>OY992879.1:108024945-108397120 GCA_963921405.1 Cepaea hortensis
GCGTGGGCGGTCATGATTCGCCATTTCACTCGATCACCAGAGTCGTGGATCAGCTCAGTGTTCCTGTCTCGTCCATGCCATGTGGCCAAGCCATCCAGGTATTTTCCTCTCGGTCTTCCTCTTGGTCTGTTCCCCTCGATCTTGCCAGCTGTCACCAAGTTCTCCAGTCCATTTCTTCTCATAACATGTCCAAAAAATTTTGACTGTCTACGTCTAATTTCTCTAATCAATCTACGATTTTCATTTGTCTCTTGTAGTACTTGGTCATTGGTTTTTCTATCTGTCCATGGTATTCTTTGCATTTTCCTCAGAAACCACATTTCTGCAGCCATCAGATGTTTTTCAGCTTGACTGCACATTGTCCAAGTTTCACATCCATACAAAAGAACAGGCTCTATGTATCCCCTCAACACTCTTTTTCTCGTTTCAATTGACATCAATTTATTGGTCAGAATGTTTTTCATCTTGCTAAAGGCTACTTTCGCAATGGCGATTCTTGTTCTAATCTCTTCAAGGCATCTGCCATCAGATGTTATGACTGTTCCGAGATAATTGAACCGATTCACTTGTTGAAGAATATTCCCATTTACTTGTATATTACATTGTGGTACTTCGTTCTTCCTAGTGACGACCATAACCTGTGTCTTCCTACAATTTAATTCCAACCCCAGCTGCTCACTGTGTACAACCACAGCGTCTACTAATTGTTGCAGATCCTGTGCATTGTCCGCAATCAATACTGTATCATCTGCATATCTAATGTTATTTATGTTTCGTCCTCCAATGCTGATTCCATTTAGGTCTTCTACATTTCTGAAAATATTTTCACTGTATAAGGAAAAAAGATCTGGAGACATTACACATCCCTGCCTAACACCTCTCTTAATAGGTTGGTATTGTCCTACTTCATTATCAATTCTTATGGCAGCTTGTTGTTTCCAATATATGTTTTTTATAAGTCTAATGTCTTTCCCATCAATTTGTAGATCTGCAAGCATATCCACAATGTTGACATGTCTTACTCTATCAAAAGCCTTTGTGTAGTCAATAAAGCAAAGATGTATATCCTTGTTTACTTCTAAAGCACGTTCAATAACTGTTCGCAGCATATACACAGCATTTACTGTACCCTTTCCTTCTACAAAACCACATTGTTCTTCCCCTATTTCAGGTTGTATTTTCTTCCTCACTCTTTGCATGATAATTCGTAACAAAATCTTTGTGATGTGACTCATTATACTAATTGTTCTATGTTGATCACATTCTAAGGTTCCTGATTTCTTTGGGATTGCAATAAATACAGAATTACATAATTCAGAAGGTATATCTCCAGTATCATATAAAGTGTTCAGCAGTCTAGTGACTTGCTCTAGTCCAAATTCTTCTAAAGCTTTAATCATTTCTGTTGTGATGTTATCTGCACCGGGGGCCTTGCCAGCTTTCATATGCTTAAGAACATTTTGAACCTCCATCTTTAAAATTGCTGGTCCTTCATTATTAAATCTAATGGAATACTGTTCCTCTCTGTTATCATTATACAGGTCTTTCACATAATCTGTCCATACATGTAGAATCTGATCTTTTTCTATTATGATTTTGCCATCTTTAGTTCTTAGACAGCCTGTTGATGTACTTGTTCTTTTATTAGTAAGTTCCTGAATCCTTTTGTGCACTAATTTGGTATTTTGACTGTTGTGTTGTTTTTCAATTTCTAAGCACTTTTCCTCAAGCCATGATTCTTTTGCCTTTCTACATAATATTCTGACTTGTCTGTGAATTTCTTCATATTTGGCAGGATTATTTTTGTTGAGTCTTCTTGTTTCCATTAAGTGTAAAATTTCCTCAGTCATCCATTTCTTACGACCCACCTTCTTTAATTTTGGAATAGTTGTTTCTGCAGCCATATTGATTGAATTCTTTAACATTTCCCATTGATCATCCACATCCTGGAATAGGATCTCTAGATCAGACAATATTTCAAATCTGTTCTGTACTTCTATGTTGAATTTGTTTTGTATTTCCTTGTCATTACTCAATGTACACAAATCATATTTAGTGTTCCCTGTTGTATACTTGACTTTCTTCAACTTTATCCTCAATGTTCCTGTGAGTAATCTGTGGTCACTATAACAGTCAGCACTGGGAACTGTTTTTGCTACTGTTAGGGCGTTTCTAAATCTTCTGCTAATGAGAATGTAGTCAATCTGGTTTCTAATCCTGCTATCAGGACTCCTCCAGGTCCATAATCTTCTAGGGTGTTGCTTGAACCAGGTGTTTCCTACAATCATTTCCTGTTCTTTTGCCCACTCTACTAGTCTGTATCCTCTTTCATTTCTCTCTCCTAAACCATAGTTTCCTACTGTGTATCTATCCCCTTGATTTCCTACTTTTGCATTGAAGTCCCCTATTATAATGTTTATTTCTGAATTTTTACATTTCTTTAAGGCAGACTCTATGTCATTATAAAATTCCTCTACACTATCTTCACTGGACTCTCCTGTTGGGGCATATACTTGAATAATATTTATGTTAAAAGGTCTGCCACTCAATTTAACTAGTAGTACTCTGTCCGACACGGCCCAATATCCCTGAACAGACGTTGATGTTTTCCGGTCCAAAACTATTGCCACTCCCCCATGCCGATCCTCACCTCCAGAATAAATAATCTTAAAATCTTTATGTATCTTGATGCCTGCTCCTGTCCATCTCGTTTCGCACATACCTAATATATTAATTTTTTCTCTTTGAATTTCTTGTGTTATGTTCTCTAATTTTCCGTCGTTGTTTAGCGTCCTAACGTTCCATGTTCCTAATTTTAATGTCTCTGTCCTTGTCTTGCGATGATCAGTCTTTAAGCGAATCATAATAAACTAGGCAATTTCAAAGAGGTAGTTTGCCGTTGCTTTCCTCTATGGCAGTGACCATACTGGCCGGATGACCGCAATCAGTGTCTCTCGAAAGAGAGAAAGCTTGCCGTCGCGAAACTCGAGACCATAACCAACAAATATCTGTCGGCTGCCCTCATAATTTCATCCACCACCTGCCTTCCGTGGCTTCTTTTGAACACTTCCAATTAACGAACACGAAATAACATCACATAATCCAAAGGAAAAACACTATCCACACGAATTTCACGGGAATTTCCATAAGGAATCCACAGAAAAACACTGAACAGCTTCTCCCCCAAGACAGCGAGTCATCGCGTCTCCATTACACCGCTAATTCACGCTAATTCTGTTAATGAAATGGTTTATTTAAAACCAGTCTAACAGTTTTGGAATGCTATATATACATTAACCACTCCTGATGTCTAAAACTTCTGAAAACAGTTCTCATGTGCCTTATTTTAAACTTCACAATGAGAAGTATTGAGAAGTGTCAGTGACACTAACACTGTCACTGTCACGTCAGTCAGAAGACGAATGCCGAACGAATGCTTCCCTTTCGCCTTTCGGGGGGCCCGGCCTTCCCCCTTCTCTTCTGCTTACGAATGTTAATTGATTTAAAGCTTTGACAATCTTTGATACAGCGTACCTAAGATATGTTTAAATTATTTTATTTATAATTTATACGTACATGTTTAGGCAGAACACCTTCTGCGAAGTAAAACAGTTGTACAGTACTTGATACTACTTGTATTTGTCACTAATGGATAACAACTGTGCACAAATACGAAAGTTGCAGGCTACGAAGCATTAATGCCGCATCGTCACTGTTGTCAAGGAAACAGTAAACAGTCAACCCGTATCTACTTTAATACTACAATTAGGCACTCTACAATTAATATATCTATTATAATATAAAAATGGTTGTATATCTTTCTATAGAAAGCGATTAACCGCAGAAATTATACCTGATATACTTTACGGGATTATATGTCCTGTATAGTCTCCCGTTTTCTTTTTTGTTTAGGAAGACCCACCTGATAATTGTCCACACAATACGGCGATCTAGCACCTAGCCGAAAACCTCCGTAGATGGTAGACCCATGCCATTGTTGTTGCTCTGTGTCCCTGATTCTTTTATTGTCCTTTCCATTAGTTAATTGGCAGCTGGGTAGAATGCTGACTGCTGCTGATCTGATACGCACCTCAAAATAAAACACAAATTTGACTGGAAAACTCGACCAAAAAAACAAAGAAAAAAGAAAAACACATATACACGTTTCCACCAGTCTCTCTTTATCAACGATTTTTAAAAAAAGAGGGGGGGGGGTGATAGCATAGACACAAACACACAAAAAGCAAGAATACTTAGCTCGAGATCTGAAAGATATCCTTGATTACGCTCACCTAGTCCATAATTATGTGACATCTGCGGAGATGTGGTCTGATAGAGCAATGATGATAACGACCGTGTTGATAGATAGAAAGGATAGTGAGGAAATCTTGAAAGAGAGAACTGATTACTCGCATCAGAAGAGAACAGTCCATATTCTTTGGTTATTTCATAGGAAGAGAACAGCTGGAGAATGTCGTCACAGCGGGAAAGCTGGAGGTGAGGAAAAGCAGAGGAAGATCAGAAGAGAAGCTGGACAGTTTTAATATCATGGCATGGAGGAACATCAGTATCACGCCCGTGTGTTGCCGGGGCCCATAGCCTACAGGGGAGCAAAGAATAGTAACACTGTTGCCTACTATGCACGTCGTAAGAGGCGACTAAGGAGGCTATGGTTCCGTCGCCCTGCTACTGAGTGAGTGCGTGGCGCGACACCGTGAGCTGTAAATTTCGCGTGGAATGCTATTGCATCTGTCCGCGATTGTTTTTCGCGTGAACTGCATGTTCGGAACGATGACGGCCGGCTGTTGCTGGATTGACTGGTTTGCCTTTTCGGTTCACGAGCGCATTTTTCAGGAGACTCCTGGGAGTCGTCGCTGTAGCTATGGAGTTTGTGCTTTGTACGGCGCTTTCGGTGGGTCGCCCTGCAGAAAGAGACCGAACCATATGGGATAAAACCCCGGTCAATGAAGTCTTTCTGGTGACTGCCGTTTTCATCGACGATGAACTGTATTTTTCGTGGAGGACTTTTGTGTTGGCATCCTGGCGGCGGCATTATGCACAGTGTACCTGTGCGGGCTGTTGGCTTGCCGACACTCCTGTCTATTCCATTGTTCACATGGGGCAGTGAGGAGCATTTTGTGATATTCACTGGCACAGGAACGGAGCAATATGGGGACGACCCGTTGCCGTGAAGTTGGAACCGCGACTGACTAACTAACTAACTAACATCAGTATCTGAAAAGATATCAGAAATGACACTCAATATACGAGACTCTCTCTCTCTCTCTCTCTCTCTCTCTCTCTCTCTCTCTCTCTCTCTCTCTCTCTCTCTCTCTCTCTCTCTCTCTTTGTCCCCTCAAAATTTCATGTTTTTCCCGTTGTCATGATGAACTACCAGTTTTGCTGTAGAATTACAAACCGAACTCAATCGCATAAGCACTTAGTGTGTTGAAGCTGGGGCAATGGTCAACCCAACAAAGGCAACAGTGACATGGTTCTCTTTGAATAACCATATTGTCAACACCACAACGCCAACTGTAAATCTGGGTTCAGAGACGGTGGAAAGAACGCAGGCAATGAATTACCTAGGGATACGATTTGATCCAAGCCTAGCTTAAAATTAGCAAGTAGACCAGGTGATAACAAAGGCCAAGCGGGGCTTGGCTGCGATGTGGGTGATGGCGGCGGCAAACTGTGAGTAGCGTCATCTATGTCTTCTTTACGAGGGTTTGGTCCTCTCTGTTCTGGGGTATGCGATGGCGATCCTGACTCTCAGCCATAAGCAGATAGAAAGGATGGAAAGGATAGAGAACGAAACTATGCGCATTATTCTTGGATGTGCAAGAGATACAGCATGCAGGGCGATGATCTACCTTCTTGATTTTCCAACCATGAGGGACAGAATACAAATTTACCAAGCACGTGCCTATCTCAGAGTCAACGCAAACACAAAACACCCACTGCATAGCGATATTAAAAAGGTAAAGGACAGCAAATTAAAAAGAGGAAAGTCGTGGATGGGGCAAGCCGAAGACATTCTTCAGCAGGCGTGTTCACTTGAGGACTTAGAACCTGGCGAGGAGTGGGCACAAGTGCCAACAGAGTACATCCTTTTAGTGTGTATCCAACTAGGCAGGAAATGCAGACAAGAAAATTTGGCTGCTGTGGAGGCGAAAGTACAGGCTTTGACCTTCGAGAATTCTTTAGAGGATCATTTACACGGATGGGTCGGTCGTCCGAGGAGTGAGAAGTTCATGGGCCTTTACGGCTCAGGACAGAGGGAAAATTGTGAAGAAAGAGTCTGGCGCTTTTGCTTTGACCACAAGCAGCCTGACTATGGAAATCATGGCAGTAAGTAAAGCAATAACATGGCTCGAGACACAGACATTCAGTCGGGCATGTGTCCTTAGTGACTCAATGAGTATGCTTACGAGGATAGAGATGTCCGAAGTGAGTGGCTGCTGTCTCTGGAGCAGTCTCGGTTGGCAAAGATTAGTTTTCATCTTCGTGCCAGGACATGCGGGTGTACAGGGGAAAGAGCAGGCTGACAGGCTTGCAGGTAGGGCTACTGTGGAAGGCGGACGAGCCATGGACCAGGTATACATTCTGAACGCTCTACGAGAAGTAAGTCATTTACGAGAACAAAGCGATGACTGGGAATCTACAACCATGGTCAGGCTGCGAGAGCAGCAAGTTGAAAGAGGTGTGGCCAAACAAGAACACTACGCAGGAAGCCAAAGAAAAGTAATAAACCAACACAGAGCTGGTGTCGTGAGCCGCTACACGCTGCGGGATTTGCTGAGGAGGGGATCCGAGCACTTATGGACTGAATGGTTCGATGTGCAATGAGGATGATCTGTCGACTCACCGACCTTGATCTAATCCAATGCTGTGTGTTTGTGTAATGTTAAAAATAACTCTTCCTCTTCTGCAGCCATTTATCCCCCATAGGAGTATTTGCACCCTACCAACTCACACCAAGCTCTTCTATTGTGTTGCTATCTCCTGCGCTCCCACTATATCCTCCCATATTATTCAACTGTGTCTGTAATTCTGATTCGCTTCTACGGGTGTTTAGTTCTTTCTCTGTTTCATTTGCCCTGTGTGTTTCAGAGAAATGACGTTCTAGTTGTATCTAATTGTATAATCATTAGGGTTTTTTTTTTCATTGTGTGAAACTTGGACAATGTGCAGTCAAGCTGAAAAACATCCGATGGCTGCAGAAATGTGGTTTCTGAGAAAAATGCAAAGAATACCATGGACATGCAGAAAAACCAATGACCAAGTACTACAGGAGACAAATGAACATCGTAAACTGATTAGAGAAATTAGACGTAGACAGTCAACATTTTTTGGACATGTTATGAGAAGAAATGGATTGGAGAACTTAGTGACAACTGGCAAGATCGAAGGAAACAGACCAAGAGGAAGACCAAGAGTAAAATACCTGGATGGCTTGGCCACATGGCATGGACGAGACAGGAACACTGAGCTGATCCACGACGCTGGTGATAGAGTGAAATTGTGAGTCATGACCGCCCACGCTTTCCGGCATGGCACATGATTGATTGATTGTGTCCTCACCAGCGCCAGCGTTTTTCTTCTTTTTTTACCATTTGATTCGCTGAAGTATGTCTAGTTCGTTCCCAAAGGTCCGCATTAGTACTCACATCATACCTATATAGTTCTACTATTTTGCGTAGGCACCAGTTAATGAGTGTTCTGGTCTTTTTTCGTGTTTCTGATCTAAATAACGTCCCGGTTATGTCCTAACACACCCCACCCCAGATGTGAAGCTCCGGTACACATCTTGCACAGCCCGCTGGTTTCTAAGTTTGGAGAGGGGAATGAGAGTCATGCTAGACAGTTCCCGTGGAGATAATACTTGAAAAATTTTTTTTCGCATATCCTTTACAGGACATCGCTGTCAACACCAGATTCTTTAAGCTGAATGTTGATTTCTTGGCAAGATTACGCTCAGTAGTTTGCCATTGCTTTCTGAGCGATCGGCTCACATACCCCGTAAGTTACCGACGCGTAGAGAACCGCTATCAATTCTCGCGCACGTCACGCTACTCACGAGAGTATACGGGATTTCTCTGCACCAGTTAGTTAGTTAGTTAGTTAGTTAATTAAGTTAGTTAGTTAGTTAGTTAGTTAGTTAGTTAGTTAGTTAGTTAGTTAGTTAGTTAGTTAGTTAGTTAGTCGCGGTTCCAGCTTCACAGCAACGGGTCGTCCCCATTATGCTCCGATCCTGTGCCAGTGAATATCACATAAAATGCTCCTTACTGCCCAACAAACTATTATTAGTTACTAGAAAACCAGCAGCCACACATTACTGCACTAGGCAAAACCAGTCCGTTTTGCTACAAAGCCAGCTACGCCATTTTCCCGAAAATGCAGTTCACGCCACAAACAACCGCGGACAGATAGTAAAAGCATTTCCCTGTGCATAATGCTACCGCCAGAATGTCAACACAAAAGTCCTGCACGAAAAATGCAGTTCATCTTTGATGGAAGCGGCAGTCATTATCCCATCCGGATGTTTTCCTAGCTGTTCACTTACACAGTTTAGATATTTCTAGATGTTGTTTGTTCCGTTTCTAGATGTTTTCTGTTCCTAAAATGCAGTTTACACCACAAACAACCTCGGACAGATGTAAAAGCATTTCACTTTACATAATGCCGTCGACAGAATGCCAACACAAAAGTCCTCCACGAAAATACAGTTCATCATCAATGGAAGCGACAGTCACTAGAAGACCAGCAGCCACACATTTCTGCATAAAGCAAAAACCGGTCAATTCTGCGACACAGCCAGCCGTTTTTGCTGCGAACATGCAGTTCACGCTCCAAACAACCTCGGGCAGGTGTAAAAGCATTTCACACGAAATTCACAGATCACAGTGTCGCGCCAGTAACTCACTCAGTAGCAGGGTGACGGAACCATACACTTCCAGTCCAACATGAGGAAAATGCGAATGCAAACCGTAGCCACGAGCATAAACACTCCAGAGGCCTTACCCGTTTCAATGCCTTTCCTCCATGTTGGTGACCGGCCTCACTCCGGTAGATACAATCCATGACATTGCTGAAACCGTCTGAACGGAATGTCTGGGACTTGAGAGTTCAAACCCACAGTCTTCCATGGGATCCACAAGCAACCAGCCCATACTTGTCAAGTATGCTCTGATCTCTACGGGACGCGTGTACCGGGCTTAGATATCATGGGTTTAGGCGATGACATTAGTGCGAATACATATGTACTTCACTATTAATCTGTTGCACGGGATGTGATCTATGCCCTGAAACGCCCATTGTTGATATTTTGTAGTTGTGTAATCATCTCAAATATTTTGTTATAGCATCCTCAGACAAGCCACAAGTATCAGAGACGGAGGTTGGAAGCACAATGGATAAGCGCGCTCGTTCTTATATTTCCGGTATGCTGAGGCGAGGTAGCGGGTTCAACCTCTACACCGGTCAGCTGGACTACAATGTTGACGTTTCCTCCTTGGCTTGGGGACGCAAATTACAAGTATCTCAGAAGTCGGAGTGGGTTCATCTGATGGTGCACTTATAATATGGAAAGCGAATTTACACGCGCGGGTAGTAGCACATGCATGGACTATGCTTGAGTTCAAAGCGAGCGAGAAGCGCGCTCGCAGAGACAGTGATTGACGGAAGGAGAAAATGCTGGATAGGTTGAAGGAGTGGCACAGAAGACGATAAGCTTTTGAACTTATCAAGAGCATGGGTTGTCGTAGAAGATTATCGTCATCTCTAGATGATGATGTTATTATTTTTTTTATCTAACCTAGCTCACCTTTCACAAAGTTAGAAATGCGTTGATTTAAATAAGTGATATATATATACATATACCTTCGTGTTTTGTTTTTGTGTTGTGTATGTTTCATTGCGGTGTTTAATGTGGCAAAAGAATGTACAGTTCTTCAGTTTTCCAAATTGTTTATTTTTTGATATTTGCTTAATGAACAGTGTATTGCATTTTTCTAATTTGGGTAGAGAGCATTCTAAGACTTCTTGTGTAACGCTTTTCTTCTCTTGTCATCTGTATTGTTTTCAAATGGTCCAGAGTCGCACCCATATATTGCCGCGGGAAAGACGCGTGTCCGTCGAAACTGTCCACTCTGGGGTACGCTTGCCCGCACTCGTTGGGCAATCTAAATATGCCTGGGGTGTCGTCTATTATTAACAACAGGCACATTAGGAGTTGCCCATCTGGTCTTTTCTGTTGAAACTAAACACTCAACAAAGGCGCAGGTGGGTATCTACATCATCAGGACGACACTATCATTAAGTGATTTCGCACACTATCATTAAGTGATTTCGCACGGATAACACTGCATGCCAACCAAAAATCAGTCAACAGTGAAGACATTGCCCGTTTCACAAACTTTTAATATGTTGGCTCGAC
The DNA here is from genome assembly GCA_963921405.1 of Cepaea hortensis. Classification (NCBI taxonomy): domain Eukaryota; kingdom Metazoa; phylum Mollusca; class Gastropoda; order Stylommatophora; family Helicidae; genus Cepaea; species Cepaea hortensis. The sequence goes on from OY992879.1 coordinate 108,035,384, forward strand.
AATCTGATATGTGACAATATGTTGTTGTTCAAAGGAGGTTAGACGTAGAGTGGTCAGAGCAACGCAAAGATTTAAAAAGGAAGGCAGGAGTTTAAAGTCCAAAGGTTCGATTTCATTACACCGTGTTTTATCCCATACGGCGGGGTTTCTTTCCGTATAGCGGCCTGCCGAAAGCGCCCCAAAGAGCACGAACTCCGTAGCTCCAGCAACCACCCCCGTGGGTTTCCGAGAAATTTGCATTCGTGAACAGAATAACCGAGTCAGAAAACGAACTCACGACCTTCGGGATGGCAGGAGGCTTAACACCTTCGCTAAGGAGACCGCCAATGCAGAGGTTAAGAGCCCGTAGCACACATCAGCAAACAATTGATAAAGTGGTAGGATATCGTGGGTCACGGAGACGAAATACAGGTAGGCCCTGCTATACGTCGCCTCGGTATACGTCGTTTCGCTATAACGTCGTTGTCACATAGGGGACTAACTTCACTTTACGTCGCTACATTTCGCCATAACGTCGTTTTGAGGCTGGCGATCGGGCTGTTGATATCGCTAAAGTCCATGGTTTACCTCCAACGACGGTAAGGACAATTCATGCAGGTGCTGACAAAATCAAGGAGGGTGCTAAAAACGTAACCCCTTTGAGTGCTTTTAAGATCACTTGTACCAGAAGTATTCTTATGGAGAACATGGAAGCACAATTGGCCGTCTGGATTGAAGACCAGAACCAACGGAATATGCCTGTGAGCAAGATGGTTATCCAAGAGAAAGCAGTCTCTCTATGAAGATCTAGCCAAGAAAGCGGGCGAGAGCAGTACTAGTAGTGCTGATGATAGTTTTAGAGCGAGTCATGGTTGGTTTGAGCGCTCTAAGAAGCGTTCACACCTGCACAACATTCAGACAACAGGTAAAGCGGCGAGTGCTGATACTGAGGAGGGTGGTTACTGTGCAGCAGACATTGGACACATGTTTCGTTCAAGCAGAGAAAAGCCAGGAAAAGAGGCAGGAAGATGTTACAGTTTCATCCTCAGATGAAGAGGCAGAATTTAATGCTTCTACGTCCCAATAACTCTACCATTCGCCCTCCAACCCACCTCTATTTAGCCAATAAATATCAACAACCATCAAAATAAACATTACTATGGTACACAATACACTATATTTCATTTAATTTTATGGGAAATAGTGTTTCGCTATACGTCGTTTCACTTAACGTGGCGTTTTCCAAGAACGTAACCCCGACGTTAACCGGGGCCTACCTGTACACGGACATTCTATCAGATTTGAACATGAATGGAATAAAACTGGCCCATAAACAGCATGGAATAAAACTGGCTCATAAAACAGCATGGAATAAAACTGGCTCATAAACAGCATGGAATCTAGGAAACTGAAATACTTTGGCCATAGTAATTGTCACTGAGGTTAGGAAGGAACAGTGAAGGTAGGCATGCTTCCTTGATGCAGAGGCCGGCGTCGACCAACATGAAGATGGCCATATGAATTGTCACTGAGGTTAGGAAGGAACAGTGAAGGTAGGCATGGTTCCTTGATGCAGAGGCCGGCGTCGACCAACATGAAGATGGTCATAGTAATTGTCACTGAGGTTAGGAAGGAACACTGAAGGTAGGCAAGGTTCCTTGATGCAGAGGCCGGCGTCGACCAACATGAAGATGGCCATATGAATTGTCACAGAGGTTAGGAAGGAACAGTGAAGGTAGGCATGGTTCCTTTCATATTATAATTATAGAATAGAGGATTATTCGTGATCAGGATGACGGTATATACATTCACTCACGCTTAGATAGCGGCCTCTATAATGCTCAGAGATTGAAGGCCAAGACCAAAATTAGGAGGGCACTAATCAGAGAATTGCTTTTTGCAGACGATGCTGCAATTACAACCCACTGTGAGGAAGAATTTCAACATCTACTATCTGCATTCTCCAATGCTTGTTCTGTATTTGGTTTCTTCTTCTTCTTCTTCTGCGTTCATCCGGAGTTTTTTTCCGGATGTGACTGCGTTGTGCCTGTTTATAGCAGAGCTGCGTTCTTGCGCCGTTAGGCCGACACATCCGACTTCTGCGGGCATTTGTTGACCGGGTTAACCTTCCCAGGTATTTGGTTTAACAATTAACAATAAGAAGACACAGGTTATGTCGCAAGGTGCACATGGGGTACCATCAATCTTTATTGACGACGCCAAACTAGAGATAGTAGACCATTTTACATATCTAGGATCAGAGGTTAATAGCAAATTATCTCTAGATCAGGAAATCAACATCAGGATTGGTAAGGCAGCAACAGCAATGAACATGTTAGCAAAAAGACTCTGGGAGAACAGGAAGCTTACTGCCAAAACAAAAGTCCTTGTCTACCAAGCCTGTGTCCTTAATACTCTTCTTTATGGCAGTGAAACCTGGACAACTTACTTACACCAAGAGAAACGTTTAAACAGCTTTCATATGCGGTGTCTGCGAAGAATACTTGATATTAAGTCAATCAATCATATGCCATGCCGGAAAGCGTGGGCGGTCATGACTCGCCATTTCACTCGATCACCAGTGTCGTGGATCAGCTCAGTGTTCCTGTCTCGTCCATGCCATGTGGCCAAGCCATCCAGGTATTTTCCTCTCGGTCTTCCTCTTGGTCTGTTCCCTTCGATCTTGCCAGTTGTCACTAAGTTCTCCAATCCATTTCTTCTCATAACATGTCCAAAAAATTTTGACTGTCTACGTCTAATTTCTCTAATCAATTTACGATGTTCATTTGTCTCCTGTAGTGCTTGGTCATTGGTTTTTCTGTCTGTCCATGGTATTCTTTGCATTTTCCTCAGAAACCACATTTCTGCAGCCATCAGATGCTTTTCAGCTTGACTGCTCATTGTCCAAGTTTCACATCCATACAAAAGAACAGGCTCTATGTATCCCCTCAACACTCTTTTTCTCGTTTCAATTGACATCTTGATATTAAGTGGCAAGACAAAATCACAAATACTGAAGTATTGGAAAGATCAGGATGTGTGACGGTGTATTCCATGCTCAGTCTTCGTAGATTTAGATGGATAGGACATCTTAGGAGGATGGATGATGGTAGAATACCAAAGGACATCTTTTTTGGTGAATTACAGATGGGTAAGAGATCTCAGGGTCGGCCTCTACTACGATACACAGATGTGTGTAAGCGGGACATGATTGATACAGGCATTGATAATGTACATTGGGAGCAAGTCGCCGCTGAACGTGTTGCATGGAGGGCAACTATCAGAAAATGAATAAAGACAAAGGAGAAAATGATTGCAGATAAAGCACACACAGAGCGTGAGAGACGTAAAATGGTGCACGATGGTGGAAATGACCATGTTTTCACATTCATCCACTGTGGACGAACATTTACAGCACGAACTGGCTTAATCAGCCATACTCGCCACCGCCATGGGTCGTAGTTATTAAGCCTTTTTGAAGCACAGTGTATTAAACTATCGCCTGTCAAAACGTGGCCAAGCCATCCAGGTATTTACTTCTCTGCTTTCCTCTTGTACTCCCCCTCCCCCCCCCCCCCCCCCACTCGATCAGTTGTCAACAAGTTCTCCAATTTTATTCTTCTTATAACGTGACCAAACAAGTTTGACTGTCTACGTCTAATTCCTCTAATAAGTTTACGATTTTCATTTGTTTCTTGTAGGACTTGGTCATTGGTTTTCTGTCTGCCCATGGTATTCTTTGCATTTTCCTCAAAAACAACATTTCCACAGCCATCAGGTGTTTCTCAGCTTGTCCACGCTTCACATCCATACAAAAGCACAGGTTCTATGTAGCACTTCAATACTCTTTTTCTCGTTGCAACTGACATCTTTTTATTATTTATTATTTGATTATTACATCCAACAATACTATGATTCGAATATGAAGAAGTCACGTGCGTTTTTGTTATTTCGTCCATCAATACATGGATCTGGATATAAACCAGTCTATTACCTTGTTTCTCTGAACATAACAATATATAGTACGTTGGAGATGGTGTTGTTTTCCATTAACCTTACAATTGTCCTCTGGACATTTTTCTTCTCGCCTCTATATTTACATTTACTGTTGTTTATCCGTGAGTTTTAAGAGATCTTCAGCCACTTCCTGTGGACTTTCTTCCCCGGGGTGGCATAGTGGTTAATCCGCTTGCCTGTAAAGACAGGGGCTCGGGTTCAGTTTCCATCAGTGACGTGACTGTTGACAACCAGAACGGTTCCAAGGTCAACCCAGCTTCATAAAATGGGTACCAGGTAAATTTCCGCACAGCCTGGTCATTTCTGGGAAAAAAGGCAGCGGTTATGGATTTGGCCAGGCATCCTCTTTATGTCATGGCCTAGAATATGCGAGGGCCGAAAACTTCACACACAAGGGACAATACCTGCCGTGGACCTACATAAACCATGACCTGTTCTCTTTAGTTGCGGGATATTTGCTCTGTTATTTACCATTCAGAAGAGCACCAGTAAAGAGAATGTCAAGACAAGACAGTTCAAACAAGTCTGACGCATACGAGTCGTGCAACAAGCTGTGTGATTGTCAAATAGAATTTCTAGATTGGGCTAATTAACAGAGTCTTGCATAGAGAAACAAACATCAACCCATAGGTAGGTAACATACAGGACCAATTTTTACGACATAAAATGAATTGAGTATATTACTTGCCCTATACTTTTGACGAATCTGAACCGGGTTGGTGATGTTATTAATATTTATACACGAACCAGGACCGGATTGGTGATGTCATCAATTTTTGTACACGAATCAGGACTGGGTGGGTGATGTCATCAATATTTGTAAACGAATCAGGACTGGGTGGGTCATATCATCAATATTTGTACACGAATCAGGACTGGGTGGGAGATGTCATCAATATTTGTACACGAATCCGGACCGGGTGGATGCTGTCATCAATATTTGTACACGAATCAGGACTGGATGGGAGATTTCATCAGTATTTGTACACGAATCAGGACTGGATGGGTGATGTCATCAATATCAAATCAGACGCCGTCACTTCCCTGGTACACAGTTTAGACTGGGTCAACTTGGGGCCCAGGTCAGTGACCTAAACATTCCTCGCCTCAAGGGGGAGGCGAACACACATCCCCGGCCAGCAGGCCTATATGGTGCTAGCCGCCGAGATAATGCGGCTCCCACAGAACAGCCTGTGCGGTAATTAAATAGGTCAGAGCTTCTCAAACCTGGACGCACTCACTGTTTTGAGGCCTCGTGAGCTCAGATGTGAATATTTTCGGTCTGCTTATCTGTACCATTTAGTCGGACCCTGTCTATATATGTCTGTCAGTCGCTCATTGTTTATGTATGTCTGTCTGTCTGTCAGTCTGTTAGTCGTTCCCTATGTATATCTGTAAGTACCTCTATGCCTGTCTGTCTGTCTGTTAGTAACTATGTCTGTGTATGTATATCTGTCAGTCACTCTCAATCTGTTTGTATATCTGTCAGTAGCTCCCTGTCTATGTATATATGTCAGTCACTCCCTGTCTGTGTTTGTATATCTGTCAGTAGCTCCCTGTCTATGTATATATGTCAATCGCTCCTTGTCTATGTGTATTTATGTCAGTAGCTCCCAGTCCATGCATGTTAGCATCGCAATACCGCACACATGGGCTGTCTATTTTTGTATTTGAATTAAATGTGATCAAGCCGCTATATCAGTACGTTCTGGTCGGTTTGTGACATGTTGTTATTGTTTCAATGTTGACAGTATTGGTGCTCATAGTATTCAGGGGCCTCAGTAAATATGTGTTACGGGGAGAATGAAACTAGAAAACTCAGTGACAATTGGCAAAACGGATGGGAAAAGAGCAAGGAGAAGTCAGAGAGATAAATATGGCCTGGCTATACGGCATAATCGGAACAAGAACACAGACCTGGTCCATGACTCTGGTGATCGTGTGAGATGACGAAACATGCCCGCGCACGTTTAGAGATCATGTGTTGCCCATGCAGCATGATCCCTCTCTCGGCCTGCCTAGTTCACTCCACAGGAAAGGTAACACCCCTACATCTGGAACAAGACAAGCTGCAGAAGCTGCCGGATCAGCAAAGCGATGCTCTAACTGTCCGCCTGTCGGAGCTTCGATCCTAGACCAGCCGCCAACCAAGGCTTAGGGCCTGGTCTACCCTGCCATGACATTTTGCTTTTAGCTTGCATTTCCTCGCACCAGCTTGTACCCTCCCAATTGCGCTCTTCCGCCCGAAGCCGTTGGCACAATGTGGGGTGTCGGGTTGGGTAAACGCCGCCCAACGTTCGGCGCTAACAGAAAGCAGGTAGTACCGTCTACTGTTGTACGGTAGCTCAGTCATATCTGACTAAGACCTGACACATTCTTTTGTTATGTCTTTCAATAACCCGCTTGTTTAGAGATACACTGGGGCCGGTGTTATCATCTTTCAAACAATTTAGCAGCTTGAAGTGCTAGCAGCTCACTACGTGAAGGGTTGCAAGCAAATCGCAGGCGCTGTTGTGTGCCACTATTACACATCCTAAAGCGCTGATGCTCAGGTAAAATTACCAATACAAATAGTTATTTTGTCTGTTATATCATAACGTTTAGAGTGTTGCGACAGGAAATATAAGCCAAAGTTGCCCCGAGCAAGCCACCACTATTTTATCATAGTGGAACATAGTATTAGCGACTTCTCCATCTTGAGTAGGGGTGTATTAATTTCATGTCCTTTTATTTCTAAACGGCGGTGCCTCATACCATCGAAACCAACGCAAAGCGAACTGCTTTCGAATCGAACACGGCTGATTTCGAACAGTAGACTCAGTATGTCGGGAAACTGTGAAACTGTATTTCCCTATCACCAAAGCCTCAGACGCTGACAAGTAAGCACGGGCCATTAGCTTGTGATAGTTTATGGCAATGCAGGGGGATTTCGTTTATACAAACTGGAGTAGACTGGCAGAAAGAACAGTTGATGGCAAGGCTGGGGGATTTCGTTTAAACAAACAGGAAGGGACTGGCAGATAGAACAGTTGATGGCAAGGCAGGGGGATTTCGTTTATACAAACTGGAGTAGACTGGCAGAAAGAACAGTTGATGGCAAGGCAGGGGGATTTCGTTTAAACAAACTGGCGGGGACTGGCAGATACAGCAATTGCTGACAAGGCAGGGGGATTTCGTTTATACAAACTGGATGGGACTCGAAGTTAGAACAGTTGATGGCAAGGCAGAGGGATTTCGTTTATACAAACTGTAGGGGACTGGCAGATAGAACAGTTGATGGCAAGACAGGGGGATTTCGTTTAAACAAACTGGCGGGGACTGGCAGATAGAACAGTTGATGGCAAGGCAGGGAGATTTTCTTTATACAAACTGGAGGGGACTGGCAGATAGAACAATGCAAGTAGGCAACATATCTAAATATAACAACCACACTGAGACATTGTAACGCATAACCAGCATTGTGGGGACATAAACTGAGAACAGGTGGTCTATTCAGTAACAATAAAGTGAAAATAAAATAATACAGCAGAATTTATGTCTTGGCAAGTTGATTTCTTGTTGTGGGCATCGGATTTCTAAAATAACACAAGGGAGGAAGATGGGAAAGGGAAGGGAGAATAAATGTGGGGGGGGGGGGAGAGAGAGAGAGAGGAAGAGAGAGACTTCACAGTAACAACTCATGTCTTGTTTTGTTATTTTGACGAAGAACCTATCTGGAAGAAATCATACTAAAGAAGAAGAAGAAGAAGAAGAAGAAGAAGAAGAAGAAGAAGAAGAAGAAGAAGAAGAAGAAGAAGAAGAAGAAGAAGAAGAAGAAGAAGAAGAAGAAGAAGAAGAAGAGAAATTAGAAATTTACACAAATAAAATAACGAGAAGAAGAAGAAGAAGAAGAAGAAGAAGAAGAAGAAGAAGAAGAAGAAGAAGAAGAAGAAGAAGAAGAAGAAGAAGAAGAAGAAGAAGAAGAAGAAGAAGAAGAAGAAGAAGAGAAATTAGAAATTTATTCAAGTAAAATAACGAGAGAGAGAGAGAGAGAGAGAGAGAGAGAGAGAGAGAGAGAGAGAGAGAGAGAGAGACAGACAGACAGACAGACAGACAGACAGACAGACAGACAATAACACGGAGTGACATAGATCCAAGCTTAGGATGTGTATATGCTAGACTGTGTTGGGCGTGGCGAGTCTGAAGACCTCTATGCTGAACCCTGGTCAGGAAACACAAAGAACCCAGTGTCTTCACATATTTCTCAACTCAGCAAACATATTTGACTCGGCGTCCTCAGGTGCTGACTCATCATTTTCTCAGTCGTCAAACAAGACACCCCTCACTCCCTCCAAGAGAAACAATCAAGTGTGAGAATTGTGTTAAACTTATTTGTATCTTACTTTGTGTGCACACAAAATGTGTATTGTATATTTGAACCAGGTTTTTGGGGAAAGTATAACTTTCATTGCACGCGGATATCTCAACAAATGTCCCAGACTCCTCCCATAGATCACACAAGCAGCTGCTTCACACGGAGCACGAACTCGGCAGAACCGGCGAAGAACCAAATTTCAAGCTAGAGTCCCACGTGTTATACATCTTCTTTCTAAAACCTCTTTTCTATTTCCAACTGCCAAGGGATTTTTGACGCACACAAGGACCCTCCGAATATTTCGCCTTTATCCGAAAAGGCTAAAATGTCGACCCACTTTCCCAGCATAATAGGAGGGAGTGGATGGGGTGGGGTCAGCGCCGGATTAAGCCATCTTGGTGCCCTAGGCACAAACCCACATGGGTGCCCCCTACTGCCTCGGGCCCCCGATCCTCCACTGACTGCTGGTATGTTCAATATTATGCAAAAAACTAACAAAGAAAAACAGTTGTGAAATGTAAACACATATGTTTGTACTACTATCACTCATATAAAACATACAATAAGGTATTTCTGTTTTAAAATTAATAGTTAATTAATTTTGTAAAAATAGTAGACAAAAATATTGTAACTTTTTTGATAGATAAGAAAGTCAGAGAGAGCACACATTTACATTTTTAAGTTCTTTTTCTAGATTTACGTCTGGCAAAGTTTTTGAGTACATCATCAAAGTTAATTTTGCGCAACAAGTCTGCCTCAATCATCGGCAAAGATAAGGAATCAAGCCTTTCTTGTTTCCTTGTCGATCTACTTGGATTGTTTGTACGTTTCAACTGAGAAAAAAAGCGCTCAGTTGAACAGTTCGTAACCATTAATGTTAAAAATATGCGCAAGGCGATTTCTACATTTGGAAAAGCACACTCGATGTTGTCTCTAACTATTACTTTGTAGAGTTCTGCATGACTGAACATGTTGTTGTCAGATTTTGATGCACGAAACTTGTGGCGAATATATGAGTGGAACTGTTGTAGTTCAGTATATAAATTATTGTTCAGATCTTCAGGATAAGCATTTATTAGTCCTTCACAACACGGAGATGTTTGTGGTATATCGACCAAACAAGAAAATCGAACTGCTAGATCATTATATACCTGTCCTCGTCTACTCATCTCTGTCACAAGTTTGTCAACAATGGTGTAGAAAGCAGATATACGAAATTTGTCTCTCTATGGTGCCCCCCAAATGCTTGGTGCCCTAGGCACGTGCCTTGTTTGCCTAATGGTTAATCCATCCCTGTCAGTCTCCCTGTGAAACCCGCCACAACACCACGTGTTGCAGGCCTTCTTATGTTTTAATTGTCACCCCCTTGAAATTTTGTGTTTTAAATAAGTCGCTGGGTTTCTAAGAACCGTAGCCCACCGGACAAACCCGCAAGTGCTCAGGCTCACCCATACAAAGCAGACAAGACAGATAGTGAACTCTTGTGCATTCAGGAAAATTGTTAAACTGATGCCAATATATAGGTGGAAAAACTTGTCCACATCTCAACTGGCTCCGGCTGAGAGAGAAGGTGTCCCCATGAAGAAGGACTCCCAGCTCATGAAGGACTCCCAGTTCATGAAGGAAGAGTCCATACGTCAACACGCCCTCAGTCCTGAAAACATCAAACTACCGTCGACCCCTGGCCCGATACATTCGATCCCTCTGTTAAAGATAAACCTTGACAGACAAGTTCAGGAAGAAACCCGCGCTGGCAGTACAGACTACTGGCCCATGAAGGAGGGACTCTTCACTCTCAGTCGATGTCACTTGAGCAGAACACTCTTGCCCACTGTGACTCCATGGCATGCCCACCAGGCTAATGAAGTGATGGCACGGACCTCAGAGTGAACTGTCCCAGTAGATGACCATGTCCAGTAGCCCGCTCTTCACGCGGACCTGGGAGAGAGCTGTCCCAGTAGATGACCATGTCCAGTAGCCCGCACTTCACGCGGACCTGAGAGAGATGTATACTGGCAATAAGCGCCGTCCTCGTGGTCTCTGTAATAATGATGTCTGGTGATGACTCTCCGTCTATTGTCAGTTCTGTCTGTAATGTCATGTACCCATTAGGGTTAGGGTTAGGGTTTAGGGTTAAGGGTTAATGGTTAAGGGTTAATGCTTAGGGGTTAAGGGTTAGTGTTTGGGCTAACTGTGCCCCTAACCCTAACCCTAACCCTACACCCAGGACATACCCAGGGCAATGGTATTTGTCTGTATTTAACTCCTGGAGCATGGAGGTCAACGTTGGCGTTGTTTGTGGTCGATATTACGTATTTCTTGCGTCAAAACTTCGAACAGATAAGATGTTACACGACTTCATATTTCTTGTGCAGCACAATGCTGCCGTTTCAAGTATGTGCGGAACGGTGCGTGAAAATAGCTATCGGTGTGCAGTTAATCGTTCCGATATGACAATATTGATGTACACTTTGTGGCTTGGTCTCTGTGGCTAAGGGCTTGCGAACGCGGTTTGTGAGCCCATATACCCGGGTTCGAAACACAGCGGTGCTGGTTTTTTCGAAAAAAGGTATAGGGGCCGGTCGTTCAGAAAGCAATGGCAAACTACTGAACGTAACACTTGCCTAGTACATCAACAGCAGCTGAAAATGCTGGTGTTGACTGCAACGTTCCGTATGGTATACCCAACCAATTTTTTTTTTGTGTGGCTTGTGGCGTAGGCAGTTTTTAATTTCCTAGCAAGCTCGAGACGTAAGCACCCATATGTGCCATGTCGTAAGTCCTTGTTCGCTGTGTTGTGCCATGTGAATATGTTTGGACTTATGAAAGGAACTGGCTCATTACAAACGTCGTAACGACAACAGTTTATGAATTCACTGAATAACCTTGAAATATAAAGTAAACATCGGATCTCAGGAAAATCTAACACCGCTTTATCACGGAGTTAACAGCGTTAAGACTCGCCCATTAGCCATTGCAATAAAGCCCCATCCACTACATCTATTTCTCACCACTGACCCATCGGTGTAGATAACTATGTCACCTTGATGTGTGTTGCTCTGGATCAGCTGTTGCACTTCAAACTCAGTGCGGCCCGCTGCCCATTCTCTGCACTCACGACCCAGTGTTATTATTACATTGTGCCAGTCCGTCATGTCTTCCGGAACTTCCATCCACTCTCTTTCACGCTTGATGGCCTCTAGATCACAAACCTGACTTATAGAAAGTTCCGCCTGTGCCATCCAGGACCTGCCTCGTCTTAGTCTATGACTCTTGACCATATCCATTGCTGCATGCAGCGGGTGATCCCTGTCTGTGGCAACTCTCAGGTATCATTTGGCCTGAAGGACCCTATGCCTATCCGTCATTGTTGGTAACGCCAGGATATGCCTCGTGCATATAATTGGTGTGTCCTTTGTGCACCCCAGGATTAACCGCATGGCAGCATTCTGTATGCACTCCAACTTTTCAAGCTGGTACTTTGATACTGTCAGCAGCCCCAAACCATACTCAATGACAGAAATTAGTAACTGCTGAAAGAGCCTGTACAGCATCCTCTGATCTACCCCGGTTGCTGCCATAGCCCTCAATGCATTAAGTTCCCTACCAGCCTTCACCACCAAAGCCTCCACATGATCCTTAAAAGACAAACACCTGTCAAAGATGATACCCAAGTACTTCAATTTACTCTCTCGACTAAGAGGACATCCATTCAACATAATAACTGGTACGTCTGCCTTGACGATCCGGTTATCCAAGGAGTACCACACAACCGATACTTTGTCTGGCTTTATAATGGCCCCTGCGTCCCTGCACCACTCCGCCACAACGTTTACCGCCACCTGTAAGTCTTTGGCAAAACTGGCCCTGTCTCTGCCCTGTCTGTACACCAGCACATCATCTGCAAATGTCAAGATTCTACCCACACCTAGTGTCACAATAGCTGCAATTTTGCTGGTGTAGACATTAAAGAGCACTGGGGACAAGGCAGATCCCTGCGACAACCCAGGTGTAATAGTACAGGGGTCAGAAGTCCAGTAGCCCATGCGCAGTGCAACCTTACGCTCATAAAGGACTGCCGCAACCCATCTAACAAGGCAAGGGCAGACTTCCATGTCCAACAGTGTGTATATCAACCGATTATACCTAACCCTGTTATACGCATTCTCAAGGTCAAGAGCTACCTCCACTGTCTCCTTTTAATCCTGGAAGCCCTCATAGACATCGAACGCAAAAGTTGCAGCATTGGCCCAGGTGTCCTTTCCCGGCCGGTAGCTCCCGAGTCCTTGGGGAAGCAGATTCCCACTTTCAAAATGCTGCTGGAGCCTGCGTGCTACTATTTTGTTGAGGACTTTGCTATACGTGTTTTACAGGTTTTTTACGTTCGGTAGTTTACCATGGCTTTCTGAACCACCGACGCGCACACCATCGAAATCAACGCAATGCGGTCTGCTTCTAAATGGTCTGCAGCTGATTTCAAACCCTGGCCTTGGTGTGTCGTGAAATTGTGAAGAGTCCACTGGCGCGAGGTCACAGCGCCTGTAAGACCAACCGATTTAGTTTCAAGGAAATATGTCATAACAAATGTACCATGGCAAGTGACAGGACTACAACCCACGTGTGAGGAGAAAATAACAAATGCAAATAAGTAGTGTTCTTAATAAGGTCTGATGAAGAAACTGAGAAACTGGAAAGTCAATGGAAGAATGTACAAATGGGTGAAAGCATACTTGCACAACAGAAGAGCCCGAGTACAGATAGACGGACTCAAGAGCAAGAAAGTACTACTGCGTCACGGTGTCCACCAGGGCGGAGTGTTGTCCCCCACACTTTTTCTAATCTTCATCAATGATCTTGTTGCTCACCTACCGCATGGAATTAAAGCGGCAATGTACGCCGATGACCTGGTTCTATGGAGCACAAATGAATATGCATCAGTGGCCACCAGATTGCTACAAAGAGCTGTAGATACATTTGCTGCATGGGCAAATAGATGGTGTGTCAGCATAAACACTGACAAGTGCAGCACCACCCTATTTACCCTCTCTCCAAAACAAAAGGCAGGGATCATCCAGATAAATGGAACACCCCTAAGAGAAGATAAAGAACCAACATACCTTGGAGTAACATTTGATGGCAAGCTGACATGGAGAAAGCACATCAACAAAGCAGTAGCAAAAGCCAGAAGGAAAATAGCCATCCTGAGAAAGCTAAGTGGAACCACATGGGGAGCCAGTACGAAAATACTTAGCAAAGTTTACCAACAGAGAATACGACCACACCTGGAATATGGGTCAACTGCATGGTGTTCAGCATCAAATACCACACTACAAGAGCTGGACAAGGTGCAAAATCAAGCACTTAGAGTCACCACAGGAGGGATGAGATCAACCCCTATAGTGGAAATGGAGAAGGTGGGGAGGACACAGGCACTGAGTGAGCGCAGAGATACGAAAACGCTAATACAAGCAGAAAAGTTCCTCAGCTTGCCAGGCCACCCTATGAAGAACAGATTTGAAAACCTAGCTATGGGGCGGTTGAAAAGAAGTAGTTTTATCCACCAGGCCAAACGACTCTGCAGAGAAACCACTGATCTGCCCACAGTTGGTATCCCCCTAACAACTATTCCAGAGCGAACTCCATGGAAAGATGAGCATAGACTATCGTTACAAATCCAGACAAAAGTGAGAGGAATATTTGACAAGGAAGAACAGAACAGTGTGCAGCGCAGAACAGCCACTCTCAGCTTCCTTGATGAAGAATACCCACAGGACCTCTGGATCCGAGTCTACACAGATGGGTCAGCACAAAATGCTGTTCGAAATGGAGGAGCGGGAGTGTACATAGAATACCCAAATAATACTAGGGACACAGCCAGAGTACCGACAGGAAAGTACTGCCATAACTATGATGCCGAAATTGAGGCAATCAAGATAGCAACAGAGAAATTACTAAATAACAGCAATGGTACACAACCTGTGGTGCTACTAACAGATGCAAAATCAGTACTCGAGGCGCTCCTCTCTGGGAAATTGCCAGTACTAAGGACACTACTTTCTGAACTTAGCAGTCAGCATAAAGTCACCATACATTGGATACCATCCCACTGTGGAGTACCCGGAAACGACAGAGCTGATCAATTGGCTAAGGAAGGAGCCAAAGAGGAACAGCCTGATGTGCCCGTTACATACCACCAAAAGAAAAGAATGATCAAATCAGTCAGAAAGCCACCAAAACCTGCTCAAGATGACTACCACATTATGGACAGACCAGAACAAGTCATTATTCTGCGCCTCAGAACAGGACACAATAGATTACGCAACCACATGTATACAAAATTCAAGATTGGTGAAACAGCCATGTGCACATGTGGATTGGCGTCGCAGACAGCAGAGCACATACTCCAAGACTGCCCAAAATATAACATACCTAGAGAGACGACAGTGGAAGATAAACTCTATGGACCACTGTGTGAACTGAAAAAAACAGTTCAATTCATGCAAGAGACGACATTGCAGATATAGACATATTTCAAGCGAACGAAAGAAGAAGAAGAAGAAGAAGTAGTGTTCTTAATGTATCTTGAAGCGAGAAACAAATAAATTTAGCGATACATTATATTTAGTTCTGTTTCCAGGAAAAATGTAATTACATTCCATTGATTGACAAAGCACGTGTACTGGTGGCCCTGGACAGCCCCGTGACTCTGCCAGTAGCACAATACATATGTCACACGATTTTATTGTTAAAACAGGCTGGTTACATAACACATTACCTCGTTGTGGTCAACAATGTGTGGTGGGGTGTTGGGTTCGTTTCTGTGAATCCCAGCTATTGCGAAAATTGTTCTCTTCCTTTCTAAGTAGCCTAAGGAAATCTGGATTCCCCGGTGATTATTTCCGCCTTGAAAGAAATATAATCATGAGTTTTCATTATGTTCATTTGCCGCGCAGTTTCTTTGTTAAAAAAAAACCATCATCATCATCATCATCATCATCATCATTATCATCATCATCATCATCAAGTGCCATGCCAGTTGGCGTAGGCGTTCGTGCCTCTCAATATATTTTGTTATTGTCGTTTTAGTGTCTGCTACGCCCGCCCGTTCCCTAGCAATGCAGCAAAACGGACAAATCTACAGGTGCTCAGTCTCCAGGGCCGGATTAAGCCATCTTGATGCCCTAGGCACAAACCCACATGGGTGCCCCCTACTGCCCCGGGCCCCCGATTCTCCACTGACTGCTGGTATGTTCAATATTATGCAAAAAAACTAAAAAGATAAACAGTTGTGAAATGTAAACACATATGTTTGTACTACTATCACTCATATAAAACCTACAATAAGGTATTTCTGTATTAAAATTAATAGTTAATTAATTTTGTAATAATAGTAGACAAAAATACTGCAAAAACGCTCACACCACGTGGCTCGCACACTCCTCAGATGTACGGTCTACCCAAACTTCACAAGCCCGGCATCCCGTTAAGACCTATCCTGTCCATGGTTAACTCTGCACAACACCGAATGGCGAGATGGTTAGCCGAAATGTTAAAGCCAGTACGACAGTCCTTCGATCCAAAAATACTCAGAGATACATTCCAACTGGTGGAATTATTGGATACTATGGACATAAATAACAAACACATGGCATCCATGGATATAGCCTCCCTATTCACTAACGTTCCATTAGAGGAGACAGTGAAAATAATAAGGGAACGCATTGAAGACAAACAACTAAAATTAGGCATACCAACACCTATTCTGGAGAGGCTACTACTACTATGTACCGCCAACATCCAATTCAATTTTCTAACTAAGTCATACCGCCAAATTGACGGAGTGGCCATGGGGAGTCCTCTTGGTCCTATTCTAGCGGACATCTTCATGGCACACTTAGAAGAAAAGAGATCCTCAGACATCAACAACTTGGCCTTTTACCGGCGTTATGTGGACGATATACTAATTATCACCACAGACGAGCTACAAGCAACATCGTTTCAGGCCACAATGAACAAGACGCATAAAAACATCTCTCTATCTATGGAACACGAACACAACGAAGCGTTACCGTTCCTAGATATTCTAATGAGACGTAGAGCAGACGGCACAATTCAAAGATCGGTGTATCGCAAAGAAACATGGACGGGCCAATACCTAAATTTTCAGAGCTTCACACCTGTCCAGTACAAACGGGGCTTAGTACGGACCTTGTTTGACCGTGCTAGAAAGATATGCACCCAGGACACACTGACAGAGGAATTTGAAACTCTGAAGAATGTCTTAAACCTGAATGGGTACTCCACAGGATTTATAAAGCGCCATTGCCAACAGCCCAAACCCAAAGCAGACGTAACTACAGTCCCTAAACTCAAGGTATCCATCCAGCTAACCTTTCGAGGGGATGACGTAATGCAACGTCTACAAGACCGGCTTACTACAGCAGTAGGTCGAACATTCTGTGCGGCAACTCCAGTCATTAGATGTAAAACCGTACCCATTCCTACACCAACAGTCAAAGAGCCTGTTCCTCTGTACGCCACAAACAATTGTATTTACCAATTCACATGTAGATGCCAGGCCGTTTACATTGGTCGAACGGAGAGACAGCTTAACAAACGGGTGTCAGAACACATACCTCAATGGGTCAACAAGATACAACACACAGGAGTGGCTAGCCGCGAGGAGCCGACACACAGGAAGCTCCCGGCGTCTTCAATCGGCAGACACATTGTCGCCAGTGGTCACGTTGTGTCCAGAGACACTGCATTTCGCGTGTTGTTTAGAACACAAAATACTCGCTTGTTAAAATTTGCAGAAGCAATTATGATCTATCAACGCAAGCCAGAATTGTGTAAACAGAAAGACATGTTAGTCAGCTTAAAATTACCGTGGTAGATAAGTGACATTACTGTGCGAAATTGTGTATATTTCAACTTGAAGGATTTATCTAGTTAATTTCACGTAAGTTGTGTGATTTCTGCAGTATGTACCTGACGAGATGCAGCGAAATATGCCAGGCAATAAATCGTGCAATCTATTGTTTGTGTCTTCGTTATTCATAATATATAGTTAAGTATTCATTTTGTACATAGACTATGTTTTTAACATATGTTACATTATTTATAATGTATGTATAAAGAGGTTATAACTGTTTATACTAAATATTATTATTATTATTATATAATCCAGCATATATATTAATTATAAATGCTTGTACTTGTATAGTTGTATATAATTTATATATAGTCTTGTCTTTCAGGCATGAAGTTATGAAAGCTCACGCACTGCTCCATTATATGCATATAGGAGAATTCTGGCATACATGACAATCAAATAAACTAAATGTTAAAGTGTCGAGAAAGTTCGTATCATCATAATAATTAGGCACACAGCTGTGCATGTGAAGGTGTGTCCGACGTCGCAATGTATTGGTCAGTTCTCCTGTCACAATATTGTCCAGCATTAACAATTTGACCGTTGAAATTTCAAACCAAATGAAGCTCGCAAGAATTTTTTTTTCCATATTGTAATAAAAGAGAATTATTAAAAATATTCTTCATTCTATAAATGCATTTTTGCTTTTCCTTATTGTGTTCTTTATTTCTGTAATGGATTTGTTATTTGATTTTGTCTATGTAACACACACGTAAATTGGTTTACATGCTTAAAAAAATAGCCTACACAAAATAAAAACCTGGCCATAACAACTGTTTATTGAGAACGAGGCCAGCCGCTTGAATTTGAAGACAGTGTTTTTAGTTGTTCGCGAGGATAGCAGTAGGGAGCAGAAGCAGTCACGACCGTGGGTCAGCTGTCATTCTTAGTGTAAACAGTTAAGGTAAGATTTAATTAACTACACTTTCTTTTATGGATGCAGTTGTATGTTTCGCTTACTTGAGTTTTACATTTTGTGCTAGTGTTACAGAAAAGTAAGTAAATGAACTAAATACTTTAAAATAGTTAAAATACTAAATAAATATTTGTGGAGTTTTCAAAGTAGAAGAGGTATTTTAAAGATTTTAATTGTTATTTATTCAATTTGTAAATACAATTAAAATTGCTACACACAGATAATTTATTTTTTATTTTGTTTTAGACAATTCGCGAATTAAAAAAAGCGTTAACTTAAACTGTTTAATAAATATGGGTTTCAGATAGATAGGTGTTTTTTTGTTTATGATGTAGTTACGAAGTGAGGGATGTCCGATGTGGATGTGAGAATCTGAAGTATAATTATAATTTTTAAGTTGAAGTACAAGCACATTTGTGATTGAACTAGTTAGTTAGTTAGTCGACAGATCATCCTCGTTGCACATCGGACCATTCAGTCCATAAGTGCTCGGATCCCCTCCTCAGCAAATCACGCAGCGTGTAGCGGCTAACGACGCCAGTTCTGTGTTGGTTTATCAATCTTCTTTGGCTTCCTGCGTAGTGTTCTTGTTTGGCCACCCCTCTTTTAACCCTTTAATAACTAACAAAAGGGAAATAACTCCGCAAAATTAATGACTTGATATTTTGTAAAGTCATTATACACGAATTGGTTTGACATATAAATGTCCTAGATGACTAATAAACTAGAAAAATGGACACAGTTTAACATAAAGCAACATTAAAAACAATAAAACAAAAAGAAAGGTTTAAAAAAACATTTTAACTGGGAAAAAATGTGAAGAAAAATTTTTTACTCACGAAATGATGTTGAAAGTGTCCCGCACTATGTATATAAGTGCCCTGATAGCAGCAAATATCCTGCACTATATATCCACGTGCTTTGATACAAGTGATTCATGGTATTTTGTGAAGCATTCCCCCTTGCACAGCCATATCTGACAGAGACTGCATCCAAAAACAACCTCACTGGCTCTGCTCTTCTTACCAGACTTGGTGTTCATCTTGGCACACCAGTAGCAAGTTTTCCTTTTGCCATCCATACGAATTAGTCTGTGGTCCAAAAGATTGCTGGTACCCAGACCTACAGTTGTGGGGCAAGAAGAAGCTTTCCGTTTCCTCGAAATGTTACCCTTCAAGAGTAGAAACCAGGCTACGCCTAAAAGCGAGATGGCCAACATCACCAACCCTTGTGTGTGGGCGATGGGAGTTTGAACAAATTATCCAGCTGTTGACAATAGAGGTTTGCAGGAGAAAGGCAAACATATATCTCCACCACTTCACAGATTTCCTACCAACAGGGTAATATGAGGACAGCTGGTCAAACCTGTCCACTCCACCCATTGATCTGTTGTAGGCGGCCACTGTTGTGGGTATCTGAACATTTTATCTGCCACCGGGTGCCTTACGTGATGTCATCTTCTTCTTCTTCAGCGTTCCGAGCCATTGAACTTTAGTCTACCATTGTAGGCAATCATGGCTTCATCAATGCTGATATCTCTGCCAGCAGAAAAACACGAGGATATGTTTTTCCTCACCATATCAAGGAACGGTCTTACCTTGTACAGTGGATCGTAATCTTTGTGGCCTATGGGCTTCTGCTTACTGGTGTCATTGAGATGAAAATATTGGGAGATTTTTGCATATCTAGTTTTTCCCATGCACTGTGATACTCCAGGATGATAGAGATCTTCATCTGTGCTCCAATACATGGCAGTTTCAGGCAATTGAACATAGCCCATGAGTATAGCAAGACGAATATAAATTTTTATTTCCTGAGTGCTCACAGGTGACCAGTAAACATCCACTTTACCTGCCTTTTCTTGTCGTTGAGTGGCATACAAATTAGTTTGTTCCATAGCAGACTGATAAAAGTCCTCATTTACAATGAGACTGAAGTAGTCAAACGGTTCTGAACTCTCTCGAAGATCATGCAAAAAAACCTTCAACGACTACAGGGGTTGTCTCAGGACTCCAAACATACATGTCTTTGTCTACAGTTTCACTGACACTACAGAAATCTGGGTCCTCTTCGTCAAAATTCCAGCCTGCCTCTGTAATCAATGTCACTTTCTGCATCACTATCTCTAAACAAATCAAACGGTTCAGTGATATCCACAATAACACTGTCATAATCGACAGACATACCTGCACAATCTTCAAGAAAATCGTGGCTGGATTCCATTTTTTTGCGAATAGATGATACAATATTGAGAATTCACGAAAAATTGATATTATTTCTGAACCGTTGAATGGATTTCAAAACAGGAAGAACAAGGGAAACAACTCTTCCTGTTTCCTAGGCCGTGATACAATCGTAGATTCATTCATTCGCATAATTATTATTCAGAAGCGCTTGGGACAAGACATGTGTAAAAACGTGGATTTTGGGGGTAATAGTCGGGAAAGGGTTAATTTGCTGCTCTCGCAGTCTGGCCATTGTTGTAGATTCACAGTCATCACTTGGTTCTTGCAAAAGTCTCACTTCTCGTAGAGCATTCAGAATGTCAGCCTGGTCCATGGCGCGTCCGCCCTCCACAGTAGCCTCACCTGCGAGCTTGTCAGCCCGCTCATTTCCTTGTACTCCCGCATGCCCTGGCACGAAGATGAAACTAATCTTTGCCAGCCGAGACCGCTCCAGAGGCAGCAACCATTCTCTTCGGATCGACCCCTCCTTGTGATTGAACTGATTGCGACAAGACAATGTGCTGTTAATGTAATAATGTTTCTTATGTTAGTCAAGTAATATTTTACTATTTAACTTGTTATTGTATAATTCACGATATCTTAATATCATTGATGTTAATTATAAAGTTTAGAGTTTAAGTCAGAGAATGGGAAACAAGAATAATCCTTCTATGGAATAATCAATCTAATACAATTTTTGACTAATCTATACAAATATGGGTCTAGCACCCAATATGCCTTTATAAATGCGAAGTGTCCTTTTCTAATAGTGGCCCAGTCAGAAATGGGTACCGTGAAATGTTGTGGGAAGTAAAGGTAGTTGGCATGAAATTGACATCCCTAGAGTGCTGGCTGGTCTGTAAAAATGTGGGTCTAGCACCATATGTCTAATGTGCCTTTTGAAATGTAGTGTCCTTTTCTAACAGTGACTCACCCTAAAAGGGTACCAGGAAATGGCCTGGGAAGTAAAGGGCAAAGGTGGCTGGCAGGACACTGACCTCATTACCCATCAAGTGTTGATAGGCCTATACAGATTTGCCCAATGTGCCTTAAGGTGTGAAAAAGGGTTTTCTTTACCATTGTATCCACACTTGTAAAAATCTGTATATTGATAAGTTATGTGTGGTATGTCTCTGTGTCCGGACAGTGAGTAATGAAACCTTGGGAAAGCTGGAGGTAGTGGGAATGTGGTTTTGAGAAAAATATTTTGGAACGAGAAGAAAACAAACTGAGATGTTACTAGCTGCTGTCGTCACTCGAACGCTCGTCTCAGTGATAAGGAAAAGACTACAGAAATTTATAGGCCACATCAATAGAAACAAATTAGGAAGAGATTGGAATCAACAGAGATGTGGTTCTTTAGACGAATGTTGCAAATTCCTTGGACTGCCAAAGTAACTAGCGACGAATGCCTTAAAGAGGCTGGCGAAACTAGAGCATTACGTACAACAATAAGAAAGAGACAAAACAGCATTTTTTGGTCATGTGGTGAGAAGAGAGGCACTGGAGAACATTGTGACAACTGGAAAGATCGAGGGGAAGAGAGGCAGAAGCAGACCACGTGAAATGATGCTGGATGGATTGCGACGGTGGCATGGAGGAATATCAACGGCAGAGTTGATCCAGAAAACCAAAGACAGAGATCCTGTGGAGAGTCATGAATGCCAACGCCAGTCGGCACGGCACTTGATGATGACATTAGTAAAAGAGATCGAATAGAGAAATTAGCCAGTTCTCTGCAGCCGGTTTGGGAGGACTGATAAAACTATGGAATAAGTTCATCAATGTTGGTGGAAATTATGTTGAGAAATAAAGGGTCAATGTATGCATACAAATAAACTGGTTTCAAGCTGTTATCATATTTAGTTATTTTTCTACAGCCATTTGTGACTTACTTATTAACTTACCCTGTTATGATCTTTAGAAGACTGGAGCACTTATGGAGTTAACCAAGTGCGTTGAAAGTGTTTATTTGCAAACCCAATGAAGCAAATCATGAAGTGATAAAGCCACGGCGGATCAGCGTGACTTTGTGGTGCATTTAACCGTATAAAATTAATATTGGACCATTTTCAGAATTTTCTATGGAGAAGGTTGTTGAGCAATGAAGCTAGGTACATCACCTCATAGTACAGTTGTATATGTGAAGGCGTAGGAGTTTATTTTTTTACCTCGGTGACAGATACTGCCATGGGATTACCTTTGCAGCTATTATCTAAATAACGAATAGTTCTGTCTCTCCTTGTCTTTTTTTCCATTGATTTTTCATGATATATTTTTTTCCTCTCTCTTCTCACATTATGGCCTGCAGTGTTGTCTGTATTCTTCTAATGTTTAAAAAAAGTTGTCATTGTGTCTTGTAGCCTCTTTCAATACATTTAAATTACTCATATTCATCATCTCTAATAGTTTCAAATTCCTATGTAAACCGTTCATATGGCTTCAGGGGATTTTCTTTCTTGTATACTAATTATCCAAGATTCACAGTTATGTTATTTAAATACAATTACAAATAAATATATGCTGGTTTCAAGTGATGTGTATATTTCATTTCCAGCTTGTGAAATCTGTATGCGATGGATGACCAGAAGAAAACTACAGTTCTTAATTATGTAAGTAAACACTTTGTTTTTCCTTGGGCACCCGGTGCATCTACCAGTGTTAACACTGCACCGTGACTAACTGTGCAAAAGCCAGCTTCTTCCCCCGGTAGTTGGCCTGCCTTCACTTCAGCCTTGGTGGCTAGCTATAGGACCCACCCTCCTGCATGCTCCCAGCAGAAGCCAGCTCTTCCACTGGGCTATTTATATAAAGGCTTGTGCCTCCTCTCTGACCCTTTCTATCATTGTGGGATGTGGTCTTTACAAAACGTACTATTTCACCACAAGCGGTCATTGCCGGCGCTTAGCTGCATAGATTGACATTGGATGACGTTCCTGGTTCAGGTGATCACTACATTCTGGTGTTTCCACCCCTCTGTCACACCACAGCTTGGGTGCGCAGTTCTTCCCTGGGGGGGGGGGGTGGCTCTCGGGTCAGCATGGGGCCTAGCTGTTGTTTCAGTCTCATTGTGAGGTTGCAGCCTTATGGAGAGTTTTCAGTGTTACTGAGGTTGTTTGTTCTTCTTGAGAGATGGTGATTCACATTGCAGGCAAAGTTGAACCATTTACTGTGTATCTTTGTCCCACCCATCATTATGCACTAGGTCTTCTCCGCTGTCTTGCCCAGTCTTTCAAGTGCCTGTGTTCTCGCTTGTCCTTTCACAGCTAGCAATTTCAGCACGTCATATGGAGAGTTGTTAACAAGACCTCTTCCGCCTATCTGCATGGCAAATAGTCTGACTGTATATCCTTCTTATCACAGGCTTGCGACCATATCACTGTATTTTTCCATCTTGTAGGTGTGCTGTTCCTCGACTCATGATTTGAATGGAACAGTTAGCTGTAAATTAAAAATAGCTCGGTTGGTGGAAATTGTACAGAATAAGTTAAGCCTCTGCTTATGCTAATTTTAGACAATGTTTAGAACCATTAACGAGCCATATAACTAAGATTTTCTTCAAGGTCATACAAGAAAGCATTAAATGAAGGAAGTAGCTGAAGGACAATTTGGGTTCCACAAAACAGTGCCACCAGAGAAGCAACAATCTGTTTAATTGACGTCAATTAGATACAGAAATAATTATTCATCACCCATGGCAATAAAAAGAGGAGGATGGCAGGGATGTGTGTTGTCCTCAAGCCTCTTTAACTTATACATGGAAAGAATTTTTAAACAAGTCAAATTTTCTTGATTTATCATCAATGGAAGAATCATAAACAGTCTTAGGTATGCTGACAATACTGTATAACCAGCAGAAAGCAAGCATGAGTTACAAAAACTAGTGGAACAAGTAAACAGGCATAGTGCAGAATACAGATTAGATATTAACAGACCAAGGGGAAGACCTAGAAGCAAATACCTGGATGGCTTGGCCTCGTGGCATGGTCGAGACAGAAACACAGAGCTGATCCACGACTCTGGTGATCGAGTGAGATGGCAAAACATGACCGCCCACGCTTACCGGCATGGCACATGATGGATGGATTAACATTTTAAAATACCAAAACTATGCTATTTAGCAGTGGAACGGAGAGATCATCAATGAACATCACAGTAAACTTGGTGATACTAGAACAAGTAACAAGTTTCTCCTACCTTGGACATGTAATAGCAGACAATGGTAGAAGTGAAAAAGAAATAAAAAAGAATAGGAATGGCCCAAAATGTTTTCAACATCATAAAATCAGTATTAAGATCTAGAGAGATTAATAACACATTAAAAATTAGAATTGTCAAATGTTATGTATATTCAACACTACTATATAGCACAGAAGCCTGGACAAAGTCGAATTGAGGCCCATGAGATGTGGATATATAGAGATGTGAATACAAGAGACGACATTGCAGTTGTAGACATGTTTCAGGCGAACGAAAGAAGAAGAAGAAGAGGAGATGTGAATAAGTCACATTTCATGGAAACAAAAACAATCAAATACAGAGATTCTATGAATGTAAAGAAATCTTATGACAAATAAAAAAGGCAAGTGAAATATTTCAGCCACATTAAAACACATAAAACATTCTTATAAAAACCATACTGGAGGGTAGGTTGAAGACAAGCAAGTAAGAGTTAGACAACGATACAAGTGGGAAGATAACATTAAGAGATTGACGAACAGCAATATGACAGAATGTCAGGGTGAGAGATAGTGTTGGAGATCCATGTCAGCAAACCTTCATTGTGGAGATGGCACTTGATTGATTAGAGCACCTAATCAATGATCAATGAAGATTGTTCTCCACAATAATAACATGGAGTATTCTGTACTTCTTTGTACTGGGTCTGGTAGTCATGTGTTTGAATCTCAATCACGGTGAGGATTTAAAAAAAAATATAAATTGCTCAGGTTGACCCAGGCAATTTGCTGGGAAGTAAAGGTGACCCGTTTGATATTGATTACATCGCCCATCGAGTATCACTTAGTCTGAATATATGGGCTAGTACTCAGTGCACCTCAAGGCATGGAAAAGGTCCTGTTACTCTTTTACCGTTGCATTACACAATTTGTAGACCTGTTTTAGAAACTATAGCTGCGTAATTTGTTTCCTTGTAAATTGCAATTTTAAACTTTTGAAACAATGTATCATGTATTAGGAAACAAACAAAGCTATTGTCTTGTTCCATGCACAGATAACAGCCATTTCTGGCGAGAAAGTGAGCACGCTGTTGGACTTGAGGAATGGTCGTTTCTACGTCCAAGTTCTTGGCTTACTGTGAGTTAATATTTTATTTTGCTTTACCAGAAGCTATTTAAGATGACACATGTTTTCATTAGGAAAATATTGTCCAGAATGTAATGCTAAATTTGCTTATTTAAACACACTTTGACTGCTTTTTCTGTTAAGTCATATTCATTAGGAAAATATTGTCCAGAATGTACTGCTAATTTTGCTTATTTAAACATATACTTTGACTGCTTTTTCTGTTAAGTCATATTCATTAGGAAAATATTGTCCAGAATGTACTGCTAATTTTGCTTATTTAAACATATACTTTGACTGCTTTTTCTGTTAAGTCATATTCATTAGGAAAATATTGTCCAGAATGTAATGTTAAATTTGCATATTTAAACATATACTTTGACTGCTTTTTCTGTTAAGTCATATTCTAAAAAACAAAAACATAACAGTTTATACTTACCCATTAATGACCCCCCCCAGTAGAGACAGGATTAATTGTCCCGATGAGTGCAGCTCTGGGAGTGAGACAGGCATGCCTCTTGTCACCTTTATTATTCTTACTGACTAGACTTTTATGAAAAATAGAACCACTAGAAATGGAATTCAGTAGACTTTTGATGAAGCAGCTTGGTGATCTAAACATTGCCTTCCTGTCCCACACACAACATCAGATGCAGAATAAACACATTGAATGTCACAATAATTAAGCCTAAAAATTCATAGGAGAAAGACAGATAATGATAATAAATCAAGAAAATAACCCAATCTCCTTTGTTAGTGAAACCTCATTTTAAGACGCAGAATCTTACACTTATTTAGGTAGCAATGTAGGAAAGATACAAATGTTAGAATAGAGATACAAAAGATAAGAGGTGCTTTTGTAGCTCTAGGAGATTTGTGGAAGACAAAAGAAAGTAAACGTAGCACCAGAATATTTGCTTTAACGTTAAATCAGTACTGCTGAATGGAACAGAAACGTGAACAGTTAAAATGATTACTATAAACTAAAAACATCCATTAATTGATGTCCGTGCAGAATAAAGCTAAATTGGTGTGACAGAATCACCATTGTGGAGCTCATGGAGAGAACTAAACATTCCAGTGAATCAAGAAGTGAGGAAAAGGCACTGGATAGGACATAGATTGAGACAACTTGAGAATAGTGTAACTAGAAAGTCTGAAACTCACAGGGCAAACAAGATGTGTGAAGACCTAGAATACATGAGGAGAAGTATAGATGGAATTAATGATTTTGGGAGGAATGGATAGAGCTGCATGAGATACTAAAAGATAGGATTATTTAGAGTATAAGTTTGAGGGCTTATGTCCCAAGAGGGTATAAATGGGCAAAAAGTAAGTACAGCTCTGGGATTGACCAACCTCTTAAAAATGGACACCAGACGGTATTCATAATATTTTGGAAATTGAGAAGGACAGGCAGTTTGGGGAAGTAGTCACACCACCACTTATTTTATAGCCTAGAATATGTGATGGCCTAAGACTTCACACCTTAGCTTTATCTGCTATGGGACTACCTTTTATCAATAGTAATTTAAATGATTGAGAAAACTAGCTTATCATTCCTCTTAGAATTAGAATTACTTGGGGTCTTGTTTAGCTCGTTTATACAGAATTAACGTATATGCCATCAGCATTCTAATGTTTGCAACATCAGCTGAAAGCATTAACAGATCACAATCACTTGCTCCCATGATGATCCTATTAATATTTACACGTTTCCATAAAATATACTTATGTTGGAAATGTACGGCGTGTCACAAGGACGTTGTTAATAGCTAGCAGTTTACAATGTTCATAATTATATGAGATGAGGTATCATGGTGGTTAATGCACATACTTACCAACACTGTAGTCCTTGGTATAGTTCTCTGTGGTGGCAGGCTTGAATTCTTAGAGTGTACCTATTGAGTACCAGAGATCTGAGAAGGTAAAGGTGGCTTGTACACTACTGACCATATCACTCACATTGAGGCTTTAGTTATTGAACATAGGACCTAACACCTTATGTCCACTGTGCCCTGATGGCATGTACATGTAGTTGTGTGAGTTCATTTGGTAGTTGTATAGGGGTCAGGGTCATGAGGCTAGGATGCCACCCTCACATCCTGGGATACATGCTCTGTTGTTTAGATAGCCTCAGGCTTCTTTGTCCATCAGAAAGTGAAATAAATATCCTAGCTTCTACACTGCATGGAGACTGCTTGGGCAAGCAGCCTTTATTTCTCTGTCTGGACATCCTGGCAATGGGGCAAATGCACTGATTATAGGTTTGTAGTAGTTGAAATAATTATATATGACAGTCACACTGTAATGTTAATTATGGTGTTTCAGTTGTTGTAAAATCAGAACAGCCTTACAGTTGGCTAGTGTTATATGTACTGTTATAACAGTTGTATTTTTATTGCTTCACGTCTTGTTGTGCTCAAAACAGCCTTACAGTTGCTAGTGTTAAATGTACTGTTACAACAGTTGTCTTATTATTGCTTCACCATCATTCTTAATCTTTTGAAATAGTTATAGGAAAACTTACTTTCAAGCGATTGAAAAACAAAAAAAACAGCACAGCATACCAAGCAAAAATACCCATGTCTTTCAATCACAATTTAGTCTTATCTTCATTCATTGGTGCACTCTTGATATTTGCTCATTCTACATACTTATTTTTGTTATCATTGTTGGTACCTTTGTCAGACAGTTCTATTTTGTAAAAAAAAATAATTATCAATAATTAATGTGTATGCGTAAAAAGTCCTTAATTGTAACATATTTTTTGTTTTCTTACAGAGACCAGTGGAATAAAACAGAGCACTTTGAAACTGACAAGGACAGACTTACTTGTGTTCAAAGTTTTCTTCAAGGTTTGTTAACACTTGTGGGATATTAGTTTACATAATACTTACATCTAATTGTCTATCTGGAGGTTTTGTGCTTCAGTAAAGAATATCAACTCTAATGTAAGTCAGTAGCATCTGGTAGATGAAATTTTAAAAAGGAATAACAGCTTTAATTTAACCCTTTACAGGGCAGACATTTGTCTGTTTTGTAGCGCTGTACGGGCAAGAAGTATTTTGAGGTTCGGCAAAATTTTGTGTCACGTTAGTAAAATCATCACATAAAAGGTGTTCAACCGATTTTACTTAAATAAAAAACAAAATGAAGTAAAAAGCATACAGATTATTTTACTCACGTGAATGTTCCCGGTAATCCACACATGAACACAAATATTTACAAAATACAACATATTGTTTGTGATTGTCAGTCATTTATATGGCAATTTACAAACACATTTTCAGAATCAGAATCACATTCTTTAAAGTCTGACTCACGACTGCTAACGCAAAGTAATGCTGATCACTGATATCTAGCTCAGATTGATAGTCAACTAGGTGCCCTTCAATGTCACTTAAATTGAACCCAGCGAAATCTGCACTATCACTTGAAGAATCGTCAAAATCCATTTTGAAATACAAAGCGTAAAACCCCCAAAAATTATTTTGTTACAATCTGTTCAAATTCAAAGTACATGCTTGCGAATGGCAGCCACGTCGTCAAGCCATCGGCGAAACCGAAAGTAGACAATCAGAAGCCCCGGAAAGCTTGAGGTCGCGTTTTTACAATGCATAATAGTCACGGACAGTTTGCCCGTGCCGGGGTATAAACATTATCGGGCATTTTGCCTGGTAAAGGTTTAAACTGGTGACATAAGACAGAGGGCATTTAACAAAGAAATAACAGCTCTAATATTTTTGTTTTACCTGAATCAGGTTGATTTAAATGCTTTAACAAGATTTTGATTATACTAATGAGATATATTCATAGCATATGCTAGTATAGTCTGGGCATTTTCTCTACTCCTTTTTCTTCCACCACATGTGATATTAAGATTTGCTTTGGTAATATTATAATTATTCGGTCCATTTAGTTTCTTTCTGTTTTATTTGTGGTTAATACAAAGCACACACATTTTTTTTCTGCTGTGACATTTTAGTAGCACAAAGATCATTATTTAAAAAAAAAATACTCAGTGATAGTATTTTCTGTTACAGATTATTATGGACATGATGTCAAGCTTGATGAATTTCTGAACTTTGATGCTATCCTTGAAGCTGGTAGCAGATGTTCTGAGAGTCAGCTAGAGCTTGAGCTGGCAAAGGTAATCATGACATTTATCAATGCATTGTTGGTTAATTGTTATTGATGGTGTACACAAAGTAAATCTGCTGACTTGGACAGGAGATATGTGCCCAGCAAGAGTCAAGAGATAAAACCGTCCACTAGTTATGTCAGCATTCTTTTATTCTAAAAGCATTTCTTAGAATGTGCCAAGTGCCAAAGTGCGCTTGTGTAATTTCCATGTACAAGCTGCTTAGTGCAGAATGTAGTGGGTTTGACATTCTCTGTGGGCAGCTGGAAAACAGTAGCAGAGAAATTGAACATTCACATGAACAATTCAGAGATAAGTGCAAGCAAGACATGAAAGTGTTAGGCATGGATATCACAACTTTCTGATATGATATGTGGAAATGCAGTGTAATGACTATCTGTAACAAAATTAACAATGAAGAAACACCAGAGGTGTATGCACAAAATGTCATGGTATGGAACAGTTAATGATATAGATTTCACAATTTGGTTATATACTTAGCTTATTTGGATATGATTAAAACATTGGAGGCTCCAAGTTCAGGTCACTTACGTTACACATCCCTCAGCAGTCTTAAATCATAAACAGTAGACCACAAATTTCTGCTGCCCTGACCTACTGCTTAACCGAGTAATAAAACTCTCTTAAAAGAAACAGACTCATGAAGAGAACCGAGTACTCAACAATCACAAGCAGGGAATCTACATTTCATGGACATGTGAAGGGAAAATGAATGTCTTGAGGTTCAGCAATGTGTGGGATGGGATAGAGACAGACCTACAGTGAAAATGCTGGACATCTTTACATTGTGGCATTGATAAACATCTGCAGTGTAGATTGGCAGCATGCAAGACTGGAGGTTGTGAACATAAATGATGGCCAATACAATATTGAATTTAAGAAAACTTGTATGCTGCTTGGGATTTGTTGTTGCTGCTGTCTCTCTCTACTTATTAGACACATCACTCATGCAAATCCAGTCTATGCATAAGTCAGCTGTCATCTAAACTCTGTAATGACAGATGAAAACATGATCCTTTCCAGCAATGGATGATACATTTATACAATTATTTCATGTAATGAAAAGTTTTACTTATATTCTTTTCATTTTGATCATTTTCAGATAGCAGTGGTGTTACTTGGTATAGGTGTCCTGGACAAAAATGGACAGCATTTCATTGCCTCAGCCATGAAACTTCCTCAAGAAATGCACTCCGATGTCATGGCTATAATGCAATCTGTAGTGCAGGCAGGCAGCACAGAAGTGTCACTAACAGCCAATATAGAGAAAGTTTTGCTGGAACCATCAGGTAAGTCTGGTGAAATCTTTTCCCCCCAGAAAATGTACTGGTATATTCTATTATAGTCTTGTCTATTCATTCGCAATGCAGTTAAACATACCATACAATCTTGCGTATAATAGGCACTCATATATAAAGCGTATGCTTAATTTAGCCTGGGGGAAATATAAATTCATATATAATATGCACCATAATTTTTGGGAAAAAAAAACATTTGTTAAGAAACTGAAAGTTTAATAACAAACAGAAATAGGTATGAAACACTTACATTTAAGGTTCTTTGGGCTCCCTCATTGTCACTCTCACTAGAAAGAAGCTCATCTAGAGTGTCAAGTCATTATCATTATTGGTTCCTTCATAATAAATATTGCCACCTGCATCAATGATGCCTTTTCTTTTCCACCACAAAATCCCTCACCATCAAGTTTATTCGTAATAAACATAGACGCATTGTCCAATTGTTTATGGAGATCACCAAGATATATTGCCCTCACATATTTTAACCAGTCATTGGTTAGTGCTTCTTTAGCTTGAATGTAAATGTGTATACCTTTTGGAGATTGTACACATTTTGGTAGTCTTTCTCCAAAAAAAAAATGAATGATGACAACTTTCCTTCACTTTCACCAGTACATGCTAGTATAACAGTGAGTGGGATTTCTTGTGTCGTTCTTAAAGTGAAATTTTCTCAACTTATTATAGACTTTTGGAACCTCAAAAGCTTTTTTAATGGCCGCCTGGAAGAAGCTGCAAGATAGTTCTTCTCGTTAACGGAAATATGTCTCTGGCTGGCTGGTTGCTGTTACATTCTGTGTATTTTATCAAGAGCATTTTTTTCTGCAGTATAAACTTTTCTCGAATTTATTTATACGGCTCAAAATAATTAAATGACACTTCCATAACTGACTTAAATATTAAAACAGATTAAAGATGAGGCATGGGAAATGCATTGTGCAACGCCTGACACATAAGAAAGCAAATAGTACATTCAGTTTCATTTTCACTGTTAAATTGTTACTCACATATAATAGCATACAAGTTTTCTTAGGACGATATGAGTAAAATATCTGCATATTATAGTGAGATTTTATGGTATACAAATAAAACAGAAAATAAACTTTCTAAGTCAGTTATTATATTCTGAACAATTTTTTTCTCCTTTGTTTAGTGAACTTAGTGTTTGCTTTGGTGTCTACTGTAGTAGCTTAAGTTCATCTTTGCACAGGTGTTGCAAGCTACTTTCTTTTTATGGATTGATTTTTGCCACTTATGATGTTTATAGAACTTTTTTTTTCTATCATGTCTTGTTTCACAGATCTTAACTAAATGGTCTTTAATCTCTGGCATTACGCTTGCCTTTGGTTGGCTGTCAGAGGTTTGACTTTATTGCATTTGTGACTAGCACTGACTACTCCATTACTGTTAATGCATCTACAATAGAATTGATCATTATTCTGGAGAGTTGCACTGGGCTAGGGTTTTCACATTTGAGGTTATGGTTTTCCCCATCTCTCAGGCCCCTTTATAAAGTTGGTGCTCATTGTCTTTCTGCATCTGGATTGCAATTCTCTATGAGTTCAGCTGTAAAAATTATTTTATAGAACAGAGTTGCATATTTCTGTGATTAATAATTTACATTTAGATTACTTTGCTCTTAGCATTACCTGGTAAAGCTGTTTGGATTGTTAACCACAGGTGATCAGAAATGTAAAATACATAATTGCAATATGCTTTCTATCATATCAGTGGTTCAATACTGTAGTGTATTTTCCCAATTTAAAAGTGAATTGTAGTCTAGATATAGCATGCAATGTTTTTCGTATAACTTTAATTCAACTGTTCGCATGTATAGTTTAGTATTTTGTATTAAAGTTGTGACATAATTCCGTCTGTGTGTGTGTGTTTGTTGTTAACAGTCTGGTAAATCATTAGTGCTAGTTAAAAGGAAATACAAACTGAAACAATTGAAAGTTGTGTACTGAATATGCATGTCATTAACATTGTTTAATGGTTTATGGGTCAGCACCATATGCGACTAAAGGGATAGACAGGTGGGAAAACAGATGTAAATATGAAAATGAGTACAGAAGGTAAGAGGAGCTTTCATGGCACTAGGGCATGTGTGGAAATTAAAAGTAATTACACATAGTAGAAAACTTAGATATATTTGCTATAATATTACGTCAGTAGTATTGGATAATTGGTTCATCTTTGCACAGGTGTTGCAAGCTACTTTCTTTTTATGATTCAGCCGGTCTCTGTGGCTGAAGGGCTTGCGAACGCGGTTTGTGAGCCCGTATACCCGGGTTCGAAACACGGCGGTGCTGGTTTTTTTCGAAAAAGGTATAGAGGCCGGTCGTTTAGAAAGCAATGGCAAACTACTGAACGTAACACTTGCCTAGTACATCAACAGCAGCTGAAAATGCTGGTGTTGACTGCAATGTCCCGTAAGGGATACGCAACACAAAAAAAAAAAAAAAAAAAAAAAAGTATTGGATAAATTATAAAAGAGAACTAACAAACTACACCATTCATCAGCTGTTAAGCTTAAGGAGAGAACTAGACATTCTAATGAGTCAAGAGGTGAAGAGTAGATACTGGCACTGGAAAGGAGACACATTACAAGAATATGATTATAGTATCACTAGGAAGAATAGCAGCACAGCTGATGGTGCCCAGCTGAGACTCACAAGGTGCTAAGTTTGAATCCCAGCAAAGGACTGGGAATTTGTAAACACCACAAAGTAAACCCACACATTAATAGATACAATCTAGAGGAAGTAAATATTACATTAGTGCATGTCTAAATTTTGAGCTAGATAGATGCATAGCAAGGCGGGATGAACTTTCTCAGAAGAGCAGCAAAGTAGAAAGTAATCTTTGTTGTAGTGTTGCAGTATTTCTTTATCCATTTGTGTGTGTGTAATGCA
Organism: Cepaea hortensis; assembly: GCA_963921405.1. NCBI lineage: Eukaryota > Metazoa > Mollusca > Gastropoda > Stylommatophora > Helicidae > Cepaea > Cepaea hortensis. The sequence goes on from OY992879.1 coordinate 108,069,489, forward strand.
TACATTTTTTCCTCCTTCCCCCTCTTTTCTCTCTCATTGTGCTGGGTTTGATAATCTAGATTTCCAAAACGAAACAAATCTAGTGTCACTAGCTACTTGGCTACAGACATCTCAGAGTTCTGTCTTGTTAGCAACAGAAGCAGAGCAGAGCTGCCTCCCAATGTCACCTGTTTGTTTGTCAGGTAAAGATGGCATGCTCTATGTAGAATTTTGCCATGCTGTCTCATTAGCTTGATACTTTCAGTATCTTAACATGCACATTCTTAATTATTAGCTTCTCTTATAACATACATGAATGCGATATAGCACATTCATGATTATATTACCCAGTAATTTATTAACAATGGACCAATTCTCCCACTGAAACTATATTTAGTTGATTTAAAGTCTATCTTTTGCATCATCATCATCATAAACTTCAATGTCCATAAGTATGGCTTATGGCATGGTTCATCATCTCACATGCTCACCAGGAGTCATGGTTCAGGGTTCGTGCGCTTGTCTTGATTATGCCATGTGGCCAAGCCATCCAGATATTTATCTCTTTGCCTTCCCTTTGATATTTTCCCATGAATCTTGCCAGTTGTCACTAAATTTTTTAGTTTATTTCTCTTGGTAACGCCCCACAAAATCGTGACTATCTTCACCTAATTTCTCGAATCATTTTACGATTTTCATTTGTTTCTTGTAGAACTTGCTCATTGGTTTTTCTGTCAGTCCATGGTATTCTTTGCATTTTCCTCAGAAACCACATTTCCACTACCAATAGATGTTTATTAGCATGTCTGCCTATTGTCCATTTTTCACATGCATATAACAGTATAGGTTTTTATAGTACTTCAACACTCTTTTTCACATTGCCATTGACAGCTTTTTATTTGTCAGTATATTTTCCATATTACAAAAGGATACCTTTGCCATAGCTGTTCTTGTTGTAATCTCCACAAGGCACCTTCCATCAAATATGATGACTTTTTTTAACCCTTTACAGGGCAGGTTCTTTTTCAGGTTCGGTAAAATTTCGGGTCGCGGTAGTAAAAACATCACAAATAAGGTGTTAGTCAACCGATTTTAGTTAAATAAACAACACAAGGAAGGGAAAAGCATGTAGAATATGTTACTCACGTGACTGTTGTCGGTAATCCATATATGAACACAAATATTTACGAAATACGGCATGTTGCTTGTGATTTTCCGTCATCTATACGGCAATTTACAAACACATTTTCAGAATCATAATCACTTTCTTTAAAGTCCGACTCAGACTGCTAATGCAAAGTAACGCTTTGCACTGATATCTAGCTCCGATTAATAGTCAACTTCATGCCCTTTAATGTCATTTAAAATGAACCTAGCGAAATCTCGGCTATCACTTGAAGAATCGCCGAAATCCATTTTGAAAAACAGCGTAAAAATCCTGAAAACTATCAAAAATTGTCCTTAAAGTCCGTTCACATTCATACTATCGCGTTTACAAATGGCGGCCACGTTGTCAAGCTGTCGGCGAAAGTAGTCGTCGGAAGTGTCGGAAAGCCGAGAGATCGCGATTTTACAATGCATAATAGTATCGGCCGGGTTCGGACGCTATGCGCGTTTTATGGCATCGGCCGGAATCGGACGCTATGCCTTGTAAAGGGTTAAGATAGTTGTGCTGATTCACTTGTTTAAGAATTTCCCCATTTACTTGGATGTTATTTTATGGTAATTCTTTCTGCTTGGATACAACCATCATCTCTGTTTTCTTGCAATTAATTCTAACCCTAATGTGTTCACTGTGTACAACAGTCGCATCCAAAAAATGCTGCAGAACCTCTGTCGTGAGCCATATGTTCTAACAAAGTTAACTTTTACATTGCTTATAATTGGAGTAGCCTTGTCTTCCCCCTCTCACCACACCCAATTGGTTAACCAACATATTGTTATTGGCATCACAATATATATCCTTAGCTACGGGATTGTAGAACTAATTATAGGCCACATTGCTGCACTAAAGATACATACATGTGCCATATCTTATTTTTATATCTTAGCTGTGTAGATGCACATATATTTATACAATCAGTATCACAGTAGTTAACCCAAGTGCATACATGTATGATCATTTTATTAATCTCAGTCAAGTCTAACACAACCTTATATTCTAACATTTTGTTTGTTTTTGCATGTATAAGAAACAGCTAACACTTTGTCCAGGAACAGCTAACATATGGTCCTTAGCATATGACACGTGTGTATGTGGAACAAGCTGAGTGTGTGTGTGTGTGTTTATGGCAGCCCCACTAGAATTTCTGTTAATTTATCACTAACAATGGATTATAATGTTTGTTAATTACTAACAACAAAATAAACTACAGGTGATATATGTATCATATAATTTGCAAGTTTATAACTAACACATAATGATAATTGCTATAATTACTCATAGTCACAAGTAATTTTATAACTGACTTTTATAATAATGTAGTTGTGTTTATGACTCTTAACAGTTTGTTTGTTCATTACATACAGTATTAAAAACTACAAATAGCTGTATAATTTAATTGCATTTTAAACAAAAGATATTTATTAATTATTTAAAGCATTATGAGTTATAAATAATTGTTAGGCGTACCACTTGTATAACTTTGTTTTTCCCCAGATGATAATAAAAGCCCACCAATGAGCAGTTTGCAGAAATCATATTTCATGGATCCAAACCAGACATCGACACCCAAAGAAACTCACTTTTGTACTAGCAGCCTGGCAAAATCTTCGTATCTGACAGACAGTCCACTAAGACTAAACACATCAGGACTGAATTATTCCTTGAGGGAAATAACCTCGCCACTTAGAGGACTCAGCATAGATATTGCAGCCCCGTCTTCACCATTGGTACAGTTTGTGCAGTCACCCCAGCTTCTTCAGAAGGTAATTACAATGATTGTTCTGGGACATGAACCTACAGATCATTTTTGATTCTGTTTCTTCACATGTTTCTGAAAGTCTTTTGGAAGTTTCTTGTTCTGGAAGTGTGTGTGTGTGTGGCCCCTGGCACATATTAATGTAGTAATAATGTAGTTGTACAACTGTAATATTTTTATAACCAAGAACATACTAAAATAGCAACATGCTAAATAATTATTGTGTTGTCATTGAGAGGTGGAAAAGTTGAATTCATATACTTCGATAAACATCGTATAGCTGGGGAGAGATATTGTCAGCATGCTGTTTCTTTTTCTTTTCTTTTTTCCTTCTTGTTCGCTTGAAATTTGTCTATCTGCAATGTTGTCTCTTGTATAAACTTTGTCTTTTTTAGTTTACTCATTGGTCCATAAAGTTTATAAGCAGGGTACTAATAATCAAATTGCTTACTATAGGATAAAAAAACTGATTAAATGAATGAAAAAATGCTTGTATGGGTGAGGGAATACGTTAGCATTTTGTTGCAGGTTTTTTTATTGTCTGTTTTGTTATTATGTAACAGGCAGTCATCAAGCAGAAGGACTTGGAAATTCGAAAATTGAAGCAACTGCTGAGTGACCAGATTTTCTTGAAAGATGAGCTGCAGTTTAACATTCAGGATAAAACTACTGAGTGTGCCAATAAAGGTTAGATTCTTATGCATGTCTGTCTATTTTAAAAGTATATCACATCTGTATATTTATATATTTATTGTCCTTGAAGAAATACAAATACCATTTTAAGCTTTTGAGGAAGTAGGGAAAAAAGAAATACACGCAAATAAAGCATTAAAAAGAATTGTACAGTATATATTTCTCACGTAAGCATGGCAAACTGGTATTCATCCCACTCATTGTTAGAAAGCTTCTGATAATAATTAGTACTGCTTCTTTCTTCCTACTTGATAGTTTATAATTCACTCAAAAATATCACAGAACTACTGCAACAATCCATTATACTTTAATTCTATATTTGCCTTTGTCCAAGTTGTAATTTTTTCACCACCGCATGAAGTTCAGATTAATACTAAAACGTATTTGCTGCTCTAAGGACAACCCCATTTTTACCTCCTACCCTAAAACACGAGGCATAAGTTTTAACACTCAACTTCCATCTCTCATGTTAGAAGGCGCAGCCGTTTTCCCTCAATTTTCATGTGTCATTTGTCATTTCACGATGCAATTAAATCTGCCATGCTTTCATTTTATGTTGCTTTAATTTCTGCTTGCTAAATAATGTTTTTCTGAAATGCATTTATTTAGATGGAGAAATCTGTAAGTTGCAAGAAAAAATCAAAGATCTGATTCTCATGAGGGATTCATACGATGAATTTCAAGAACTGAAGCTTCGGTACTCTGAGATGGAAACAGAGATGATAAGGTGAGAAGAAATATGGTTGTAATTTAAAAAAAAGTAAAAATACTGATTATCAAAGAAGACTGTACATTCTCATTTAACAAAATGTCCCATTGGGACAAGAAAACTGAAAATACTAAAACAATAAGAATTCTGAAAATAACATAACAAAATTATTAATTAATTTCTCATGATTCCTGCTGTTATATCATGACGGTTTAGTTGTCGTTTTGTTTGGTGGTGCCAATCTTCAGCCAGACAAAATAGATATGAGTTGTCTATGACAATCTGGTTTTATAGCACAGGATTATTCTTATTAGTAGAAATATTTCCACCACGTGAAGACCTGGGGATCTTTATGTGTCTTATTGAAGAGGATGAAGGAATATATGGGCACCTTTGTTTAACAGAATTTGGGTAGATATAACTGTAAGATGGAGTGCTACCCTCCATTCATAATTGATCATTATCATTATGTCATGCTGTTAAGTATGGGCGGTCATGATTTGCTGTCTCATTAGAGTCTTGCATCAGGTCTGCGTTCTTATCCAGTTTATGCCATGAGGCCAAGCCACCCAGTATTGATCTCTTTGCCTTCCCCCTGCTCTGTTCCCTTCAAGTGTGTCAGTTGTCACTAAGTTTACAAGTTTATTTCCCCGAATAACTTACCCAGAAAATCTTGATCATTTCTAATTTCTCCAATAAAGGTCAGCATGGCCGAATGTATAAGACAGCGTGTTCTTGAGCATCCGGTGTGCTGATGCCGAGGTAGCGGGTTCAACCCCTACACCGGATAGTTGGACTAAAATGTTGACCTATAGCCCTTGACTTGGGGACGTTAATTACAAGTACATCTGAAGTCGGAGTGGGTTCGCCTGATGGCAAGGGACACTGGTAATAGGTAAAGCTAATCCACACATAAAATCCAGTCCAGCACTACTAGAAGTATAGACTTAGCTTGCATCCAAAGTGAGTGAAAAAAGAAACATGTCTCCAATCAGTTTAGTTTGGTAGGACTTTTTTATGATGGCTAGTGATATATATGAGAACACATCTTGTCATTATGCACTGAAAATTAAAGTTTGCCAATAGAGAATGGTGTTTATCGCAAATGGTTTGCTGGTTGAAAGTCAGATTAGAAACATTACATTTTAAAATCCCTGACTTAGTTGGCTATAAGACCTTCAGACTTCGTCAAGAATATGTATTTCTTGTCTTCCAAGGTTCAAAGTTCAATTAATGCACCTGGTTTAGTGGCATTAAAAAAAAAAAAATAAGAAAATAAAAGTAAAGAATTGCTTCAGTATTAGTAAAAATGTGTTCATTATGTTACTTAATAAGTAAGATTCCATAGCGTTGGATGGAGGAGCACAATTGGGAGGGTACAAGCCTTACCCTAGGGTGAGGAAATGCAACTTAAAGACAAAATATGGCAGGGCAGACCAGGCCCTAAACCTTGGTCGGCAACTGGTCTAGGATCGAAGCTTTGACAGGCAGACAGCATTCCTTTGCTGATTTGGTAGCTTCTGTAGCTGGTCTTGTTCCAGACGTATTGGTGTTATCTTTCCTCTGGAGTAAACTAGGCTGGCCAAGATAGGGATCATGCTGCATGGACAACACATAGTCTCTAAATTCAGTCCAGGCTGTGTGCTATTGACATGTGTATCTCCATTTTACAAACAACCATCTGCCAAGATGGCAACGTGCCAGTCAAGTATGGTTCTAAAATAGTGTGTTTATTAAAAGAAAAAAAAGCAACTTATTTTGTAACTTTGTAAGTGATTCATGCATGAAGAAGACATACATGTGTTTCAGGTTGAACAAAAAGTTACAGAGCTTTGAGCAGTACAAAGAGGAATGTCAGCTGTTAGAGAAAGAAAGCAGTGCTCATTGTAATGAAGTTGAGAAACTTCACCATGATGTAAGTTCTGTTCATGGTTCATGTGTATGGGCACCTTTGTTTAACAGAATTTGTTCACTTAATTACAAATGTGATGATTAAACTACCTGCCTCTCGCTCTGAAGGTTGTGAATAGTTTTCAGAACTATTTAGCAATACTCATCTCCTTTGAAGTTTACAAAGGAATAGCAGCCCTTGGCTATTCAGATTAACATTGAGGTGTCTTGAGTTTTTGCGCCATACAGAAGTGTACGGATGGTTGATTGGTAGTGGATCCTGTGGATGGCTGTTTAACTTGGGTTATTGGTGTTCAGGTCTTCTGAGCTGTGAAGAAGACTTGCATCTATCGGAGCGAAGGTGTGTAGTGACTTCTCCTGATCCATTATCGGACTACCATCTCCATGTGGATTGTTGTAGAACTCTCTGTCCACTCTCCAAGCTCAGGGACCAGTAGGGTGTGCAAGACCGGTTCTGGAACTTTGACTTTGCATCTATGGAGAGACATCTTAGGATTAACGAGGTCATGATTCAACACAGCAAAAATCGACTAGCTGTGGTTACGCTGAGAATTAGGTTAGTTATATTTCCATTAGAGGTTTTGGGCAGTTCATGTCAACCGGCTCCAAACAAATGCACAAACAGAGGAATGAGTGTAGTACTTAAAACTTTTAGTTTAATCCATTGTTAGTTAGTTTTGACATGAGAAGTTGTTTCATAATGTTGAACACTGTTTTGACCATTCCTGTCTTACGTCTGCCTCACATCCGCCATCATTTGTTATTAAATGTCCTAGGTAAGAGAAACCAGTGATTTGTCTAAGTCTCTTTCCATTCATTATAACTTGGTCGTTACATGTTGAGGTATCTATTTTGGGAATAATTTGACTAAACACAGACTTTAGATGCATGCTGTTTTATGACACAGGCTTAGTAAATTCTAAATATAAGTTAATCTTTTGATTTCTATTGGTCTTAATTTCAAAACTTTTGATGTGATGCTTTTGTTCTTGGAAAATGAAACGCGCACACCACCACCACAAAACACACAAAAAACCCATCTGTATTTGCTCTTCAGATAGCGGTGCTTCAAGCTGAAGCCAACAAATACAGGGATTCCTTGAAAACCATTAGTGGCCTTGAAGTGCAGATGACTTCATTACAGCTTCACCTGGATGTCATGCACAAATCAAAGTCTGAATGGGATATGGAACGTGAAGCCCTGCAAGGTAACCTTGAGATGGCTAAAGAAACCATTGACAAGCTGAAACAAGAGATGGAGGAGCTGCTAACCAAGCAGGAAGGTTAGTCAGTAGTTACAGTTCTGTTCACAGTGTGTTTATATATATTTTGCAAAATAAGTGTCAGGTGCTGAGTCTGAATATTATCTTGTTTATGTTGCAGACCTGACAGTCTGTCTAGTAAGTAAAAAGTCAGGGGTCGTAGCGGACCGGGAAAAAAACTTACAACTCTGGGAATGACAACTTAGGAGTTCACTGCAGAGAAAAACTTGAAAAAAAAAATAATGAAATAAATGGTTTAAGAAAAAAAAACTGAATTTTGCTCACCATAGTCAGGAAGCTTAAATTGAACTTGTCCATTTTCGATTATTCTGAAAATGTTTGGCTGGCATATGTCATGATATGAGTATCATATAAATGGTTCCAGTCATTTACAACAAAGCCTTAGAGATGGTTTAAGGATCATATAAGATGCACAGCTGTCAGAACTTGAGTCTTCAAGAACACTTGATTGCTAATGCCGACATAAGTGACACATTATGAATACAAGTACACACTGAATATCACCTGGAAAAGTGAAAATGATGTGAAGTGCAACCTACTTGTCAAGCATGGCATGAAGTGTGTTATGGTCACATGCACCAGGTGTGAATGATGCATTTATTCCAGTGCCATTCAAGTGCTATTATTGCTTTACAATTCTGATACATTTTCCTATTCTATGTTTTAGTCTTTCACATATTCTAAGTAATTACATATTAGACTGGGTGGCCAGTTTCCTTTGTGATCACCTTTCCATCCCAGGCACTTTCCAGAAAATTGTGAAAATGGTCTGGTGCTCGTTTGTATGACTCTGGGTTGACCTCAGAGCCATGCTTGTTGGGAAAAAATAATTATATTTCTGCAGGTGATTGAACCCAGACCACTGTTTTGCACACCAACTAGAAACTCTTGAATGTAGGCAGATCTCCACTTCATTGATAGCACACGTACATCTTGGTCACTGTGATGGATTTCTGGAAATGGCACTATGTCACACATACACACTCAGAAGCTAAATAAGCCAGAAAGCAAGGTCATTCTTTGCTCAAGCATACATAGCCATAACTGTCCTATATTGACCATATATTCTTTTTAAGCGGGAAGTTTAGTGGTTTAGAATCCTGCTTTGTGTCATATAGTCATTTTAACTAATTGCTAACTCACGATATCCAAAATGGTGCTCTGTATGCGTTTCCATATTATGCTGAAATGTCATAACTTAAAAAATACAGCATAAAAATGTTGGTGTGCTGTTATTTTAACTTCTAAATGGAGTAATGAGATGGGCTCTGTACTTGCACCTTGAATGTGTTACATCTTTATCTGATGTGAAGATCACAATACACATAACTCTAGATTATTGATTTGCCTTTACTGTGCTTACACCAAGAATCTGCAATTTAGTTATCATTCTATTTAATTGATAAATAAAGCATTGCGTTTTTTTTCTCTCTCTCTAACGTTGATCAGAAAATGCACCAGGAGAGTCCATGGGTGTATTCATGGATATCCAGATCAGGGAACTCAGATGTCAACTGGATGAGCTTAAACAGGAGAGGGAACTCTTGCTGCAGCAGCTGCAAGGACTCAGTTCTACAGTCTCCATTAAAGACTGTGAACTAGACAAGCTGAAAAGTCTGGTGTGTGAAAAAGATGAAATTATCATCAAGATTAACAATATAGCTAAAGATAAAGAAAATGTCCAGTGCATGCTACAAGAACAGCTTGAAGTACTGAAAAATGAGATAACAGCTAAGGAAACTGAATGTCTGGGCAGCATTAGCAAAGTAGCAGATCTATCAGATCAGATTTTACTTCTTGAAAATGAGCTACAGACACAGAAGCAAAATGTAGATACACTCTCTGAGGCAAAGACAAATCTGGAATCTGTGTTAGCTGAGAAAGTGAATGAGGTTAGCAGCCTGCGCAACAGCCTTTCTCTTCAAAGTGAAATGCTTTCCCAGCAGCAAATGGACAATAATGTGACTCAAGGACAACTAAGACACAAGGAAATGGAGCTTGCAGATCTTTGCGGCATGTTTGATAAGCAAAAGCAAGAGTTGGCAGAAATTCAACGGCAGCTAACGTCTAAGTCTGCTGCTGTTGACATGTTGACAGAGATTCTAAATGTTAAAAATGCAGACATCATAAACTTCCAGGCCCGAGAGCTGTCAGCTGGCGAGGAAACAAAGAGTTTGCAGATCACTTGCGGAAAATTGAAAGATGAGAATGAACAGTATCAACAACAGTTACACAGCATGGAGACTAAACTTCAACTGGTCAGAAATGAGTTAACTGCAAGAAATGCTGAACTGTCAAATGTCAAGAAAGATGTAAACTGCTTGAAAGAATCTATGGAGGAAAAGTCAACTATGTGCAGGCAACTGGACGATTTAATCTCACAGCGTTCGGATGAGCTGCTGAAGGTGCAAACTGAAGTGGAGCTGATGAAAAATGAGCTGATCTCATCTGAGAATGCAGTGAAAGAGTTAAAGGAGTCCAGCCACATGAAGGATGAGCAGCTGCAGACCATGCATGCTGATAAATGCAGGTTTGAAGAACAAATACAGGTTCTGAACACAGCAGTGCAAGCTAAGGAGGTTGAGTGCACAGAACACATGAATAAAGTGTCATGCCTAACTGGGAGACTTGCTGATCTTCGCCAGGAGCTGGAGTCCCAAAGTCAGGATTTGATTATTGTTTGTGAGACTAAATCAAAACTTGAGGAGGCTTTGAAGATGAAAGAGGGAGAATTTAGTCTTGCCCAAAATAATCTTTCAGTGAAGAATGAAACAATATCAAAACTTGAGGTTGAAAGAAACAATGTCCAGGACGATCTTCGATGCAGAGAAATGGAAATTGAAGATCTTCATAGAGAAATAGCTGACCAGATGAAGGAAACTGCTAACATGAAAGAACAGCTAGCTGTCCAGACTGCTGGGTTAGAGGAACTGAGAGAAGCTCTGAATAATACAAATACAGAAGTTGCATGTTTACAGAAGGAAAAACTATCTTTAAATGAAACCATATGCTGTCTACAAGTGACATGTGAGCAGCTAAAGATTGACAACGACAAAGGCAAACAGCTTCAAAGTGACACTGAGGCAGAACTTGAGCATGCTAGAGATGAGATGACTGCTAGCAATTCACAGATGTCAGTTTTGACTGAAGAAATGAACAAGCTGCAGGAATCTTTGGAAGAAAAGTCCACCATGTGTAAGGGACTGCAGGATTTAGTCTCCCATCATTCAAATGAACTGATTAAGACTCGGGCAGAAAAAGAACAATTGAAGAATGAACTGCTCAATTTTGAGAACGAGGTGAAAGAGTTTAAGGAATCTGACCACATAAAAAGTGAGCAACTGCAAACAGCACAAATTATTCAACGCAGATTGGAAGAACAGTTAGTCAGCTTAAACAGCCAGATGCAAGCCAGAGAGGACGAGTGTTTGAAATATAATGAACAAGTCTCACTTTTAACAGAACAGATTACAGACCTGAAGAGGGAGCTGAATTCCAAACAGCAAGACTTCAATACTTTGTGTGAAGGAAAATCAAGCCTGGAAGTAGAATTGAAGGAAGACAAAGAACAATTAGAACGTTTACAAAATGACCTTTTATGCAAGAATGAAACAATATCTAGACTTGAGACAGAGAGGAATGCAGTCGCAGAATGCCTCAAGAGCAAAGAAGTAAAAATTGAGAATCTTCATCTAGAAATTGCTAAGTACAAGGATGAAGTTGCAGAGGTTAAAGAGCAATTGGTTACCATGTCTACCACTGTTGATGAGCTGACACAAACTGTGCACCTGAAAAGTACAGAAATTACAACTTTGCAGACTCAAAGGAGAACCCTTGATGATACTATGACACATTTAACCTCAGACTACGAGGATCTGAAAGTTAAGAATGAAAAGTGTGAACAACAGCTAAAGAGCAGTGAGGCAGAATGTCAACAGCTTCGAGATCGGTTGGCCGCAGATGGTGTGCAGTTATTAACCTTGAATGCAGAGCTAGACATCGTGAAGAAATCAGAAGAAGAAAAGACACATTTGCACAGAGAACTTCAAGAATTATTGTCACAACGTACGGATGAGCTGCTCAAGACTCAAAATGAAAAAGATCAAGCAAAGAAAGAGCTGAACAATATTGAGAATGAAGTCAAAGACTTGAAAGAGGGCATGCACCAGAAGAACGAGCAGCTGGAAAAAATGAGCTGCCTTGAGCGTCAACTGGAGGAACACATAAAAGCATTGAATAACCAGATAGAAGACAGTGTTAAAAAGTGTTCAGAATACACACAGAAAGTGTCAACGTTGACAGAAAAAGTGTCAGATCTTGAGCAAGAAAGACATTTTCAAAGTCAAAATTTGTCCTCACTTGCTGAAGTAAAGGCAAAGCTTGAAGATAATTTAAAGAAGGAAGAAGAGAAAGTGAACAAGTTGCAAGATTATGTCACTGCACTTGAAACGGAAAGAGACACTGCACAAGAACAAATAAGAAGCAAGACATTAGACAATGAAGATCTACATCAAGAAATTGTTAAGCTTAACGAAGATATAACAGAAGTTAAAGAACAATTGGTGTCCAAGTCAACCACCCTTGATGAGATTGTGGAAACACTGAACCTGAAGAATGCGGAAGTTGTAGAATTACAAGCTCATATAATGTCCTCCGATAAAGCCAAATACAACATGCAAGTGACGTGCGACAAACTGAAGACTGAAAACCAATACTTGGCACAACAGTTTCAGATGAGTGTGGCAGAATGCCAGTATATTCAAAATAAGGTAACGGAGCTGGAGGCGTCGGTGGAAGAAAAGTCTAATTTATGTAAGGAACTGGAAGATGTAATCTCTCAACATTCTGATGAGCTACATAAGACACAAGAGGACAGAGACAAAATTATGAACGAGTTGGAAGAACATATTGAACTTTTGAAAGAACAACTCACTGTAAAATCTGTTGCTGTTGAAGAGCTAACAGCTACATTGAATCTAAAGAATGTGGACATAAATGACAAAGTACAGTTGTTAGAAGACTTGACAAATACAGTAGCTGTGAAGGAATCCAATATTTCTGATCTCTGTTTGAAATTAGAGGAAAGCACTAACTGTGTCTCCAAACTTCAAGAAGAAATTAATCATACAGAAGAGCAGGTCATCCAGCTAACAAAGACTACTCAAGAACAAGGCAAGTCAATAGATGAACTCACTGTCATCCTTCAGGCCAAAGAATCAACTATCTCAGAGGTAAATATTGAGTTGGAGAAACAGATCTCAATCAACAAGTTGAAGTCTAATGAAAATGCAGAACTCTGTGAGCAGATCAGGATTAGGACAACAGACATTGAAGAACAGAGAGCAATGATAACATCACTGAACAATATGCTAGAAGAGAAGTGTGACATGCTTAAAACAGTTAGTGATGAGTTGCTAAGTACAGAAGCTGTTATGTTAGAGAAAAGAGATGAGCTGTATGCTGCCCAGGAGCAACTGACCTGTAGGGAAGAAGCTGTTCACTCATTAGAGACTCAGCTGAAAGAAGTAAATCTGACTTTGCAAAATACCAGTGATCAGGTAGCAAAAAGAGACAAGATTATCACAGAGAAAAATCTAGGGGAGCAAGAACTGAACACAAAATTGTCCACTGTAACATCATTACTGCAGGAAAAGGTGGATGAGATTTCAACATTGAACAGTGTCATTGAGAATATGCAGAAGGGGCATTCATCTGAGCTTGCCATTGTGAAACAAGAAACAGAAAGTCTGAAGGACAAATTAGACACCAGAGAGTCTGAGATTATATCACTTGCTAAGCAGAAGGCAGATCTAGAGTCACAGATGACAACTCTAGTGGTGGAGCACAAAGCACAATTGTCACAACTTGCTGAAGAGCACTTGAAGGCCATCAGTAATGCTGAATCACATTATCAAGAAATTATAAGCACTAAGGAAGCTGAAAAACTAGAATTGGCAAAACAGGTAAGCAGTTCAATGTTTTTAAAAAGCTTTCATTGGCACCTTAATTTTACATCACAATTTGATCTTTTTAAAATCATAATATGCTGATGACAGTTGTAACAATCAACCTGACAGTAATCTGTAGTCTCCTGAAAACGAACCCACATTCCAAAATTGAAGCCAAAAATTAATTTTGGCGTACCTAGTAGTTTACAAATAATTACTACCCCAATGTAGAAGGCGGTGGAGAGATAATACATGTACAGACCTACAAGCACTTGGAATCAATGACTGGCAAGAGAAGGTCCACCAGAGAGACGAATGGAGACGGATTGTATCTGCAGCAAAGAACCTCAATGGCTCGGAACGCTGAAGAAGAAGAAGAATGTAATAAATGCTTGAGGAAGGTTGTAATAGAAATATAATTGATATGAACATAATGTTTGTGGGATTAGATATCACAAACAATTGCATGAGAAAATAGGTATATGTTTTTTGGGAGCTGACATGAGTTAATACGAATCAGACTGTAGCAGTTTGGTGTACTGTTGCAGTTAACCATTACAAAGAAAACCAGAGTTGTGGAGGGAGATGTTCAGTTAGTTGCTTGTCCTTTACAAAACATTCTGGTCATTCCCAGCATTTATAAGCTGTTTGTTATTTACTAGGCAATTTTGCTTCTGAGTTTGCTATTGCTTTCTGAACGGTCTGCTTCCAAATTGCCCGCTGCTGATTTCAGACAGCAGGTGATGTGTGAAAAATCCTGCATAATAATCACGGCTGGCCATGCTGAACTTTACAGAAGCTTGGAGAATGCAAACCTCAGCACAAGTTAATGCTTCAGCATTGAGAACTGTTGGTTGATTTCCTGTTGGCATAGATAAGTGGGTGAGTCAGGTCTTAGTCAGATATGACTCAGCTACCGTATGACAGTAGACGGTACTACCTGCTTTCTGTTAGCACAGAATGTTGGGCGGTGCTTATCAAACCCGATACCCCACATTGTGCTAATGGCTTCGGGCAGAAGAGCACAAGCCTTATCCTGGTGCAAGGAAATGCAACCTAAAGACAAAATGTCATGGCAGGGCAGACCAGGCCCTACGCTTTGGTTGGCAGCTGGTCTAGGATCGAAGCTCAGACAGGCGGACAGTTAGAGCATTGCTATGCTGATCCGACAGCTTCTGCAGCTTGTCTTGTTCCAGATGTATAGAAGTTACCTTTCCTCTGGAGTGAACTAGGCAGGCCAAGAGAGGGATCATGCTGCATGGGCAACACATGGTCTCTATATTTTAGCCCAGGCTTTGTGCCATGGAGATAAGTGGGACCTCATGTCAACACCTGTTGATTTATGAGCATACTGATTCTCATTGGCTGATCCCATGAACAGTGTACTGACATATGTTCTGACAAGCTTAACTTTCAAATATGTTGCATGTAGGAAAACACACTATTTCAACACATGACACGTTGTTTAGATATTGAATAATGGCTTTCTCCCAGAGATGAGAGTGCCATGGCTGAGAGGTTATGATGTCCACATTGGGTTTAGAAGGTATAGGGTTCAATTCCAGCATAGGGCTGGGCATTTTCCCAAGAACCATTGGTATATAATATCACACACACCCTGATTTATTGGGTTGTGAGATTGTGCACATAGCCGTCTTGGATAAGGGTGAAAAACCCAACTGCATTTAAAAATCAAAGAAAGTAGGCTGTAAGACTACTACTGCCCTGACAAAGTTGTTAGTAAAGACAAACCTACGGACGGGGAGATAGAGCTCTTTACTTTGAATGGAATCTGTCTAGAGGAAGCACACCTGACCATAAATGTGTGCCAAAGTTGGACACCCTGATCCTTGATGTTGCATAACTTGATGTGTTTGTAGCTTTGTTATGTTTAGTTTTTGTCTCTAGTCTTCTTCTTCTTCGTTCATCCGGATTTTTTTTTCCGGACGTGACTGCGTTGTACAGCAGAGCTGCGTTCTTGCGCCGTTAGGCCGACACATCAGACTTCTGCGGCCATTTGTTGACCAGGTTAACCTTCCCGGATTGTCTCTAGTCTTAGATTTGGTAACATAAATTATTTAGCTTTTCTATTAATTTAACTTTACATTTCTTACCTTCAGATTGCACATGTGACTGGGCAGTATGAGGCTAAGATACAGGTACATTTGTTTGGCCTACTATTGGTTTTTGTTTAAAAAAAATTCAAAATTGGTGTAAATCAAATTTGAAGAACTTAGATATGCAGGTGAAACGGTCGTCTCAAATAGTGCTAATGGATGTCTGTTAAGAAACACAGTGAAATTAAATCTTTTTCTGAACTTTAAAAAAAAATAGTGTTCACAGGCAAAGCATCATTCCAACCAAAGATCACAGTTAAGGAAGAAATTAAAGATGTCACAAATGTTGAAAATCTTAGCACCATAATTAACAACAATGTGAAGTAACATTTTTTAGAACATGCATCTTTCCTGTGGAAACGTGGATGTGAGTCATGGGTCATTTTGCAATCACTAAAGTACAAATTGAATCTTTTGAGCTTAAATATTACAAGAGTTCTTAGAATACCATGGACCAAGAAGAAGACAAATACTGACATTCTACTGGAACTGAAGATTGAAGAAAGCTGGCTGATAAACACAATCATTTCTCAGAAACTGAAATACGCCAACCGTATGAAACATCACAGTGGCTTAGAAGGAACAGTGATGGAAGGCGTGGTTCCTGAGAGGGAACCCACCAGCATGAAAAACTGACACAGGACATTGCAGACACCGTGGCCATGGGGTAGGGCATTTGTAAAGAAATCAAGAAACACTTCGGCAGCTGTGATGAACGTGACATTCTTCTGCAATGGACTTGCTACATGATGTTGAGAAAGACAAATAAAGTGGATTTTATATGGTTAATAAGAATGTTATTTTGACCCTGATATGTTTGTCATGTATGTGTCTTCATTATTAATGAGCATTCACATACTTCTGTTCCAGGCTATTGAGACTGAGCATGAGAGCAGACTTCAGCAGTTATGTGAAGATCTCAAACTGCAGCAGCAAGCACAGAAACAAATGGAGGAGGACTTGATTGCTCAAAAGGAAAGAACTGGGAGACTGGAAAGCTCAATGGAACAAGAAAAAACCAGTCATGAGAAAACAGTGTATAGTGTAAGCATAGATATTGTCTTTCTTATTCCATCAAACCTTGTCTTTGTGTCAAAATCATATCTTTTCTTGATTGTTAGAAACAATAATGGATGTGGACATGGTTTTCTTATTTTTTTTTTATTGTAATGAGAATAAACAAGAATGACCAGTGCAATCCAATTATGTGAGAGAATAATTCTCATATTAGGTTTCATTATATCAGAGCATTTCTGGTCAGTGGTGTTTTCACAATAAATAAACTGAATGTTAGCTATGTTTCATCACAAAATGAAACTAAAATTATCATGTACTCAGTTGGATAATTGGAATTTGTGATTTATTTCTGCGTTGTGAGCCTAATGGTAGGGATAGATCTTTGAAACATAGCTTACATTTAGTTTATTCATTAAAACTGATCATGACATCATTTCTGTTACACAGTGAACATATTAGTTTTTTCACCTTGTCAAATAATGATTACTTTCTGAAGTTTGTTTATTATAAGGGTATATGACACCAGTCTTATAAAGACTTCACATATGAAGTGTATATTTGTGCAGATCTTGCAAGAACATGACTTGTTTATTGTAAGTGTAAATAACACCTGTCTTATACAGATTTAACGTATGAAGTGTATATTCGTGCAGATCTTGCAAGAACATGACTTGTTTATTGTAAGTGTAAATGACACCTGTCTTATAAAGACTTAACGTATGAAGTGTATATTTGTGCAGATCTTGCAAGAACATGACCGAAAGATCTCTGTGATGGAGCAGACCCATGCTAGTAAGGTAGCCATTCTGGTGTCAGAGAAAGACAAACTTTTGGAAGACATGGAAAACTACAAAACTAAAATTTCTGAATTACAAGGTAAGCTTTGGTGTAACCTACTGGTAATAATATTAGCCTTCTCATTATTTCAGCTTGTCCGATCTTTCTGGGAGCAAGTATTCTTAATTGTTAGTTTGCTACATTTTTATAATTAAGCTGGGGTGGCACAATCATCTTCATCGTATGCTGTGTCAGAAGTCACAGACAATCATGCTCCTTTACAACCGTGTCTTCGATAACCAGTGTCTGCTGTGTCATTGCCAACCCACCCGGCATTTTGTCTGCATTGGCTTCAGATTCTAATACTGTCTTCTCAGTTGTTACATTCTCCTGACACTCTCTTAACACAATAGGATTGCCTTTTTATGATAATCATCTATGTGAATTGACCTCCTGAAATACCTGGATATTTGTCTACGTAGCAGTCCTTGGCATTCTTATCATTTAATGAAGAAATCACATATCAGGCCTCTAGCTTCTCTCTAATCCTGGTATCCTTACGAGTATGCTCGGAATATGTGTTGCCTGCCTACCAGTTCTCAATTCTTCAAGTTGTACAAGAGTGAATAACTTGAATCAGTAGGGTTCTTCAACAACAATCTTTTGTGGTCTTCATTCTTCCCAGCATGTCAGAAACAGATTCCAATGTATCATCTCTACTTATGATTACTTGTCTCTCTTAATTTATATTCTCTCAGATATGTTTAAATCAAGCTTAATTATATTAATTGTATTGCTGGTAGGAATTGTTAGATTGATTAAAATACCTCTCTCTCATATCAGGATCTTTAAACCTCAGCCTTCAGTCAAGGGCAACAATAGGAATGTATGTAATGCCATAGTGGACTGATTATATTAATGATGCTCTTGAATTGTATCACTTGTAAAGAAAGCTTTTATTTCTTCAATCATCCATTTCACCTGCATAGCTCAATTTTAATTATTATTTGTCAGAATGTCTGTTTTTTTTTTTTCTTTCTATTTTTAAAGTTAAGAATAAATTGTTATTGTCTCCCAGAAAATACTCTTGCGCTCAATAAAGAGCATCAGCAG
The DNA here is from genome assembly GCA_963921405.1 of Cepaea hortensis. Classification (NCBI taxonomy): domain Eukaryota; kingdom Metazoa; phylum Mollusca; class Gastropoda; order Stylommatophora; family Helicidae; genus Cepaea; species Cepaea hortensis. Next base: position 108,087,957 of record OY992879.1, read on the forward strand.
ATGATTCAAGACCTGCACTTCCAACAGTCCTGTCTGACCAAGGAGCATGAGAAAATACTGCAGGAACAAAAAGCTACACTGGACAAAGAGAGGCAAGCTTTTCATAAAACGTTGGCAGCTAGAAAGGAGGAATTGGAGAAGCTTCAGGCTGACAAGAAGGTCATGAGCTCACAATTAACAGAGGCAAAGGTGTGTATTTTAGTTTTGTTTTGTTAAAAAATCAACTTTCCAGTGTTGCAGCAATTTGATTGCTTCAGGACACTATATACTTTTATTTAGTTTAGTCAATCTTTTTTGTTTTGTTTTGGATAATGTGAATGTTTATTGTTACCTAAATGGATCTGTGAACACAAGGAGAGCAAGGAAATACATGGCATTGTATATGATACTGCTATGGACACTGCTAGCAAGCTGTCTCAGTACCTCTAATAACAATTTTTAATAATATCTCACATATTTCCCATAATAGGTGGATTTGATTAGCTTTTGTTATTCTGCTCAAGGCAGTGTTGTGTGTTTCAGTGTTTCATGTTGTTTTTATGTTAAATTCTTGTGGAAAATGCTGGCAGTCTTGTTTATGTGTGTAAGAAGAAGAAGAATCAACACTAGAAATGAGTTACAATTATGCTATACACATTGTTTAAAAAAAAATTGTTATACCTCCATATTATGCTCTTATTCATCTTTTTTTTTTCTTTAACCCTTTACAGGACAGACGTTTGTAGTCCTGAACGGGCAAGAAGAATTTTGAGGTTCGGTAAAATTTCGGGTTACGTTAGTGAAATCATCACATAAAAGGTGTTAGTCAACCGATTTTACTTAAATAAAAAACAAAATGAAGTAAAACGCACGCAGAGTATTTTACTTACGGGAATGTTCCCAGTAATCCACACATCATCACAAATATTTACAAAATACAACATATTGTTTGTGATTGTCAGTCATTTATATGGCAATTTACAAACACATTTTCAGAATCACTTTCTTTAAAGTCCGACTCATGACTGCTAACGCAAAGTAACGCTGATCACTGATATCTAGCTCTGATTCAGTCAAATTCGTGCACTTAAATGTCACTTAAATTGAACCCAGCGAAATCTCCACTATCACTTGAAGAATCGTAAAAATATGTTTTGAAAAACTAAGCGTAAAAAACCCGAAAACTATAAACAAAATCCATTCAAATTCATAGTACACGCTTGCAAATGGTGGCCACATTGTCAAGCTATAGGTGAAACCGAAAGTAGACCATCGGAAATCTCCGAAAGCCACGCGATCACGTTTTTACAATGCTAGTAGTAGCTCGGACGCATTCAGACGGTTTGTTCGTTCCGGGGTAAGGACGCATTCAGAAGATTTGTCCGGTAAAGGGTTAATATATGACACGATTTTTCTTATTTTTTCTTGTTATTTACAATTAGTACTACTTTCCTGTTGGCTTATTATTACATACTGTTGAGCTGACTCTCACTTGTATTAAATGCGGAAATTGCACTCTCTTTTGCACCTTTCATTTACTATTATTACTTATTCTTATTTTTATGTACCGCTTTTTTAATAGAATTATCTCCTGATCTCAAAGTGCAGTGTGTGTTGTATTTTGTACTGCCATATACAGCAGCAGTAGTCAATACATTACATGTGTATGTAGTTTTATTAAACTATTGATTCTGTGACTTGTGAAAATACAACTTATTTCTTTCCTTCTTCAGGATAATGTTGTTCACTATGAAAGAAAAATCAAGACTCTTCAAGAAGAAAACAAAAGTCTCTTAGAGAGAGAGAAAAAACTTCTGAAAGAGAGCGATTCCCAAATGAGAACTGCCAATGAGTTCTGTGTGAGCTTAAGAAAGCAGCTTGAATCTGCCAACAATGAGGTACATATTCCTAGCAAGTTTCTTATTTGTGTTTCAATGTCATATTAGATCATTGTCATTCATATTTGTTTAACGTAGACTAGTCTTCTTCTGCCTTTTATCTCCAACGGAGCTTCGATGTTCTATCCATATTTTTCATCTTTGTCTTTTTTTTTTCTCCCGCTATTTTCCTTTTTCTATGGGAACCATAGAAAGGACTTTTACTATTGCATTTTCTTAGTGTGTTCTATCCAAGGCCAGTGATGTTTCTTCACCTCTTCATTCACTAGGTTGTTAGGTTTGCTTTCATTAGCACCACACTGGTGATTCTGTCATTATTTATGCCTTCTATTCTGCAAGGGCACCAATTAATGAATGTTTCATTTCTTAGTAATGGCATGTATAGGATAATTCAGTCACAACGAAGAAACTAAATTTTTACCAACATATTGCATCACCCGTGTGTTATAAGGGGCGCACAGAATAATAGTGCTATAACCTACCATGCATATCTTAAGTCACGGTTGGTATAAAACTGTCCGTAGAAGACTAGCTGCAAAATTCAACCATTCATGAACAAGCAGACACAGGGCTTGACAAGAGTTGCTTGAGGATCTATACTTCAGATGAAAGGAAGAAAATGTAGAAGATCTGGTGTGTGTTTCAGCAAATCATTCTAATTATGAAAGTGTTGTAATTATCGTCAGTCTGCAAGCTTGAGTTTAAAGTTGTCAAATCATGTCATGCCACTGTCCTTATCTCAGAAGTCTTTTCCAGCTCTGCATAAGTCTGAACCTGATGTTCTTGCAAGTGTGTGATGTACCTTTTTTCCTGGGCATACTCGTTTTTCTGTCCTCAAATGTTGACTTCTACTGTTTTCAGTGGTGGGCGTGGCCCCATGATCACCATCTACTTTTCTTATGGTGACCAACCAAGTTATTATAAAGTTCTCTCAACATTTATCATGATATGTTATTGTTATATTAATGTTTGGCATCGGACATGTTTATATATTGTGTCTCTTATATAGGATAGGATATTGTACAGTGCACTACTTTTCTAGCATGTCTGTCCTGATTCAGTCCCTAGTTAGGTCAGCCCATGACGGTGCACAGTGTGCTGTCCTGCATTATTGGAAGTCTGCTTCGATGACAGTGTGGCTCCTGTCTTCCCTTGAGGGTCAAACACTATGCATGGAAATGCTCTGTTTGTCAATCTGTAGATGATACTGCAGTGAGACAGTGAAGTGTGCTATGAAACTACCCAGAAAACAAACTGGATAACACATGCTGGCATGAAATTGCATGTAAGACCCAAATATTGTAACACTGATATAAACAGACACAACACAATCATTTTACACTGGGGAAGACTGATGAAGAAAATAAATCAGAGCCAGGACATTGTTTCTACACCGAGCCCTACCAGTAGGACGCCAGAAGTTTCTTGGGAGTGAAAGGTGGTGAGGAAGAGAGTTGACCGTCCATCTCCATTATACAGCCTGGTAAACATGAAGTTATATAACTTAGAATTCTATAGCAGTATTACTTTAGGATTACCTTCACCTGTATAATATAGTGTCAATGTTTCTTTGACAGCTTGAATCCCGTGACAAAGAAGTCCAGACTCTTAATGAACAGTTCAGATGTTATGAACAGCAGTTAAGTAAAATAAAAGACACCAACACAAGTCTAACAAATGCTTTGAAGTTAGAACGGGACACAAACTTGAAAATGCAGAAGCGCATGGAAGGCTGCACTAGCAAATATGAAGACATGAAAAGACAATATGAAAGCATGCTGAAGGAAAACAAATCTTATGGCAAGTACCATTTCTGTGAAGAAATTATTAGTGTTGATATTTTAAATAAAGTACTAGCACTTCTATTTAGAAAACAAACTGTGTGTTAAAATTAACACACTAGTCACCTTATTTGTTTTAAATCTTAATTCATCATTTTTTAAATCATAGAGTAGATGTGATATGATGATAGCACCTGACCGTTTTGTCAGTTATTTAATTGCTGTATGTAGTGTCTAGCCGGTTTCCCTGGTGTAGGGGTTAACGTCTTTCACCGTAATCCCGTATATTCTCGTGAGTAACGCAGCTGTGAGATTTGGTAGCGGATCACGCCGCTTTGGTTACTTACGGGGGTATGTGAGCCGGTCGCTCAGAAAGCAATGGCAAGCTACTGAGCGCAATCTTGCCTAGTACATCAACAGCAGCTGAAGGATGCTGGTGTTGACTGCAACGTCCTGTAAGGGATATGCAACATTTTAAAAAAAAATATAGTGTCTTGGCTTATTTGTCCATGAGCTAACAATTGACAACAACAAAAAACAGTCAACTAGCCCACACGAAACAAACATTTGCAACACCGCAACAAAATCTAAAAAGAGCCACTCTTGCATGTGTCTTTCCTTGAGGATTTAGGCATCTGGAGAAGGGTGAAGAAGTTCCCTTGTATGGCAGGAAATGTGTATATCATGCCTATGTCTTTCCTTGAGATACTTCTGGAGAGGAATGGAAAGGAATTGCATGGAAAAAACCTGGCACTAAGGACTGCATGACATGGATGCTGAGCTAGGCCAGAGAAGCCACCAAACCAGTCTAAATCTTGTTGATAATGCCAGAATAAGAAGTTATGGCTTAAATAGCAAATAATTTGATAGCTTTAGGTAGTGATAACAAGCTTGTGCATTTGTTACTTTAAACTTCAAATGTTGGTTTAGTCTTCCTATGTATACCACTTGACAAGCATAGTTTATGTCCAGATTCTGCCAGTAAGTGCACACCTCTCTTACATTTTTACTGAGTGTGACAATGCTGATTCTTATTAAAAGCATGTTGCTTTGTTAGTTAAGACTGATATTAATGTTAGAAAATGTGCTTTGATTCTAGACATTATTCAACACCAGAGATGGGGTAGCTTTACTGGTACAGCATATGCTTCTAACATGAGAAGACCATATGCAACTTACTCTGGATTTTAACAACACAAGAAACCTCAGAATGTTATTCTTACCTAACTCCCCCAAGCCCACCCCATCCACAGACACACCCTCACACCCACCATATTATTTGTTAAAACCAACACACAAATCCCTAACCCTCAATCCATGTGTGGTGGATCATACACCATGCCTACTCAGATAAAGGTGAAAAACTAGCAGGACTTAAATCTCATGTTTGACACTCTAAAAATTCCTCAGCTTTTGGAAATAGGGAGACTAGGCTGTTGCCTGGGCTGACTTAAATGTGAAAACCCTAACACTAAATAGAATATTATAACCTGTGTGTTTCTGTTATACACAGACTTGCATCCTGAATGGTGGCACAGAGTTTGTGCACATTATTGACTGCCTCTCACATATAGAAGCACCTATTTGCTGTGAATTTAATCCTTTACAAAGCAAAATCAGACCAAATATTCAGGATATTTTTTTTAAGTTAATGCTTATTATGTTACTGTCAATATATGTTGTAGTAGTGGTCTTGAGCTCAAATTTGCATCGAGGCAGATTTAAGTTGGGCCTCCAGATCAACTCTGCCTAAAATGGGTACCAGGAATGTCTTGCAAAGTGAAGGTGGCAGGCATGAATGACCTGGACCATATCACCCCTTCAGTGCTGAAAAATGTATACAAATATGGTCTAGCACCATATACCCTATGCGTGTAAAAGGGCCCTGGAGAGGAGGACATTTTAGTATCTGTGCAGTCTGACACATGCAAATTAATCTTCTTACATTTAACAAACAATTTATATATGTGTATATTTAAATTGATTCCTAATGTTAAATGCATTTCTTCTTAACAGCAACCGAAATTAACAAACTGAAGACAGCACTTGACTATTCAGACAGGAAATTAAGAGAATACCAACACCAACTCGATCAAGCTGGCACAGCATTATTAGGCGACGCCTCACATTTTAAACAGATCCTTGAGGAGAAACGTAAGAGACCACACATTCTTATTGTCAAAGCTGTTACATTGTTCATCGCATCGAAATGTGCATATCATGCATTCAATGTAATACATTCCAGGTTTTAAGAGCTATTCACAGCATATACCAAAGTCTAGCATGCTCGTCAGATTCTACTGTAACAATCCTCATGCCAATACCCCCCCCAAAAAAAAACGGGATGTAAAATGTAAACAGTTCTGTGCCATAAACTTGATATCACAAGCCTAAAAAATAATACTAAGGAAGAATAGATAAAAAAAAATTGACGAAGTACTAAAATTGAAATCCGTTTGAATTCTGAAGAGGAAAGGGAGCCATTAACATTGTTAGCGGAAAGAATCAACAGAGCAGAGAGAATCTCTTTTATATGCTCCAGTGATTATGAAAAAGCTAAACAGGATATCCTGGATATTCAGAAACACACTTTCTCAGTTAACTCAGCGGCTCACATTTTCTCATTTAACTCATCGGCCCCAAATATATAAAAAGAAAGAAAATAAAAAACAAAGGAATAGTTATCTGTAGCAAAATAAACATGATAAAGGCATCATGTCTGTTTTTCTCCTACGCAAATGGAGTGGATAAGGAGGACTTCATTCAGAGGAGAATGTATAGTTGGTTATCGTGACTGTCACATAACAAACACAAGCCATTAACAATCTCCATTACTTTCTGACAATCTATTCCTTTTGGATAAAGATGTAAGGGGCTTGGATAGGCTGTTGAGCTGTTAAGGCTTCCGGAGTATTTTTGCTTCTGACCATGGTTTGCTTACACATTTTCCTCATTTGGGGTTGGTAGTTCATGGTTCCGTCACCCAGACCTGAGTTAAGTGCATGGAGTGACACTGTGAGCTGTGGATTTCATGTGGAATGCTTTTACATCTGTCCGCAGTGGTTTGTATTGTGAACTGCATGTTCAGAAAAATGTAGGATGGTCGGTTGCTGAATGAGCTGGTTTTACCGTATGCAGTCATGTGAATTTTCAGTACCAGTCTCGCACACTCCACTGGTTTCTGAGCTTTGAAAGGGAAATGAGAGCTCTGCAACATGGCCCTGGGCAGATCATACTTTGGTGTCAGGTTTGGAGGAAAGTCTCTACCCCAACCTTGCTGTGATAGATGCATGCTCTTTTCAGGGCTCAGATGACCTGGTCGCCAAAGCATTAGACTTGTTATAACTCGGGCCTCAGAGGATTCACTAATGAACCACATCATTTAGTGAGTTACATTGCACTGTTTCATCAAACTTCTGTTTCATCAGTACTTCCAACTTTGACAAGCAATGTGTTGTTTGCTTTGACAGACCCCCAATCTACCTACTCTCTTCTTTCTGGCATCATATGTATATATTGCAGGTCATTTAGCCACATTATTAGTGCGAGCCATCCTCTGCTCGTAATCTAAGGATGAATTGTTTCCGTTAGCACTGGCTGATGTTTGATGTTACCTATGAATCATTAAACAGCGTCTGTGTATGCTCTTGTGTCCTATCTGTTAGAAGGACTATACTAGTGAAGGATGTGGTTGAATATTAGTCGTGTGTCAGTGGTTCTAATTTATGATGTCTTGTCAACGACAGTGTCATACTCTAACATAAACTAGCAATCTTTTGTAGCTGGTCAAAGTGATTTTCATCTTGTTTAATGTAAATACTTGAGTTGTACTGCTAGAATATGGAGAGCTTATAGTGATAAATAATATTTAATATAACTACTAGTCATGTACTGGTAGAATGTGGAAAACTTGTGATAAATATTATTTAATGTAAATGTTAGTGATTTACTGCTAACATGTGCAGAGCTTATGGTGATAAATATTATTTAATGTAGATATAAGTGATTTACTGCAAACATGGAGAACCTGTGGTGATAAATATTTAATGTAAATACTAGTGATTTACTGCTAGAATATAAAGAGCTTATGGTGATAATTTGTAATGTAAATACTAGTGATGTGGAGCGCTTATGGTGGGATGCTATGTATGTGACACATCAGAGAAAAGGAATGTAAATAATACTTATTATATCTATTGGAACACTCAGGATGGACAAGGGAGATATTTTAAAAATCTATGACTGCTAGTTCAAGATCTGATAACAGATTAAACATTTAAGTGCTTGCATTGCGATTTAAATGTAGTTCCAGCAAAGAGGGATGGATGTATATATGACAGGATGAATGTGATGGAATAACAGCATTTAGAACCAATCGACCAAACCCATCCACCCAAACAGATCCTGCATTGACCAGATAGCCATACTACACATAATAAAGCAAAGCATTGAACTGAGCTTACCACTTTATATTGTATTTGTGGGATGTGAAAAGACCTTTGACAGCACTGACAGGAAATTACTTTGGAAATTGTTGAGGCATTATAGCACTACAGGAAATCATTAACTTAATAAGAGCCATGAAATAAAGACAGGAAATGCAAAGTTCTTGATGCGGAAAAATTATAAAAGATACTAGTATACGAGTCTAGTGCTTCCACATTGACATGGATAGGCCTTAGGTTCTCAGCGTTGCCAGTAGTGGGTTGTGCTCAATATTTAAATCTCAAATCCCGAAACAACCAAATAAAGATATTTAATTGTTGCTCACTGGACTTTAGGCGGCCTGGTGTGCCTTGCCAGTGGGAAGACATGATCATTCGGGTCCACATCGATTGACGGACATCAGTCGCGGCGATCGGGCAGATCTTGAGCTACAGCCTACGATGGGTGACGTTGTAATATTCTGTTGTGATAATTTGGCCGTGTGCCGTGTGGTCTAGTGGTTACACACACGCTTCACACGCCAGTGATCCGAGGTTTTTTCCGGGTCTGGTCAAGGATATGCACTACTATATATACTGACGAGCTCAAACGAGAGCGAAACTCGAGTCTAGTGCTTCCACATTGACGTGGATAGGCCTTAGGTTCATACCGGAATACGATAAGCGTTGCCAGTAGTGAGTTGTGCTCAATATTTAAATCTCAAATCCCGAAACAACCAAATAAATCTATAAAAGATACATTTTTTTTTCTAGTCCTTAACTTTCTTGTATTTCTATTTCCATCTTTCTTGGGTTCTGTTTTCATAAGTCCTTCTTTATCTCAAACTGCAGCAGTGTCAACACTATTTATATTTGTTGATACCCAAGTTATTTTCATTCCATTTATGACTTAGAAATAGTTATTTATTGTCTATCCATCTTTAGAAAGGCCTCTTGAATTTGCACTTTAACCCTTTACAGGGCAGACGATTGTCCATTTTTTAGCCCTGAACGGGCAAGATATTTTCAGGTTCGCTAAAATTTCGGGTTGCGTTAGTAAAAACATCACAAATAAGGTGTTAGTCAACCGATTTTAGTTAAATAAACAACACAATGAAGGGAAAAGCATGCAGAATATGTTACTCACGTGATTGTTGCCGGTAATCCATATATGAACACAAATATTTACGAAATACGGCATGTTGTTTGTGATTTTCCGTCATCTATACGGCAATTTACAAACAATTTTCAGAATCATAATCACTTTCTTTAAAGTCCGACTCACGACTGCTAATGCAAAGTAACGCTTTGCACTGATATCTAGCTCCGATTAATAATCAACTTCGTGCCCTTTAATGTCATTTAAATTGAACAGAGCGAAATCTCGGCTATCACTTGAAGAATCGCCGAAATCCATTTTGAAAAACAGCGTAAAAATCCCGAAAACTATCAAAAAAAGTCCGTTAAAGTCTGTTCAAAGTCATTGTAGCGCGTTTACAAATGGCGGCCACGTTGTCAAGCTATCGGCGAAAGTGAAAGTAGTCATCGGAAGTGTCGGAAAACCGAGAGATCGCATTTTTAAAACGACTAGTCGTCAAAGACGCGATTGGGCGCTATGCCCGTTTAACGCATCGAACGCTATCAGGCGCTGTGCCTGTTAAAGGGTTAAGATTGCTGAATGTATAACTGTTTATATGTTCTGGTCTGTGCAAAAAGCCATTGATTTAATATGATATAGCCATGTTCATCTGTTGCAATACATGCTTGAAATCATTGTATTCATTGTAGGCTATTAAAATGTGTTATTAATGAAATTGAGTCAGTCTGATTCTTTCACAGATAATTTAGTATGTTATGTTTTTTGTGTGTGTTGACACAAATCTGTGGTGGTGTAGAACAAAGGCAACCTTATTTGCAAGCTGTTACTTTCTCCAAAACATCTTTGATGTGATAATGTTGTGGAAGTATTGAGTGCTTGTTAGGTGGTTGGAGGCGAGTGAGGAGTAAGGGTGTATTTGTTCTCAATCGACTGTTCATTTGAAGTGGTTGTGTGGGTTGTAGATGCAAGGTATCTTATGTCCAGACTCCATGAAGTGTGGACAAGTGAACAAGATCTCAAGATCGTATTTAAAAAATAGTGTTCTGAATTACTACAAGTTTGATAATGTATTGCGATGGATATTAAAAATTTGGCAGTCTGACTGCGTAAATGTTGCATCTGATGTCGGTGTCTGAGAGATGTGGTTGATTAGCACTTTCAGTCACAACAGTACTCACTGGGGAAATGGATGACAGCAAAATCATTAGTGCTTTATGTTCATATGGGCCACATATACACACCATGTAGAAATCAAATACATTGTCAGATGTGTTTAGTATGCCCAGACTAAACTAGGTACTGCGGTTGCAGTAATTTACCGGAATATTTCTTGCGGTTACGTTCGGATATTTGTTTTAGTGTCTCCGATATGGGGACGGTAAGCGTACTCATGATGTTAAATTCCATGATTATTTCAAGATCGAGTTAAATCAGACACTGATTACTTGATATAGTTTTCCCCACCCTGTTTTGCATTCTGCATTTCTGGCAAGTCGGGAATCCTTGTTATACCGGAGAACTAGGCTGTCTCTATTCTAAGTGGTAAGTAAACTCGTAAATACCATTTTATGAGACGTATTACATTGTTATACTATGCATTATTAGATTTATCATCCATTTTTATGTGTATTTTTGTAATTTTCGACCATTTAAGTTGGCAATCAATGTCACACTGACGTTATGAAGATCGCATGCTGTAATACGGTATTTCAATGGCCGGAGATGGCAGTTTTACTCCAGCTAGGAACATTTAATATTGTTATGGAATATTCAGAGCGACTACAATGATAATGAATGCATGTTTACATTCAACACCCATTATTATATGTATGTTTAATTTGTCATCTCTCTACATGGACCAGATCGTTGTTAATTTTTCATCTTTCCAATGGAATATCTGTTGTCAAAATGCATCTATCTCTACACTGGCTGACAAGACTCGCGCGCAGTTCACGCGCGGTCTGGCGTTACACAGATGACGTGAAGATGTATATATCTGTGTGCGTATGTGTATATATAAACCGGCAGAGTTATTTTTCCTTGAGTTAGACTGGCCGCTGTGTTAATCTCCCTAAGCGACAGTGTAAACCGATAGTTGTGTGAGTGTGTAGGTAGGGTCACAAAAAGTGAAAAGTCAAATTGTTTTTCTTCTATATGTCCCTTTTAAAGGATAAACTTACTCACAAACATTAATATCTCGGCTTAAAATTGACCTACAGACTTGAATAAGGTACCATAGGATTTGTTTTTCTTTCAAGAGCTATCCAACTATGCAGGTTATATAATTAAAAAGCAATTTAGAAAAAGTTACTAAAGTGGCTATACTAAACATGAGAAGTACAATCACACACAACGTGTTCATTGGTACACATCATTAATATGCAATCACACACGACACATTGCTAGAAGAACAGATTGTTAAAATATTGTGTGCTGTGTAAGCATTGATGCCTAAATGTTGTCATTATAAATTAAAAACTGAATCACTCTGCAGCTACATGATAGCATTGCAATTACAGCATAGTCTTCAGTCGTTCTGAACTTGCCAAATACTCCCTAGTTAAGGGATGAGTCAGTCATTCCCCAATAGACACCAATTTTATGAAACTGAGTTGAATCAAAGAGTGAATCTAAAATCCCTTCATTACCAGAGACTGAACCCTGACTGCAGCATTGGTAGCCGCCACCTCTAATATTTGTATTGCTTCTGTAAACGGTTTACCAGAGTTATTATTTATCTCTTTTAGAATATGACAGCCTGGATGATTCTATTGATGGGCGAAACAACGGCACTATAAGCAGAACCCTACAATCCTCATCTAGACTGTCCTCAGGTTAGTGACATTATAATCTTATTTTGTGTTTTTTTGTTTGATCAGATGTTACATGAGGCTTTTTGTTTTTTGTTTTGAACTCAAGCGTAGGCCACACACTCTATTTATAGTAGTGATGGACTGAATTTTGCGTGTGGATTAGCTTTCCCTATTCAGTGTCCCTCGCCATCAGGTGACTTCATAGGTACTTGTAATTTACGTCTCCATGTCAAGGATGACAGGTCAAAATTTTAGTCCAGCTGTCCAGTGTAGGGGTTGAACCACTTACCTCAGCATCAGCACAACGGACGGATGTTTAAGAACACGCATACTTATCCATTCGGTCATGCAGACCTGCCTGTGAAAATATAAAATTAACACACAAACAAAGCAGCAGAGAGAGCCATAAACATTAGACTGAATAGGGAGACACTAACAAAAGTGGACGTTCTAGTCTACTTAGGAGTAAATCTGGACATTCAGCTGAAACTGATAACACTGCAGTGAGGCCAACAAGGATTGATGACAAAGAGAACTAGGTCAACCATTGACATGGATCAGAGATTTCTATTCCTCCTATGCCATCATGTGGCCCTGCCTGTTACTGAGTACAGGCTAAGTGTACTCATGCTGTGCATCAAGGCAGTGCGAAAGATTCAAGAGTATCCAAAATAAAGGAATGCAAATAGAGATACCCCACTCAAAAGAATGCAATACATGCTTGGCCTCCTTTCAATCAATTCCAGATATACATTGACCCATGCTAAGGCTTAGTCAAGGGTCAAGTGATATCAGACATTTCTATGTAGAAACATCACTGATAGTAAGGGAGCAAGACTCAAAAGCAATGTTATGTATGGCAATGGTAGGGAAGACAGTCACGCCAGTGATATGGGTTGAAGATGTATCTAAGAGAGAGGGGATGGGTTCACACCTGTGAAGACAGGGCAGAATATCAAGTTTGTATAACCCTTGGGCGAGAAGATATGGCTTGGTGCAATGGGATTGGAAATAAGGCAACTCATGGAGGATATTGCTGAAAGGATGATTTAATATTAGATTATTGGCGGAAGGAAGAATGGGATGGGGCTTCACAGCTAGATGGAGGGGCAAGATCATTGCAGAGCAATGTGAAGCATATTCAGACACGACATCAAGTATGAGAATGGATGTAGAGGTGGTCACTGCAGCCTTGAGGTGGGTTTCTGAGATTTTATTCAATAAGGTAGTCATAAATGACTCTCAGACATTGCCCTGAAAGGTTTATTCTGGACATTTCTGACATGAATGGTTGAGATACGCAGTTATCACACTTAAAAGAGCTGAAGCGGTTGTACTGTCCAGACCATGAAAATGAAAAGGCTGATTGACAGGTCTCTAGAGCACCTTTGAAGTTGAACAATGGAGATGTGATACTGCCTATAATTGATCAGATGTTACTTGAGGAAACAAATCCATGACTACATGCAGTTACAATTGATGGAATCAGAAATTCAGTTCAGCACTAGCTAGAAGGATTGTAGTAGAGAATGAAACAGATGCATGTGCTTACCCAAATGGCCACTGGAACTACTGGGTGTTTGTAAAGTCTCACTACACTTTGTATGTAGAACAAATTTGAAAAATGAAGAACGTGACGTCATCAATTATAATATAATTTTAAATTCTTACGTTAAATCAGTTCTTCTGTATGGATCAAAAAATATGGAGAATGATGGAAATGATTACAAATAAACTACAAACATTCATGAATTGGTGTTTGTGCAACATTTTTTCTACATACAAAGACTTTATAAACCTTCTGTATAAGTAATCATATACTATCCAACATCTTCTGGGGAGACGGAGCACAAATAGGCATGTCCACAGTGCTGTGACGCCAGTGTTTAGGTGACAATTTTTGACCTGCAAACAACCATGAAAATTGAATTAGATTGTCCCTTAGATTGATGAAGAACAGGATTTATATATCCCTCAACACTCTTGAAACGAGAAAAAGAGTGTTGAGGGGATACATAGAGCCTGTTCTTTTCTATGGATGTGAAATTTGGACAATGAGCAGTCAAGCTGAAAAAACATCTGATGGCTGCAGAAATGTGGTTTCTGAGGAAAATGCTAAGAATACCATGGACAAACAGAAAAACCAATGACCAACTACTACAGGAGACAAATGAAAATCGTAAATTGATTAGAGAAATTAGACGTAGACAGTCAAATTTTTTTGGACATGTTAATGTTATGAGAAGAAATGGATTGGAGAACTTAGTGACAACTGGCAAGATCGAAGGGAACAGACCAAGAGGAAGACACCTAGATGGCTTGGCCACATGGCATGGACGAGACAGGAACACCGAGCTGATCCACAACTCTGGTGATCGAGTGAAATGGCGAGTCATGACCGCCCACGCTTTCCGGTATGGCACATGATTGATTGATTGATTAGATTGATCACAGAGGAAACTGACAAATACTCAATATCATCACCATGTGCCATGCTAATAAGTGTGGGCGGTCATGTTTCGCCATCTCACTCGATCACCAGAGTCATGGATCAGCTCTGTGTTCTTGTCTCTACCATGCCACGTTGCCAAGCCATATAGATATTTACTTCTCTGCCTTCTTACTTGTTCTTTTCTCCTCAATCTTGCCAGTTGTCACCAAGTTCTCTAATTTATTTCTTCTCATAACGTGCCCCAAAAAAATGGTTACTATGTACGTCTAATTTCTCTAATCAGTTTACGGTTTTCATTGGCCTCTTGTAGGACTTGCTCATTGCTCTGGTGAATTTATCTATTCCGTTTTCTTCTAAGGTATTGATAATTTATGTTGTAATTTTGTCTGGACCCAGGGTCTTGCCAGTTTTCAGATGGCAAAGAGCATTCTGAACCCCCATATACCACGACCCAAATACTACAACAGATAAAAAGAAAAATTCCCCATCCCACCTGACACCTTCTACATTCCAATATTTTAAAAATTAAATTGTCAATAAGGGCTGGCCTCCCACAAAATTAAACAGATTTGCTTTGGAGTATGTGTGGCGAAGGGGTTACAGATGCAGTTCGTGATCACGCATACCCACGTTTGAAACACAGCTGTGGGCGATTTTACAAAATGTTATGGGTGACAGTCATTCAGAAAGCAATGGCAAACTACTGAACATAAACTTGCCCAGGAACCACGACAGCCAAAAAACTGCTGTGGTTGACTGGTAAATGCTGTAAAGGATATGCAACTCACTTGTTTCACTTGGAGTCTGACAATAAGTACCCAGACATGTGTTGGGTGTGTTCACTGGCTGTGAACTCAAGCATAGTCCATACACGTGCTACTACTTTTTATAGCACACTGGACTGAGTTTTACATGCAGATTAGCTCTTCATATTACCAGTGTCCCTCACCAGTATGCTAACCTACTTCGACTTCCAAGGTACTTGTAATTTACGCCCCCAAGTCAAGGACGAGAAGTGAACATTTCAGTCCAGCTGACCAGTGTAAGGGTTGAACCCTCTGACTTGGCATCAAGACACTGGCAATTTAATAGCACAGCTCTTATCCATTCAGCCATGCTAATCTACACAGATGAAACCTCAAGTTTTGTTATTC
The DNA here is from genome assembly GCA_963921405.1 of Cepaea hortensis. Classification (NCBI taxonomy): domain Eukaryota; kingdom Metazoa; phylum Mollusca; class Gastropoda; order Stylommatophora; family Helicidae; genus Cepaea; species Cepaea hortensis. Next base: position 108,103,557 of record OY992879.1, read on the forward strand.
CCATGGTTAGAAACTGCAGAGACTTGCCATGTGACAGTGATATTCAGTGACACCTTGTCTGTTTGGTAGACAACTGAAACACACTTCATATGAGAGCAAAGACCTCTCTCTAGTAGAAAGATCAATCAACATCTTGATAGCACCCCACTCCATCAGTTTAACATTACAGTAGAATCCCAGTAACAGCAACTTCACAGGAAATAAGAAGGCAGACTTGCTAAAGCAGGAGACACAGAACAGCAAAGGCACAGATCTTGCCGCACAAGAACAGTCCAACAGATTTTCAGAAACAACACAAGAGATGATTAGTTGAACAAATGAGCAAAGAGAACAGGCTGAACTCTTTCACAAAAACTCCAAACAAAAAGCCAATGACCACGTCAGTTTGAAATATGTATTTAAGATTTGACAAACTGCAACAGAATTTATAGTCACCAGCATAAAGAAACCACTTCAGCTGCAGCATGTTTTCTAATCTGGTAGACAAAAAGAGTTCAGACTAGGGTATCCTATACAGACACCAAGTAGAATTCAGCAATATATAAGAAGTCTGGGTCACTTGCTGCAGGAACTGTAAATGCATAAGAGTTGGACTAACAAACAGCCTCTTCAGAGCATGAATGAGGAATGGGCAACAAGAATACAAATTCATGTGTAGAAAATTCAAAGCATTGCCTACATTTCATATCAATCTCTGTGTTAAAGGATGTTTTGTGAAGGCTATAAATAAACAAACAAATGTCTGACAGATAAACACTGCCTACATGTTCTTATCTGGAATGGTTGAACAAGAAATTCTTTTCTTTTTTTTCGTGTTTAAAATATGATTTTCACTCATCTGTGATTTAAAGTAAGAAATGACTTAACACACACAACCTTATATTTGTACTTCTAGGCAGTTTTGGTCGTAAAACTGGTCTCAACGAAACAGTATCCAGTGATGTGAGCATGCTGAAGAGGTCAGTTCAATTACATTGCTTTGCTCTATGACAACCACACATATTGTTAGTACTTTATTAACATGTCTTATACAGAGTGTCCTTCTGCAGTTTTAGACATGAACAATTGAGATGTATAAATGTTTCAAACAAATTTTGGAAATTTATGGAAATTTATGAAAGCCGAATCATTGAATTAAAAAAAAAATCTCAATAATGTTTATGAATTTGGAAGTGTTAAGTCCTATTAACCCACTGAAAATTACAACTGGGGAAGTCACCTATGTGCTTTCATTACTACAACTCTTGTGCATAATACGCACAATTGTTTACTCATTTCTGCCCATAAATCTTGGGTGCATATCACACGAGTACCAAAGATAAGTCATTTTCAGTATCAAATGTAACCATTGTACTAAGAAAAATTTGCTTTAGCTTATAAAGAGTATTTTGAAAATGGTATGCTATCTGGAATAATATTTTAACTCTCATTTACATTTATGTATGTTATTCTTAATTTCCTAGTTGGTTTCTTTATTAGTAAAACAAGAATATTAATAGAATTGTCATTCATGTTTTATATTAATGTTTGTTATTAAATTTACTCTCCAAAACAGAGATACACGAGCTAGTACCTTAGACATTCGAGAAAAGGGGTTGCGGCAAACAGAGGATCGCATGAGTGTATGTTCAACTTCATCACAAGCTAGTACTGTAGACATTCGAGAAAAGGGGGTGCGGCATACTGAGGATCGCATGAGTGTATCTTCAACTTCATCAGCCCACTCAATCAGGTCTATCACCAGTCTCACAGGTATGCTAATTACATAATTGTTAATGATATAAATTCTGAGGTGAAGTCTGTGCTAATGTTTGTTCTGTGTCCTTTAGGACATTACATATGATGTTGATTCTAAGGTGAAATCTGTGCTAATGTTTGTTCTGTGTTGTTTAGGACATTACATATGATGTAAATTCTGAGGTGAAATCTGTGCTAACGTTTGTTCTGCGTCCTTAAGGACTTTACATATGATGTCAATGGTCAGATGAAATCTGTGTTAATGTTTGTTCTGTGTTGTTTAGGTCAGACTAGGATGAATGCATGTTTTTATAAGTTATCTGTAGATTATTATCACTGCACTTAATGGTTGTGAATTGACAGCAGCATCCACAATGTGGGATCTAGAAGTACAGATCTGCAGCCTGGAAGAACATCACACAAAAACATCTCAATCAACACAGGTCTGACACAGCTAGTCACCTTGCACTCATGTATTTGTTAATGCAGAGACAGCACCAGAGGACTTGCCTTAAACTCTTCCAATCTGGCTGATTCTTTTAGGGTGCTGAAAATGCTTGATTGAATTGTTAGTACTATTGCAATGACTAGAGCAGCCAACAGTTAATTTTCAGCATAAATTAATGGATGTATATATCATATTGTTTCAATTATTGCTTAAATGTGATCTGAGAATGGAGAACATCAGATGTTTGAATAATGCATATACTGCATCAGACTATTAATTTCTCAGCTGAATGTTACAATGAAATATGTAATTACATGAAATTAGTTTGTTTTTTTTTAAACATTTGAACGCTTGAAATTGAAATGTAAAAGTTTGTATTTGTTCAACAGCAAGAACAGATTTCTCATTAGCAAAAGTTACTTCTTACAGAACTCTGAAATGAATTGTGTAGATATAAATTTGACTGGTTACTACCTTCGTTTATTTTTAGCTGTAAGTCGTCCCAATGCCATGTCCTGTGCTGATGAGCCGGAAAGACCAGATTATGAGTGGGACAGACTCAGTGAATTGCAGAGAAGAAATACAATGTACCTCCCACACATGAAATCTGCCTACCCAGTAGAGATGCAGACAACAAGCAAAGATAAATTTACTGACGATTCCTTGCGATTAAGTCTTCTGCCCAATAGGAGAGGAAGAGTAAGTTTATCATTTTCAGAGCTTTTGGTAACATTGTTCCTCTATTAAAAACAATGTTAACTATTGCTCCAAGTTTTAAAATGATCAAGTTATTGAAACTTACCCTACATTTCACCAGCGCCGTGGTGAAGGGGTTACGAACTCAATTCGTAATCCTGCATACTGCATTCGAAACACTTCTGAACGTAACTGGCCAAGAAATCACAAACAGCCATAAAATACTGGGTTTGACTGTGACGTCCTGTAAAGTATATGCAACTAACTAACCCTACTTCTCAAGGATGCTTCTGGTCCAGCATGGAGGATAGACTGTTGAGCTGTTAAGGCCTATGGAGTGTTTATGCTTGTGGCTACGGTTTGCTTATGCATTTTCCTCATGTTGGACTGGTAGTGCATGGTTCCATCACCCAGCTACTGAGTTAAGTGTGTAGAGCAGCAGTATAGAGCTGTGGATTTAATGTAGAGTGCTTTTACATCTGTCTGTGGTTGTTTGTATCATGAACTGCATGTTCAGAAAAATGGTGGCTGGCCCTTTTTCGCGTAGGGGATGGATTTATTCATCTCTTGCGTGTAATTGGTGTGCCAGGATGTAAAACCAGGAGTTTATACTCAAGATCTGCGCGGGTGCTACGGAGTTCGTGCATCGAGCGAAGCCTTCCTTGAGTGAATTTTCAGCAGCGTGTGTGGTTCTCGGCAGTCTGTGTTTACGTTTTTTCAACATGGCGGAACAACGTGTGTTTTCCGAGGGTTCAGGAGTCAACATAACGAAGCGGCGTGGTAGCCGCGCAGGGAGGAAGAAACAAGGTAAGCGCGGTGGTTTGAGGCGTTTTAGACTCAAGTGTCACCGTCTAGGACTCAGGAACATCCGTATTCTATATTGGAACTGTGCCAGTGTAAAACAACGGGGCTCTATTTTAGAAACCCTAGTTTACAGGAACGACATTGTAGCACTCCAGGAGACGAGACTGGGCGATCAGCCACTCCGAATTGCCGGCTTCAAATGTTTCTACAACAGACGACATCTGGGAACGGCGATTCTCGTTCGCGACAGCATGATGGCGTCAGAGCTAGACATGTCCAGTTGGGACAGTGACGATATACAAATACAGGCGTTGAGAGTTCATTCCAGTGTACCATTCGTGTTGGTGAATGTTTATGCCCGCAATGGGAGTATGGACGCCCAGAAGTGGCAGTGCTTAAGTGGCATAATAGGCCACGAGAGGAATGTTATTTTCTGTGGTGACTTCAACGCTAAAGGCAGATCATGGGGAAACACTTCCTCCAATACACAAGGGGAGGAGCTCGAGACTGCACTGGAAACCATCGACCTGGTTTGTATCAACAGTGGCTGTGTCACCAGGACAGCAAGCCGTCCAGGCGATGAGGACAGTGCTATTGATCTGGCGCTAGTTTCACCTTTACTCACTACAGTGTGTAGATGGGGTGTCCTAGGACACCATGGCAGCGACCACCACCCTTGCAGCATATTGGTGGAGAAAGGCAGAACCAGGCAGCACAAGCTAAAGGTAAAGACGTTCCAGTATGACAGTACAGGGCAAGATGTGGTGAGTAAAATAAGACGTGACAAGCGCAGAACGTTTCAGGGCAGGAAAAAAAGCTGGGAGCAGCCACCGTGGTGGAGTTTCGAGGTGGATAAGGCGTGGGTGGATAAGCGTAGTGCTGTAAGGAGATGGCAAAATGCCAAGAAGAACAGAGCTGGTCATCCTAGTCCCTGCTTGCACTTAGAAAGAGAGATGCACACAAAAGTAAGCTATTTCAAAAAACTGGTCACGGTGGTTAAAAGGGAAAAATGGGCAGAGGTGTGTCAAAGGGTAAGCACAGACAAGTCACTGAAATTGTTCTGGCGACTACATAAAAGCATGAGTGGTGTAGTCAAGAATAAGAGCATTTCTGACTTCCAAGGTGCTGACCTCATCTGGCAGAGGACTGACGAAGACAAGGGCAAAGCCCTCTTTGAACGCTACCTTGAGCAGGGCAACCAGACAGACATGGGAGGTCGAAATCTGGCCAAGGAGGTCACCTCAGACAGATGCAAGGCCCAGAACACTCCGGATGAAGACACAGTGACAGTGAAAGAAATCAAGGCTGTGCTTCGACGATCAAAAAACAGTGCTCCAGGTCCTGATGGCATAAGATACGACGACATAAATAGGTGTACCGACAATGAGCTAGAGAAACTAGCAGACATGTACAACAACAGTATTGGGAGTGCTAGCATCAAGGAGGAATGGTTACACAGCTATCTGATTCCCTTGCCGAAGCCTGACAAAGACCACAAAAAAATTCAGGGATATCGAATTATAACCATGCAGAATACAATAGGCAAGCTGCTGGAGAAGGTAATTGCCAGGAAAATATCAAGCCAACTAGAGAGGCAAGGTGTTTTCCCACCTACCCTGGGTGGGTACCGTCCAAAAGAGAAACCTGGACCAATGCAGCAGTCTTTGCCCAGGATGTCTATGAAGGTTTCCACTCAGGCACTGAAACCGTTGCTGCAGCGATTGATCTTGAGGACGCATACAACAGAGTACCACTGGATTTTTTAATGTTTCAGCTTCTTGAACTAAACGTAAGTCCATTCCTCCTTAGTTGGATCGCTGCAGCTCTCTTCCAACGGAAAGTAGTTTTTAGATGTGGCAGTTGGACTTCGGAACCAACAACAATATATCCTGGCCTACCACAGGGATCACCATTATCTCCGGTACTGTTCAACGCCTACACAGTGAGAATCACCAGTGAGCAGATCACTGGACCTGGCAGGACATTGTCATATGCCGATGATGTTTTAGTGTATCGTCAGGGTAAGGATAGAGAGGAGGTTGCTGGGGAACTACAAACTGAACTCAATCGCATAAGTACTTGGTGTGATGAAGCTGGGGCAATGGTTAACCCAACAAAGGCAACAGTGACTTGGTTCTCGTTGAATAATCATATTGTCAACAATCCAACACCAACTGTAATGCTGTGTTCAGAGACGGTGGAAAGAACGCAGGCAATGAATTACCTGGGGATACGGTTTGATCGAAGCCTTGCTTATAATGTGCACATAGACCAGGTGATAACAAAGGCCAAGCGGGGTTTGGCAGCGATGCGGGTGATGGCGGCAGCAAACTGTGAGCAGCGCCATCTATGTCTTCTGTACGAGGGGCTGGTCATGTCTGTTTTGGAGTATGCAATGGCAATCTTGACTCTCAGCCATAAGCAGATAGAAAGGATGGAAAGGATACAGAATGAAGCTATGCGCATTATTCTTGGATGTACAAGAGATACAGCATGCAGGGCGATGCGCTACCTTCTTGATTTTCCAACCATTGAAGAGAGAATACAAGTTTGCAGGGCACGCGCCTACCTCAGAATTAACGCAAACACACAACATCCACTGCATAGTGAAATTAGGAAGGTGAAGGGCAGCAGGTTAAAAAGAGGACGGTCGTGGATGGGTCAAGCCGAAGACATTCTTCAACAGGTGTGTTCACTTGAGGACTTAGAACCTGGCGAGGAGTGGGTGCAAGTGCCAACAGACTTCTGCACATCCTTTTCAGTTTGCATCCAATTAGATAGAAAATGCAGACAAGAAAATCCGGCTGCTGTTGAGGCTGAAGTACAAGCGTTGATTTTCGAGAATTCGCTAGACGGTGACGCGGTCATCTACACAGATGGGTCGGTCGTCCGACATGTGAGAAGCTCATGGGCCTTTACAGCTCGGGCCGGAGGGAGAATTGTGAAGGAGGACTCTGGTGCTTTCACTGAAACCACAAGTAGCCTGACCATGGAAGTCATGGCAGTAAGTAAAGCAATAACATGGCTCGAGACACAGACATTCACCAGGGCTTGTTTCCTTAGCGACTCAATGAACATGATCAAGAGGATAGAGGAGGGGTCGATCCGAAGAGAATGGTTGCTGCCTCTGAAGCGGTCTCGGCTGGCAAAGATTAGTTTCATCTTCGTGCCAGGGCATGCGGGAGTACAAGGAAATGAGCGGGCTGACAAGCTCGCAGGTGAGGCTACTGTGGAGGGCGGACGCGCCATGGACCAGGCTGACATTCTGAATGCTCTACGTGATGTGAGACTTTTGCGAGAACCAAGTGATGACTGTGAATCTACAACAATGGCCAGACTGCTAGAGCATCAAATTAAAAGAGGTGTGGCCAAACAAGAACACTACGCAGGAAGCCAAAGAAGATTGATAAACCAACACAGAACTGGCGTCGTTAGCCGCTACACGCTGCGGGATTTGCTGAGGAGGGGATCCGAGCACTTATGGACTGAATGGTTCGATGTGCAGCGAGGATGATCTGTCGACTAACTAACTAACTAACTAACTAACTGGGTTTGCCTTATGTAGTAATGTGTGGCTGCTGGTTTTCTAGTGACTGCCGATTCCATCGGCGATGAACTGTATTTTTCGTGGCAGACTTTTGTGTTGGAATTCTGGCAGCAGCCGTATGCATGGATACCTGTGCGGGCTGTTGGTTTGTCTAGAATTCTGTCTGTTCCACTTTTCACATGGGGCAGTTAGGAGCATTATGTGTGATATTCACTGGCACAGGAATAGAGGAGAGGCTGGTCGAGTGGTTAGAATGCCTGATTCTCCTTCGGGAGACATGAGTTTGAATCCTCTGTAAGGTGTGGATTACTTTCTATTGGGGGCAAAAAAAGAAAACTCTAACCTGCACAGTTCATGGAGACTGCACTAGCCAGGCGGCCTTAATTCCTCAGGCTCAAGAGCCCCTTGCCACACACCGTAAGGTACTATATAGGTAATAAATGACAATTATGACATGATAGGAATACAGCACAATGGGGTGACCCTTTACCATGAAGTTGGAACAGCAACTAACTAACTTTTCAAGGTATCTTTGGTGTACGCTTTATTTTACACATTCTGAGATATTTCTTTTCTCAGACTAAAATGTCTTTATCATCGTCATGTATCTATCTGTTTTCTCAGACAATGCCATGTGGCTTTATTATCTGTCTTTTTCATTGTGTATCTCTTTTTGTATTAATCCTAGACTGCTGTTGTATTTTAGGGGATACAGTTTTAACAGTTGTCAAATGTTGTATCTTTTCTTTCAACCAGAATCTAATGTTAGTCACTGCACATAAAACTATACGGTCCATAAGTGCTTGGATCCCCTCCTCGGTATCTTACTCAGCTTAATGTGGCTGACGGCATCAGTTCTGTGTTGGTTTACTATACTTTGTCCCCCTACGTAGTGCTCTTGTCTGGCTTCACACATTTTGACTTGATGCTCCGGCAGCAAGAATCTAATGTGTTACTTCTTTGTTTAGGTGAGTCCAGGAGAGTACATCAGACAGAAGGAGCTTGAGTCCAAGTCTAATAAAAGGAAAGCTCCTGTAAAACAAAAAATGGAAGAAGTTTCTAGTGAAAGTCCCTCAAAGCAGGTACAGTATGTTCAGTTTATGCATGTAATTGGCTCTAAGCATGTAGCATTTGTACCATCTTTCACAGCTATTTGGCTTTTTGGGTTTGAAACAGCATGGTAAACTGCCTGCATGTTTAATTCAGTTTACTTACCAGACCACAACTGTTAACTTTCTCTATGTTCAGTGACCAAGCCATTATATTTGTTAGTATTAAAATTAACATTTTATGTTAGTCAGTAGGTCATTATATGTTTTAGTTGTAAAGTTCATATTTAAATGTTCAGCGAGTCTCACTTTTTATCCTCCATTGGGCTATAGGCTCTCAACCAGTTTACGTCAAACCCTCCTATCCGGAGCTAACCCACGCAGCTGTGTTCATGTCCTGCCCATATTGTTCATGTCTATCTCTACTCCTGTCTCCATGTGCTAAGGTCTTCTTGTGCCCTGGGGATTCCACACACAGGCCTTTCTAATTATACAGTTGTCAGGGTTCTACTTTCTAATTATACAGTTATCAGGTTCGCCCAGTGTGTCCTACTTTCTAATTATACAGTTATCAGGTTCGCCCAGTGTGTCCTACTTTCTAATTATACAGTTGTCAGGTTCGCCCAGTGTGTCCTACTTTCTAATTATACAGTTATCAGGTTCGCCCAGTGTGTCCTACTTTCTAATTATACAGTTATCAGGTTCGCCCAGTGTGTCCTACTTTATAATTATACAGTTGTCAGGTTCTCCCAGTGTGTCCTACTTTATAATTATACAGTTATCAGGTTCGCCCAGTGTGTCCTACTTTCTAATTATACAGTTATCAGGTTCGCCCAGTGTGTCCTACTTTCTAATTATACAGTTGTCAGGTTCGCCCAGTGTGTCCTACTTTCTAATTATACAGTTATCAGGTTCGCCCAGTGTGTCCTACTTTCTAATTATACAGTTATCAGGTTCGCCCAGTGTGTCCTACTTTATAATTATACAGTTGTCAGGTTCTCCCAGTGTGTCCTACTTTATAATTATACAGTTATCAGGTTCGCCCAGTGTGTCCTACTTTCTAATTATAGAGTTGTCAGGTTCGCCCAGGGTGTCCTACTTTATAATTATACAGTTGTCAGGTTCGCCCAGGGTGTCCTACTTTATAATTATACAGTTGTCAGGTTCTCCCAGTGTGTCCTACTTTATAATTATACAGTTATCAGGTTCGCCCAGTGTGTCCTACTTTCTAATTATACAGTTATCAGGTTCTCCCAGTGTGTCCTACTTTCTAATTATACAGTTATCAGGTTCTCCCAGTGTGTCCTACTTTCTAATTATACAGTTATCAGGTTCGCCCAGTGTGTCCTACTTTATAATTATACAGTTATCAGGTTCGCCCAGTGTGTCCTACTTTCTAATTATACAGTTGTCAGGGTTCTACTTTCTAATTATACAGTTATCAGGTTCTCCCAGTGTGTCCTACTTTATAATTATACAGTTATCAGGTTCTCCCAGGGTGTCCTACTTTATAATTATACAGTTATCAGGTTCGCCCAGTGTATCCTACTTTATAATTATACAGTTGTCAGGTTCGCCCAGTGTGTCCTACTTTCTAATTATACAGTTGTCAGGTTCTCCCAGGGTGTCCTACTTTATAATTATACAGACGTCAGGTTCTCCCAGTGTGTCCTACTTTATAATTATACAGTTATCAGGTTCGCCCAGTGTGTCCTACTTTATAATTATACAGTTATCAGGTTCGCCCAGTGTGTCCTACTTTATAATTATACAGACGTCAGGTTCGCCCAGTGTGTCCTACTTTATAATTATACAGTTGTCAGGTTCGCCCAGTGTGTCCTACTTTATAATTATACAGTTGTCAGGTTCTCCCAGTGTGTCCTACTTTATAATTATACAGTTGTCAGGTTCGCCCAGTGTGTCCTACTTTATAATTATACAGTTGTCAGGTTCTCCCAGGGTGTCCTACTTTATAATTATACAGTTGTCAGGTTCTCCCAGGGTGTCCTACTTTATAATTATACAGTTGTCAGGTTCTCCCAGTGTGTCCTACTTTCTAATTATACAGTTATCAGGTTCTCCCAGTGTGTCCTACTTTATAATTATACAGTTGTCAGGTTCGCCCAGTGTGTCCTACTTTATAATTATACACTTGTCAGGTTCTCCTAGTGTGTCCTACTTTATAATTATACACTTGTCAGGTTCTCCCAGTGTGTCCTACTTTATAATTATACAGTTGTCAGGTTCTCCCAGGGTGTCCTACTTTATAATTATACAGTTGTCAGGTTCTCCCAGGGTGTCCTACTTTATAATTATACAGTTGTCAGGTTCTCCCAATGTGTCCTACTTTATAATTATACACTTGTCAGGTTCTCCCAGTGTGTCCTACTTTATAATTATACAGTTGTCAGGTTCGCCCAGTGTGTCCTACTTTATAATTATACACTTGTCAGGTTCTCCTAGTGTGTCCTACTTTATAATTATACACTTGTCAGGTTCTCCCAGTGTGTCCTACTTTATAATTATACAGTTGTCAGGTTCTCCCAGTATGTCCTACTTTATAATTATACAGTTATCAGGTTCTCCCAGTGTGTCCTACTTTATAATTATACAGTTGTCAGGTTCTCCCAGGGTGTCCTACTTTATAATTATACAGTTGTCAGGTTCTCCCAGTGTGTCCTACTTTCTAATTATACAGTTGTCAGGTTCGCCCAGTGTGTCCTACTTTATAATTATACAGTTGTCAGGTTCGCCCAGTGTGTCCTACTTTATAATTATACAGTTATCAGGTTCGCCCAGTGTGTCCTACTTTATAATTATACAGTTGTCAGGTTCGCCCAGTGTGTCCTACTTTATAATTATACAGTTGTCAGGTTCGCCCAGTGTGTCCTACTTTATAATTATACAGTTGTCAGGTTCGCCCAGTGTGTCCAATTTTATAATTATACAGTTGTCAGGTTCGCCCAGTGTGTCCTACTTTCTAATTATACAGTTATCAGGTTCGCCCAGTGTGTCCTACTTTATAATTATACAGTTATCAGGTTCGCCCAGTGTGTCCTACTTTATAATTATACAGTTATCAGGTTCGCCCAGTGTGTCCTACTTTATAATTATACAGTTGTCAGGTTCGCCCAGTGTGTCCTACTTTATAATTATACAGTTGTCAGGTTCGCCCAGTGTGTCCTACTTTATAATTATACAGTTGTCAGGTTCGCCCAGTGTGTCCTACTTTCTAATTATACAGTTGTCAGGTTCTCCCAGGGTGTCCTACTTTATAATTATACAGACGTCAGGTTCTCCCAGTGTGTCCTACTTTATAATTATACAGTTATCAGGTTCGCCCAGTGTGTCCTACTTTATAATTATACAGTTGTCAGGTTCGCCCAGTGTGTCCTACTTTATAATTATACAGTTATCAGGTTCGCCCAGTGTGTCCTACTTTATAATTATACAGTTATCAGGTTCTCCCAGTGTGTCCGACTTTATAATTATACAGTTATCAGGTTCTCCCAGTGTGTCCTACTTTCTAATTATACAGTTATCAGGTTCGCCCAGTGTGTCCTACTTTATAATTATACAGTTATCAGGTTCGCCCAGTGTGTCCTACTTTATAATTATACAGTTGTCAGGTTCGCCCAGTGTGTCCTACTTTATAATTATACAGTTGTCAGGTTCGCCCAGTGTGTCCTACTTTCTAATTATACAGTTGTCAGGTTCCCCCAGGGTGTCCTACTTTATAATTATACAGACGTCAGGTTCTCCCAGTGTGTCCTACTTTATAATTATACAGTTATCAGGTTCGCCCAGTGTGTCCTACTTTATAATTATACAGTTGTCAGGTTCGCCCAGTGTGTCCTACTTTATAATTATACAGTTGTCAGGTTCGCCCAGTGTGTCCTACTTTATAATTATACAGTTATCAGGTTCGCCCAGTGTGTCCTACTTTATAATTATACAGTTATCAGGTTCTCCCAGTGTGTCCGACTTTATAATTATACAGTTATCAGGTTCGCCCAGTGTGTCCTACTTTATAATTATACAGTTATCAGGTTCTCACAGTGTGTCCTACTTTATAATTATACAGTTATCAGGTTCTCCCAGTGTGTCCTACTTTATAATTATACAGTTGTCAGGTTCGCCCAGTGTGTCCTACTTTATAATTATACAGTTGTCAGGTTCTCCCAGTGCGTCCTACTTTATAATTATACAGTTGTCAGGTTCTCCTAGGGTGTCCTACTTTCTAATTATACAGTTATCAGGTTCTCCCAGTGTGTCCTACTCAGTGCCAGTGTTATTTCTTAACCTCTATTCACTCGTATTGGTTTAGTTCTCCCTATGAGTTCCACATTTGTGATTCTGTCATACCATTTTAGTTCAATCTTATGCAGGCAGCAATTAATGAAAGTTTTTGGTTTATCTTGTTAGTAGTTCTCCGTGTTTCTGATCCTGACAATAGTACTCGTTTACCGTTAGACTTGAATGTTCTAAGTTTGGTGCTAGTTTCATTCCTTCTGACTTCCAGAAATGTCCTGTTATTATCAAAGCTCCTCTTATCTTTTGTGCGCATATATACGCCTACATAGGTGTTTGATTGCACCTCTTGAAGGAGGTTTTACTAAGGGAGATCACCATCATGTGCCCAGCCAGCTGTTGTAGGTGTCCATGTCTCTCCACAGATCTTGATCTTTGGTGTTCTGAGTCAACTCTGCTGATGATAACCCTCCATGCCACCGTCACAGTTCATCCAGCATCATTTCTCTTGGTCTGCCTCTGCTCTTTTCCCACTGATCTTTCCATTTATGATGCTCTCCAATGCCTCTATTCCCATTACATGACAATAGAACGCTGTTGGTCTTTTTCTTATAGTTGTATATATATATATATATATATATAATTTTCTAGTTTCATTAGCCTCTTCCAGTCAATCATCACATTTAGTTATTCAGGCCGTCCAGGGTATAACCAACATTTGTCTTAGAACCACATTTCTGTTGTTTCTAAGCTCTTCCTAATTTATTCGTACAGGTTCTGTGTAACTTATTACATAAGATTCCTTTAATTTTCTGGAATGCAGTTTTTGCTCGACTTATTTTGCTCTTAATCTTTGTTGTACATCTTCCATCTGATGCTAAAATTTCCCCTAGGTATTTAAATTTATCAACTTGATTAAGCATTTTTTCTTCTGCTATCTCACATTTTGGTGTCTTCTTTTTCTTTGAGATGACCATCATTTGCGGAATATCTCATCTTCATCTTGCCTCTGTGATTTTTAAACCTAATTGATGTAACCCCCTATCCAATATGTATAGTTTATCTTGCATCTGACTTCATGTGTGGACCAGGAGGGCAATGTTATTAGCCAAGTCCAGATCATCCAGCAGCTTTGTCACAGGAGTCCATTGGATTATATTTCTGGCAGTGCATGTGTTGTCTTCATATTTCAGTCTAGAGTCAGTCAGAATAATAGAAATGACAACAGCATTCCTGTCTCACTCCTGTTCTTATATTGAATGCTTCTGTTAGTTTTCCCTCATGATTGACTATGCACCTCGTGTCTCTATATGTTGCCTTCATTAAGGTAATGATTTTCTGTGAGATCCCATAATGCCTCATCAATTTCTGAAAAATTCCTTATCAATGCTATCAAAGGAAGTTTCATAGTTCTTTTTTTTTCATCCCTGTGCCTATGTTCTCATGCACACTGTCTTGCTTGTGTGTCTCTGTGTAGACAAGTTCTCATAAGTGCTTTTCAGAAAGCACATCATACATATTAGAATTCACAATGTAATTGTAAATGAATAAAGCTGTGGTCTTGTAAACCCATTAAGTTGCTTTACTCAGGTCTTTTTATGTTTACATATTGTTTTCATTTGCAATGTAAATTGTAAACTACAGTATTCAAATATTAGAATTAGTAATGTAATTGTAAGTGAACAAAGCTGTGGTCTTGAAAACCCATTAAGCTGCTTTACTCATGTCTTTTATGTTTACATATTGTTTCCTGTACAATGTAAATTGTAAACTACAGTATTCAAATATTAGAATTAGTAACGTAATTGTAAGTGAACAAAGCTGTGGTCTTGAAAACCCTTTAAGCTGCTTTACTCATGTCTTTTATGTTTACATATTGTTTTCTTTTACAATGTAAATTGTAAACTACAATATTCAAATACTAGAATTAGTAACGTAATTGTAAGTGAACAAAGCTGTGGTCTTGTAAACCCATTAAGTTGCTTTACTCATGTCTTTTATGTTTACATATTGTTTCCTGTACAATGTAAATTGTAAACTACAATATTCAAATACTAGAATTAGTAACGTAATTGTAAATGAACAAAGCTGTGGTCTTGTAAACCCATTAAGTTGCTTTACCCATGTCTTTTATGTTTACATATTGTTTCCTGTACAATGTAAATTGTAAACTACAATATTCAAATACTAGAATTAGTAACGTAATTGTAAATGAACAAAGCTGTGGTCTTGTAAACCCATTAAGTTGCTTTACTCATGTCTTTTATGTTTACATATTGTTTCCTGTACAATGTAAATTGTAAACTACAATATTCAAATACTAGAATTAGTAACGTAATTGTAAATGAACAAAGCTGTGGTCTTGTAAACCCATTAAGTTGCTTTACTCATGTCTTTTATGTTTACATATTGTTTTCCATTACAATGTTTGTAAATTGTGTAAACTACAATATTCAAATATGTATTTAACTTTCATACATGTAAAGCAATACTAACAGAATTAGCTTACACTACACATCCTGTAAAATGTTTCAAAATCTCTAATGCAGATATTTTCTATGAATTCAGTTAATAACTATTTCAAACTACATTTTTTATTGTTGAGAAATTAAAATGTCTTACAAATACTGACTGTTTATTTAATACTTTAATACTTACCTGTAAAATAACCCAATAAAGTATATTGGTATTTGGCCCCTCTTTTCAATACAAAATGAAACAAATGGGTATGTTCAGATTTTGTGGAGAAACAAGTACAAACACATGTCACTCTTACAATGATATAAGACTTAATAATAGAAGCTACAGTGGGCAATAGGAATATAAATAATATAATGGTGATGAAGAAAAGTAATAACAATTACATTAAATCATGACACATGTCTGACATTTTGGCTGTAAGAACCTTCTTTGCAGAACAACTCAAACATTAAGTATAAGAACATTTATTATAAATAATAGCACAATATATACACAATTAAACATAATTGGATTTGCAAAGGAGGAAATGATTGAAAGATGGTTGGGTACTTAACTTCTGCATATATACTGAAGCACATAAAACACGTCGCCACAATTATGTATACTGATGCCGAGAAGCTGGGAAAATAAGTAGGAATGGATTTTCCCAGTGTTTGTCATGAGGTAGAGAGCAAACGGCTGCTGGAATGGAAGGTGCATGATTCAACTCATGAGTTTGTGTATCGACTATATGAGAACAATGAAAGTTACATGTGCAACACGATTTCCAACAGTTATGACCCTGAACATGTGTACATGTTGTTGCAGTATACTCAGTATAAAAAGGCTGTTGAGACAAAACGCCCAGTAGATGTGCTTGAAATTCCACGACTATCTGAAAATGATTGTCAATGAGCCGTTGGTATGTTGCAGACCGGAATGAGCTCGCAGGCCATTGCCAGAAGGATGAATTGTCACCACAGTACTATTGTACATATTAATGAACATTACAAAACAACCACGGTGCCCGGGATAGACTTCGGAGTGGCCAGCCTTGAGTTACTACCTCTGCGCAAGATCGTCATATTGTGCTGAGTCACATGAGGAATCGTTTTCTCCTGGCAAGTCAAACAGAAATAGCATAGGTGTGTAGACGTGGGCACGTCTCTTGAATGACAGTCACACGATGACCCAGGGATACAGGCCATACTGCAAGACGACCTTATGTTGGGCCAAACGTGACTCAAGACATCGTCATCAGTGCCTGCAATGTGCAGAACAACGAGTCAGATAGACTAGATGAAGTGGAATGCTGTCCTTTTCACAGACAAGAGCAGACTCAACCCATCCTTTGCTGATGGACATATGCGGATTTGGCATCGGTGTGGTGAGCGCTTTGCAGATTGCTGTGTTAGTCAGCACAACTGATTTGGAGGTGGCAGTATTTGGGGAGGACTTAGTTTTCACCATCGCTTGCCTCTTACGTCGTCCGTAGAAGTTCAGGATGCATTGGTTGCTCCTGCATTCACAAATTATAAAGACTTGCAGCTTCTCCAGCAGGATAAAGCAAGTGTGCACACCGCATGCATTACGCAGCAATATCTACAGTAGCAGAACATTGTGACAATTGATTGGCCTGCCCTATCACCAGACACGTCCCTTATAGAAAATCTGGGGACGAGCTTTGACGCAGAGCCTAGAGGTAAGATTCTGCAGTTAATATGCAACAGCTTGAAGCTGCTCTTACACGTGAATGGGACTTGATCCCCCAGAATTTCCTTCAGAGGCTTGTGCATTCCATGCAAAGCCGCTGCCATGCTTGTTTGAAAGCACACGGTGGACATACCAGATACTGAGGATAGTGTGAATAAACGTTTTTATTGGTTGCATTTCTGGTTTTCTACCTTACCTGCACAGAATGCTATGAATTTCATAACAATCAAATGTACAAATTAATGACCAGCATGGATTCATAGGAAAATTAATAAAGATTACATTTCACACTCTGTTCCTGGATTATACAGGTGGTGCGTTTTTAATATGCTTCAGTATAGTAATGCAGTAGTTTCAGTGTAATGTTAAATCAGGAGAGAGAGAACTAAATATGGGCACTGCTGGACCAAGAAAGATACATCTAAATGTGGACATTTGTATGGATATAACATGACAAGAGAAGGAGAGTTGTGAAAAGTAAAGTAGCAGGAAAGATAAACATTGTTAAACCTTGAAATCCTTAACATTATTGATTTCCCGCTGGATGGGCACATCAAAGGAAAATAATTTCTCTAGTATTAAAGTAGCACTTTTCAGAAGAGAACATTTTCCATTTGACATACGGATACATGCACTTCACCCTACATGCAAATCCAGCAGACGCACGCAAATGATGAGTGTATTTGATGCGGATAGAGTGACACTTGCCTTCACACAACACAAAGGAGCAGCTAAATATTTGGAACCTATTTATGTTAGTATATGGTATTTCTTCATCAGAGCTAAGAAGAATGCCACAATTAGCTTGTTCACTTTGTTTTCAGCACAAATCAAATGAAGATTCACCCGATGGAGTTACTCTGTATTACCCCGTGGTAGGCACCAATTTCATATTCAACAACTACTATATAGTAGTTGTAAATAGTTGCCATAATTATCGTAAAACTTGTCTGGATAAAGCTAACAAACAGAATGAAATTACCCCCCACATTAGATGTCATTGTGGTTCCATAACCAGTATGCTTTGTCATTTTGCATGGCTGTTTGGAGAATGGTAGTTTATATGTGTTAGTCGCGGTTCCAATTTCATAGCAAAGGGTCACCCCATAATGCCCTGCTCTGCTCCTGCGCCAGCAAAATCACACAACATGCTCCTCACTGTTCCATGTGAAAAGTGGAATAGACAGCAGTCCCAACAAACTAACAGTACGCACAGGCATACTTGCATAAGGCGTTGCCAGAATACCAACACAACAGTCTGCCACTAAATTTACAGATCGTCGTCGATGGAATAGGCAGTCACTAGGAAACCAGCAGTTACACACACATTACTGCATACTGCAAAATCATCTAGTTCGTCAACCGGCCAGCACGATATAAACCATCAAGGACAGATGTACAAGTATTCCACCTGAAATCCACAGCTCATGGTGTCACTCCACGCATTCAACGCCAGTAACAAAACGGAGATTACTGCATAAATATGTCAAAAGTTATGTATGAGAAATTCTTAACCTAGGCACAACTCACATGATGTAGTTGCAAGGTCATAGTCAAAATCACAGCAAGATATTTCTCGGCGCAGGAAAAACATGGGTAGATTTTCACAGACTTAACCTATACTATCAGCGTGTATCTGGTGTTTTTTTTCTCATACCTTAACTTGATTCATATGGATTCTTAAGAGGAACTTGGGTCTGGTAGGCTATGTTTAAATGTGTTTATGTTGTTTATTTCCTCCTTGTTCATATTTGCTTACTTTCATAAACTTCGTACTCCTTTAAAAGTCGACCTATACGTAAAGAGAGTGTCAACCACCTTAAGGTTGTTAACATCGTTGCTAGTCCTCGTACAGTGTCATTGTATGCATCAAGAATAATCTTCTTTCTGCATATGTTGCACATACATGCATCAGATGTTTAGCTGTCATCCTACCAGCTTCAGTTACATTTATCAGTATCTCCTAGTTTTAGCTTGCTGAACAGCATCATCACCATCAAGTGCCCTGCCAGCTGGCATAGGTGTTCATAGCTCTCCACAGATCTGTTAGTATCAACTCTGCTGATGATATTCCTCCATTCTGTAACAAGCTACGTGGAGGGTCCCAAATAACTCGGTCACAATGCTTCAATAATATTCTATAGCCCTGGCTGGGATAGGTCTTTGCTTGCCAACCCTCCTCCGTTCCCTGGACTCACTGTCACTCTCTCTTTCGACCTCGGGGCCTATTCCCTGCGGTGTCTTTCTGGCTGACTCATAGATAACATGGCGATCGTCAGAGTAAACTATAAAGTAATTTTAATAACTTAATAAAGGACAGCACAGGATAACATCAAGGCAGTTAAAACAGATAGTTCACTACAGACAAAACAGGGACACAGAGTTCAATTCCGGCACAGAGCCTCATGGCTTTCCATCATAGACCGAAGAGTACTACAAAGTCCCGTCAGTCGACATCTGCCTCACCGATTATGTCCTTAGGTAGTTTCCTCCTTCCCGATCGGTTGTACGAACAACAGGCTGCTGTAGAACCAAGCCCACTGGTTTGCGAGGACTTCTCTACATAGCCAGTTCAAAGTCCAGGCATGAACATAGGGTCAGCCACTCCAATGTTTGCGATGGGATTTGCACTGAGCGGGTACTGAAGGATGCCACTAGATCAGGACTAATCGGACATTGATTCCTTGATTGGAGTCATTAGCCTGTGGCCGTCCTGAAAGTCCACGGTTCACCTGAGAATGTCTTAAGGTGATTCTCTCGTGGCCTTGCAGATCCCTTATGCTCCTTTCACTTCAAGGAGGACCCTGCTGGAGATGACAGAGATTAGTGAGCGACAGGGCTGACTCATGCACCACAATCCTGAGGTCCAATTGGGCCTCAGTTAATAAATTTGTCATACATTTTGGCTTACCTAATCAATTAGATAAGTGGTCCGAGTAAATGGGCCTGACATGTCAGGTTGCCCCTGGATTGGCCACGTCTTTGCTTGACTAGACCTCCAGCTTGTATATGTCTGGTTGGTTACCTTAGGAACTCTTTGCATACAAGATTCACTCTCCACTCTCATACCCTGCCTTTATTATTACTGGGCACATTCGTTTCCCAGCTTCCCTCTCACTTGCAAACCCTCTCTTTCTCACGACCCAGCATTTGTGGTGTTGTGTGCGTAATTATGTGTGTTTTCTTTCCCCCCCCCCCCCCCCCCTTAACTAATATTATAGTAGTGGGTCTGTATGGCCCGCAGTATAGTTCCCCATCCCTAGCAAGAATAGGAAAGAAGAAACCACCCCTTCCGGCCGCTGCTCTTGTCTGAGCTGTCGCCGCAATGTACCAGCAATGCTTCACATAACATGTAGATCTAGATGAGTTCAGGTTCTCTCAGTGAGAAACAGAGGTCCATTTATATCCCTGATCTCATCTTATCGACCAGTAACTATTCAGTCCACCTGGCCATCCCATCTGCTAAAAGACGAAAGAGATAGCACAGTGGATACCCTCTTCCGGCTCAAGAAGATAGATGGGTGGAACCCGTCCCCACGGAGCCCTTCCCTCCTTCCGGCATACCGTATATATGTCGTGTTTATAATATAAAATTACAGACAATACTATGCCGAGTTCCGGCCGTAAGAAGAAAGATAGCACCCGTCCATCTGCTGCCAAGAACAAGCAACATCATTTGGGGAAATATATTCCTCCGATTCGTTCCCAGGTCATGCCAAGAACACGACTCTTAGCTAGATTGGCCAACTGACAACCCACTCACAATAGGGCATGACCGGCTTTTCGCCAATTCGTCTCACCAGTCGAGACAACAGAGATTCACAAGCCAAGGTCTGGCAGGACTAATTAAAACCCAATTATTACCTTTCCATTCACCAGTAGACTGCTGCACTTCTGTCTCACTCTTTAAAGTGTCAAAATGACATGATGCAATCCACATATGGTAGTTGTTTAAACGGACATTGTTTTCCCCAGAAGTTGAACCAGTGTGTATTTGGTGCAAGGCGCCCTATCGGGTTTTCCCGAAGAAAAGTCCGACTTCTAATCGTTCTATTAAGAAGATCGTGTTGTTAAAGTAACCAAGAGAATTATCTTCCATGGGGATTGAGCGAATAAGAGAACTGAGGGTTCCCGAAAGCTGTTTACCCAAATTCAAAGAAGGCATGAGGACATGGGCCACTGGCGTTTCGCCACACATTCCACAGTCTCAATCCATCCAGCATAATTTCTCTTTGGTCTTTTTCTGCCCCTCTTCCCCTTTTTCCACTGTCATGATGTTCTCCAGCGCCTCTCTTCTCATCACATGACCAAAGAAAGCTGTTTGTCTCTTTCTTATTGTTGTATATAGTGTTCTAGTTTCATTAGCCTCTTTCAGGCAATCTTTAATTACTCTGGCAGTCCAAGGAATTTGTCTCAAAAACCACATCTCTGTGCTTCTAAGTTCTTCCTAACTTGTTCATTTACATTCCAAGTTTCACTGCCATACAGCAAAACTGGTTCTATGTAGCATTTCAGCACTCTCTTTCTTACATTCATTAATAGTAACTTATTGCATGAGATACTCTTCATTTTCTGAAATGCTGCTTCTCCCTGCCCTATTGTGCTCTTAATCTCTGTTGTACATCTTCCATCTGATGTTATAAATGCCCCTAGGTATTTAAAATTATCCACTTGGTTAAGAATTTTCCCTTCTATTTCTATGTCACAGTGTCACCATTTTCTTTGATATCACCATTGTTAGTGTTTTCTTTATATTCAAGGTGCTGAACAGCACGTATCTCAAATTCTCTTATAGCTTGTGCTGAGTCTGAAAATTGCTGCTGTTTCTTTGATGATTGTTCTTCCATTAGACTGCATATACAAGATAAAAATAATCCTTTGGCAGATACTACCACTGTGGTGTGAAGAGTAGACCTTCACATGTATGTGATAACAACATAATAAGGTAGGGGGGCCAGCTCCATTCCCAGAAACAAATGTGGTATGGTTTATATTTTAAGAATTTAGGGATGGTCCCCAGAGCTGTGAGAAAAAAACATCCTTACCAGGGGATCGAATCTGGATCACCGCTGACAAACACTACACATGTAATGCTACCATGACTCCGAACCTCAAATAACAAATGTGCTTTCATCTAACATGTGTTAGAGCAATTCATTGCAACCTGTATTAAATATTGCATTAGATGTAAATGAAGTTGCTATTTAAGTTAATGCATGGTTAATGAGTCACAACATGCTTCATGAAACAATTTGCTGAAACAATATACACATTATTAATTTCCCCCACAGGAAAGATGCACATTCTAAACATGTTTATTGCCATTTGTTTGCTGTTGTTGTGCCCCTAGTGCTGCACTAATGCACACAATTGTGGCCCTAGTCACACACGCTTATGGCTCAACTTAAAGGCAGATACAAACAATAGGACTACATGCACACCATTTTCCAATGAAGGCTGGCTCACAGTTTAATACTGGTAGCTGAGAAAGTAGATGTCTTTACTGACAACACTAGCAACTTGGAGGAAGCATTGGTTATGTGTAGTTAGTTGCCCTGCACCAGAATTGTAATGTTGCATTGACAACAATAAGTTTCCAGTTAGCTCAGACACTATTGAGTACTTTCAGATACAGGTTGATGGATTGCTCTGATACTTAACCTTTGTGTGTATGTACAAAATCTAACCTGCTTGATATCCATGTATGAACTCTAACCTGCATGATGATATTCATGTACAAAACCTAACCTGCAAGGTATTCATGTACAAAATCTAACCTGCTTGATATTTGTGTACAAAATCTAACTTGCTTGATATTATTTATGCAATTACCTAATATCCATTTAGAAAATCTTATCTGATTGATATCCATTTAGAAAATCTTATCTGCTTCATGTCATTTATAAAATTACTTCACATCCATTTTGAAAATTACCTGACATCATTTAGAAAATGTATTTGATATCCATTCAGAAAATGTATTTGATATCCATTTAGAAAATTTATATAGTATACATTTAGAAAATGTATTTAGTATCCTTTTAGAAAATGTATTTTTATATCCATTTAGAAAATATATTTAATAACATTTAGAAAATATATTTAATAAAACTTTAGAAAATCTACTTAGTATCCATTTAGAAAAAAATTTATATCCATTAACAAAAGTCTAATCATTATCCATACTGTAAGTAGATAATTCTCTGCAATTGTGCTTACATCATGCTTTGAACTTTCTTCATATATGATCCAATCAATGGTTTATTTATGGTAAAATCTGGTGACATGACTAACAAACTAAATTATTGGTATATGTATCCCATTAATTTAACTTCTCTTTGTTCCATATATGCCAAATGTGAAAGCAGTATGTTTAAATAGATGTGGATTTCTAGAGGAAAACATTAGTTTCTCAAGAATAAGTCAATGAGTAAGTAGATCTGTAGTGGAGTGGTATTTTCAAGCAACCTCCTATCAGACTTTAGACTGATTAACCTGGCATAGCATGTTTGAATAGCCAGCAGATCATTGGCTGGATACAGAACATTGCTACAATCTGACATCTTTAGATTTAAAAACAATAGCAGTCCCTCTATTGAATATGAGCCCAGTAGGGTGATCATCGTCACACAAGATGTGGTATGGTCAGTACCATACCAGCGGCATGTACTTTTGCTGAGACATTTCTAGTACCAATTTTATTGGCCTTGGTTAGCCAGTCATGCATTTTGGGAAACATTCTGCCACTGCTTGGGTTTGAACCAAACACCACTTTGTAGACCAGTGCATTAATCACCACACCACTACAGCTTCCTTTCGCATTTTCTGAACCAAACAACTCACCATACATTGTTCAGTGACATGCTATGCGATGAAACACTTGCTGCTTTTTCTGCGCCCATTCAGTCCCAAACAGATAGCACTGTTATCCACTCTGTTCTAGTTGTTACTCTAGCTCTCAAAGGACATCAAGGTCTTCTGGTGTAAGGTGCAGGCAGAGATCCCCCTCTCTCTCTCTCTCTCTCTCTCTCTCTCTCTCTCTCTCTCTCTCTCTCTCTCTCTCTCTCTCTCTCTCTCTCTCTCTCTCTCTCTCTCTCTCTCTCTCTCTCTCTCTCTCTCCCCTCCCTCCCTGCCTCCCTCTCTCTCTCTCCTTCCCTCCCTCCCTCTTGAGTTTAGGCCTGTTATCCACAGTTGATCAATAGTATCATGATGTTATCAGGTGCTGCGCTGGCTGGCTGGCCGGCCCAGGGGTCATGTGTTTGAATCCCCTTTGAGGGAAGAATCTGTTGTTGATCCTCCACTGGCCGGGCTCCCAGGTTAACCCAGCCTGAGATAGGTAGCAGGACATGTCCTGGGCAGGCAGTCAAGGTAGCAGGACATGTCCTAGGCAGGCAGTCAAGGTAGCAGGACATGTCCTGGGCAGGCAGTCAACATAGCAGGACATGTCCTGGGCAGACAGTCAAGGTAGCTGGACATATCCTGGACAGGCAGTCAGGTGGCAGGACATGTCCTGGACAGGCAGTCAGGGTAGCAGGACATGTCCTGGGCAATAAGTCAGGGTAGCAGAACATATCCTGGACAGGCAGTCAAGGTAGCAGGACATGTCCTGGGCAGGCAGTCAGAGTAGCAGGACATGTCCTGGGCAGTCAGTCAAGGTAGCAGGACATGTCCTGGGCAGGCAGTCAGGGTAGCAGGCAGTCAGGATAGCAGGACATGTCCTGGGCAGGCAGTCTGGGTAGCAGGACATGTCCTGGGCAGGCAGTCTGGGTAGCAGGACATGTCCTGGGCAGGCAGTCAGGGTAGCAGGACATGTCCTGGGCAGGCAGTCAGGGTAGCAGGCAGTCAGGTGGCTGGCTTGATACTGATCACATCACTCATCCAGTGCCCATCAGTTAAACATTACGGGAGCAAGCACCATCAGTACAATAGTTCTCATGGTGTGAATGGGGGTCCTTTACTTCTTTCTTTAAAGGGAACATTTCAAAACTATAAGGAGAAAATGAATCAAGTTTCCCCAAGTACTGAACTTCTGTCCATAAAGGGTTACATGTTTCTCTGTCACTGTCATTACTGTAATTCTTTCAGGTTCAAATAACTATTACTTAACTCCTTTAGTTTCAGATACGTATAACCGTGACTTCTTCAGTTGCATATAGATTGATTGATTGATTTAGAAACCGACATAGCAGCATTCGGGGCATTCCCATAAGTGCTCTGTCCCCATCCTCAGCAGCCATCAAAGAGTTCCAACACTAATAGTACCAGTAGCAATATGATTGTATGTCCGTCTCGCCTTTCCTCTGAGCGTTGATTGTCGGCCAGATCCCCTCGTCACCCCTTGCTGTCGCATTCTTGCCAGACCATTGTGATCCATTTGCTCCTCCGAGGTGTAAACGTGCTCCCACAAGGCCGCAACCACATCCTCCTTATCATGCATCAATACTCCACCAAGGTTTGTAGAGCCAGCCAATCTGTCCGCCTGTTCATTGCCCAGCACACCAGCATGGCCTGGAGAAAAGATCCAGACGATGCTTGTCACCCATGACTTCCAAAGCAAAGCAAGCCACTCTGCACGAAGCTTGCCTGTCCTCACACCTACTCACCCGCATGCTTTCTGAGTCAATTACAATCACGATGTGTGTGAGTATCGTATTCTCCATCCAGCGGAAAGCTGCACTGACCGCCTCCACCTCCACTCCATATAGGTATTACTCTCTTTGTAAACAAGTGTTTAAAATAAAAGATGCCTGGGACAAAAACAATTTGAATTTGTGATCATTGCGGTATCATTACACTGCTGGAGCATTGCATGTCAGGAGAATTTTGTTTGGGCTGTGAAATATCAAGGCTGTTTGCTCCTGCAGTCGCCAGGTAGCAACCATAGCTAGGATTTTGTTTTAAAAACATGGGGACCTTTCTGAGGATCAAACAGACATCCCACAATGTGTGGTGCAGACATTCTGACACCTAGACACCCTCACAGAAAGAATTAATATTGTTTGATAAATGACATGTGTTGAAAAATCAATTTATGTTTTGTTGTTGTTGCAGATTCGAACAGGACCAGTTTATCAGCGACCTGGCCCTCCAACTCCTGCCAAGCAGCCTAGACGGATTTCAGGGAGGTTTACGCCATCCCATGGGATATCACCTATGCCAGGTGGCAAAATCAAAGCGCTTGGTTCCCCTATTGCTCGGCCAAATCATAGACGTTCATGTACACCGTCCTTGTGCACACCGCGGCGATCTCCAAGGATAAATTCACCAATGTCTCCTCTTGCAGCCACAATTAATGAAGAGGTATTTTTACTTTTAACTATACACATGAAATAATACTTAAATTTACCCTCACATAATTATACTTTTATATATAGATCGAACAAACAAATTTTATTTTTAAAGAGTCACAAATTGGGCACGCAGGCAGGTCCGGCATACATTCGGCCCTTCCAAATCACGCATCTTTCGTACATCAATTAACTATTTTGCATGTTACATTCACATAGGGAAAAAACAGATCAGCCAATTTTGTAGTGCTGGCCACCCATTTATATGAAAAAGATCATGTCTGTAATTTTCTCATCAAGATTTTTGTTCCGAATTGTTCTTTAGTTACACTGTTAATGTCATGAATGCAGCCAGTGAAGGGTTTGACGCCGGCGTGGGTAACCTTGCTAGGTGAGGGAAAGGGTTTGACACCTGCGTGGGCCACCTTTCTAGGTGAGGGAAAGGCTGGCTCACTATTCCTCCATGAACCCAGGCCTAGCAAATGTGATGGCCCTGTCACATCATAGAGCCATCACAGGAAACTGCTTCAAGACCAATTGTTATGAATGTTGCTCTGGATATTTAAGAATGAAACGTGATTCCTCGTTTAACATTGTCTTTAATGTGATCTCTGAATAACATGATATACCAGATATTGTTTTCTTGATTTTGTTTTGATCAAAACCCATTTTAGATGGATGTGATTTGCAAGGTGTCTTATAATTAAACAGAAAACACTCTTTGATGTGCTGGCATAGTGCTATATATCAGGGTCATAGTTAACACTATTTTAATGCACACTCAAAAATGAAATATTTACAGTGAAAGTTTCCGTGTACATAAACTCACAGAAGTCTCCTTCACAAAAGTATTGATGATTGTATCAAACTGTCTCTCTCTTGTGTTGTATTCACAGTAAAACAGTCAGATAACTATTCCATATTTAGAACAAACTGATATAGTAACTAGAATTGACAAACACATAGAGGGAGTTATGGTGCATACAAATTAGAAAGCCAACACAGGTTTGGGCATGAGACAATCTACTTCATCCCAGTGAAAACTGACTGCAAAATGCAATCAATCATGAAGAAGTCTCCAAAAGAATTGGCAGAAGTTGGTTAAAGGGGTCAAAGGCAAAAGCATTGACTTCATTGCACCAGGGTTTATCCCATATGGCTCAGTTTTCTTTCCACAAAGCAACTGGGCGAAAGCAGCGCATAGAGCACAAACTCACTGACCTATGCATCTCTATTTTAAAGCATGATGCCGATGTTTATTCATGTCTGTGAGAATGAAACCTACATGTTATACAGCAAACAGTGACTGTCTCTATTTAAATAGACATATGACAGGTAGGTCAGATGTTTTCTAGACACATGCCTCTCAGATTCTAGTTGAATGTTCTTTTATGATTCTTTATTCCGATGGCCTTTAATGGAGAATCTTACAATTAGCTTGGAGCTGTGGATGTAGTGGTTAGTCTGATTGCTTGCCAAGACACTGGTTCGAGTTCTCTCCCTAACTGTGGAAGGATTATGTTTGTTTCTAGCAGCACAACCCAGGGGTTGATCCAGTTTCACACTGGGCACCGGATAATTTTGTGGGAAGGAAATGTGAGAAAGGCAACTGTGACCTAAACTATGTGAAGGCCTAACTCTTCACACCCCTACAGTAGCAAATGACATGTTATTACCTTACCATCACCATCAGCTTATGCTACGTTCACTTAAGTTTTATGTTGAAATTATGAGGGGCTTCACAAGAAAACCTTACATGTGTGGTAGAAATTACAATCAGCATGTCATTGTCTTGTAACCTGTCAGTATTGTTGTTAAGGTTGTCAAGAGTGTTTAGTGCGTGAAATCATGGTGCAGATGAACATGGTTCTGTCATTAGGACAGTTTAAAGATGGCCGCCCCACTTTTGACATGCACCAAAGAGGAGCAGCGTTCTGTTATCCGCTTTTTGGTCAGTGAAGGGGTGAAATGAAGGTTCAATATGGCGATGCATGCCTGTCAGTTCAGCAAGTGTATGAGTGGAATAGGAAGTTTCAAAACGGGGTGACTTCTGTAACAGACTGTTCATGACCGGGTCAGTAATGACCCCAGAAAAATTTTTCTATGGGAATCCGAGCACTTTATTGTGCTGGAGGAGATGCATTGAACACAGTGGTGACTACACTAGAAAACAGTACATTGTTTCTTTACTTTTTCAGAATATATTCACACAGAACAAAAAAAACAAAAAACAAAACATTTAAGGTTTTTATTTGAAGCTCCCTCGTAGCACTGCTGTCTCAACTAGTGTCTTTTCTGTGTTAGGATTATGGGGCCCCTTTTCCAAGCCTTGAGGCATATTGGGTACATGATTCAAGCTCTGTGTTTATAGACCATTCAGCATTTGTTGGGTGATATGGACCTGCCTTTACTTGGGTACATGATCCAAGCTCTGTGTTTTATAGACCATTCAGCATTTGTTGGGTGATATGGACCTGCCTTTACTTGCCAGGATATTTCTGGTAATACAAATGCATGACCGGAGGCAAGTCTGTTGCACTAACGCAGCCCTCTATGGTAATACAAATGCATGACCGGAGGCAAGTCTGTTTCACTACTGCAGCCCTCTATGGTAATACAAATGCATGACAGGAGGCAAGTCTGTTTCACTACTGCAGCCCTCTATGGTAATACAAATGCATGACAGGAGGCAAGTGTTCTAACTGTTGCACTAACGCAGCCCCCAATGGCAAGATTGTACCTACTTTCAAATAGATGTTTTCTGTTTCAGTTGTATTTTCTGTCACTTCATGTGATATTTTGTTACCCAGTTTAGGCTGGATCAGCCTGCGAGCACATTCATTTTTTATGTACATTCTTCTGATTTTGTTTCAGCCCCAAGAAAGTGTAACTTTCAACATTGGCTTCACTCCCAAAAAGAGCAGTGCCCCTAAAAAGCTGCTGCACAAGAAAGGTTTCTTCTCAAGAGACAAGGACAAAGCAAAAGACAAGGACAAATCTAAAGCAACCACAGCTGCCCCAGAAAATGCTAACCAGCTTGGGAAAGGCAAGGTCATGCAGAAGTTAGTACAGGTTAGTTTGATAGATAGCTCACATCATAGTGCCAGACATGAGTTGTGTGGTAACATTAACAGCACAGCAGAAGATCAATCACAGTCTGATGTGCAGAAGAGTGTTAAAGGGGCGATCATATTACAGCAGAAGTCAAATATCCCCCAGGCTTTTCTGGCAAGAAGTGACAATGAACCACAGCAAAAATTGGATTTGTGTGTACATATTAGAAATGAGCAGTTGAATGCAGGATGTAGCAAATCTGTGCTTACAGTTGGTCAGGCTCAGTCACAAATAGATTGTGAAGTCTTGAGACACTATACACTGGAAACGCACATTTCCAGGGCTGGTGGTGTGTTGGCTGCTGCTGGTACATTCAAACCTGGATTAAGCCTAGTTTGTGACTCTAAAACTACTGTATCAAACAGTGGTCACAACATACAATTATCTAATGGTAACTGTGCTGAAAAACATGACAATTTTTACTGTAATTCACCAAACAGAACAGCTCCTTTCATAGATTTCAAATCTTCTAATTTGTTTACTGCTGATTTTGCATCACACCATGTCGAGGCAGAGATTTCATGCTTGTCAGTTTCTAAACCAACATCAGTACCATTGTTAGAGCAGTCAGTCAATGTCATGCTATCACAGAAGTCAGGAGAAGATCATTCTAAAATGGTTCCATCACCAAATAAAAGAACTTATCCCCAGAAACTGCAGGAATTGTCAGTAGTTGATAATACATTTAAATGTCCTTCAACATTAAAACGGAAATATGTGAGTAATGATAATGGAAATATTTATAAATCAGAGTCTTTTGCTAAGCGTAGGCTGATATTCTCAGACATTAGTCCATTTGATAAAATGGTTAGCACAGACAATGACAATATAAAGAAGTCAAAAACAGTTGTTAAAAGAGCTATTAATTTTGTCAAAGTAGAATCAAATGTTGATACCATTATCAAAAGCCATGTAGAGTCGCAGACTCCAGAACAGAAGATGGAGTATCATTGTTATAAGCCAAAACATGAAAGACAAGAAAATCATGATAAACAAAACTCAAGTGGGGTCAGTGAGGTAAATATCAGTGATATTGTAACAGACGCCAGACAGATCTCTCAGGATGGTCCACATAAAGGAAAAGACCTCGTAGAACCTACAAAGCTGCAGTCTGAAAGTGAGACAGAACCAAGCCCTGACGTGTCCAAGAAGATTAGCGCAAAAAAGAAATTCAAGTTTTCAAAACACATGAAAAAGGTTCTGCCTTTTTGGAGAAAGCATACGGCTACATGTGATGCTCCACATGTTGAACCTGTGCAGCAGAATCCAGCTTGTGAAAAACCTTTGGGTGGTCGATCAGGCCAGCCATCTCCACTTGTTAAATCACAAAACAAAGGTGTCTTCCAACCACAGTTGGAAGTTGACGATGTGAAAAAGCCACCACTTAAATTTCAAGGAAAGAAATTTGGGAGAAATGTTTTCAACCTTCGAGCAAAATTTGAGCATATGAAACCTAAGGTTGTCGAGATCACAGAATGTCATGGCACTGAAGTTCTAAATAAAAATGTAATGAATGCAAATGTTGTGAATAAAATCAGTACATTAAAAATGCTGAAGGCTCATAAAGTTTCACCTAAATATAATGTCACATCCAAAGTCCCAACAAACCCCACCAAATGTGATGTGGATCAACGGATGTTGAGCTGCAGACGCAAGATCCTACCAGATATGGTAGAGTCAGCTGTTGACACTGAGAGCAACTATGGAAGCAGTTTAGGGTCTACTCATAGACCAGATATTACACATCTGATGCAGAATTATGCTGACTTATGTACAGGAATCACATCATCTAGACATACACCAATGAGAGAGTCTCTTCAAAGAAACAACATTCCCTCAAACAATTATGCCGATGTGAAAGATTCCCCTGATGTGAGGGGAATAAACCCACCGGGTGATAGCTGGGTTAGGATTGTACGTGATGATGTTGATGCCGTTATCACACCAAGAAACAAAAAACACAAATATTTGATGTTTCGCACTCATAAGGTTACACCTGTTCGAAACAAAGTCACAGACTTTTGAACCACTAATATCCATACGTAGATGTGGAGTGCAGTTGTAAGATTATGTACAAGTCATTCACTACCTTTATTACATTCAAATGTTCAATCATTTGAAAACTAAAATTTTCACACAACTTTTTGCACAGGTTGCATATTAGCTTTGGCTTGAGTAACAAGCCATTTGTTTAACCTGACACTTGTTAAGTGTAGTTCTAGTTGTTATTCCAGGAAAATAACACTCATAAATTATGATGACCTTTATATATACAAACAGAATGTTAAAACAATACACAGCCTTATTCTTTGTGAAGAATATTTTTTCTTTGTTTTTGTGATTTTGTTAAAAATTGTAAGCTTTGTTGATATGTTTTAAAATTTGCTAATTAAAATTTTGCGTAACATGAAAGTTTTGTGGTTGTTGTGAAAGTGATGCTTATTTACTATTCCAGTAATTGGTACTGGTTCTTACAAAAGTTAAAATGTTGTGAACACATAGTGTTAATAGGCAGCTTAACAGAAAGATAACAAAAGAATAATTGTTTCTACAGTATCAGAGCACAAGATACAACAATAAACTATACTTGGAGTAAGTCACAGTAAAATAAAAATAGTGACAATAATAAAGTGATTTATACTATTTATTTGTTAACAGAAAAGTCACCATTGTTCTTGCAACAAACCTTTAGGTACTAAGCATCCCATAGGAGATATAGAAGGGTATTTATTCTTACCATCCATGTCCATCTGCATACAAAGCTGTGGTAGTGTAGTGAGAAGTGCACTTTCTACCAAACTGGTCTGGGGTCAAGCCCTAGTTGTGGCAGGGTTGAACTACTTCTAACTGTAACGTTTCAAGGGTTGATCCAACCTCATAGAATTATAATACCAGAGACTTCTTCAGGTCCTGTACTTTCAGGAAAGTAAGAATAGCATTTGTAATATCCCCACCATGTGCTGTTCATGCCGCAGAAAAAGACAAATGGCTTCTGAGGTCTAACATGCTAATGTGCCTTATTGGTATTAAGTGGGCGTCATTGCATGCCACGTTTTTCATATTTCCCCTAGTAACTGCAGAATTGATTAACATGACAGCATGGTCTCTTTGGCTTTTGTGCTGAGTCTGATTCTTTATCGTACTGGAGGATTGAACATGATGGAAGAGAGACACATAGTACTTAAGACTGATCTATATAACATATGGAACTCGGAGACAAATGTAGAATAGTGGAAGAAGCACAAATATCTTGGTGTTTATCTCCAGTCATAATGCTTTGTAAAGTTTGTTTTATTTCTGCCTGCTCACATTATGTGTTCACTTCTTTCAGTAACTTTAAATTGTTTTGTTTATAGCCATGAGCAATATTTCACTATGAGCAAAAGACATTTTCATGATCAGTTGTGTGAAGTCTGTAAACACCCCACAGGACACCATCTTTGAATACATAAAAATAGTATCCCAGTTTTACTTAGAATCAAATAGTCCATTAAGAATTATCAAAAATTTAAATACAATACGGCCAAAATATGTTGATTAGCAGTATTAGTTTGTATATCGAACATTCCGCAAGTTAAGAAAGTCAATTGTGGAATGAACATCAGATGACAATATTGAATCTAGAGCTTCATACAGACTGTTCAAGTGTAACACTAATCAGGCAGCATTCAGTGTGAAGCACTTGAATCCATTCTAGATGTAATTCTCACATCTTCATTCCTCATATGGGGGGAGTATGTCACAAATGGTTATGTATCTCTCTAGAGGTTTGTGAGTCCAACTGTGGTATGCATTAGGATAAGGCTCATTCAGATTGTTTCCAAGGCAACAATTTCTATCTGTTCTCTGTTAGGTGCTTTTTCTTCCTTCTCTCCTCTCCCCTTCCCCCACCCCGTTTTCCATCTTCTTTTTTCCTTTCTCTCCTATTGTAGGTGTTTGAGTTCATAGATCTTCACACATATTAGGTCATTACGCAATCAGAAAAGGTGATCAGCTACCTCTGTCCTCAACTTCCTCTAAACTTGTTGTCTCTGTCTTTTTCATTTATGACAGAAAAAACTTTTATTCTAATATAAACGATGTCTGGCAGGTGTGTGGTCTTCCCATTAGATATTATCTATTCTTTTGGTAAATATTAAATTGTAAGCTGTTTCATGCAGATGTTACTTTAATGTGGCTGAATTACTGAAAATAATAAACCAAATTTAAAAACACCTTTTAAGAAATAGAAGGCATTAATACAGCAATTCTTCATTGGCTCAATTTTGGTAAGTTATACCTTGCATACCCTGATACATTTACCAGCATACTAAATGGAAAGTATGAGCAGTGGCCATGCTGGTGTGAGGCAACAATGTATGTTTGTATTGTTTGTATGTAGACATGCATGTTGAAACTGATTGTAGGGTGTATTGTGTTATCTGGATGTCAAACTATGCCATCAGACATTTTGCCTGATTAATACAGGGTGTTTCAAAAAAGAATATACATATTTTAAGTACACATAAGTTAGATTATTTAACACTTTAAAATAGTTTATATCGACAAAAAGTTAAGCTGTCAGGGTTTAATTTCTTAAACTTTCATTATCATTAGACAATTTAATTATCAGTGGATCAGTAATTGTCTTACAATCTCACATTTTGCACTAATTACCAATTGTGAAATCACTATGGTGATTCTTGGTGCTGTCTAGAATTTGAGATTGAAAACAGTATTTGTATGTTGGTTAAGTGTCTAGAATTTGAGATTGAAAACAGTATTTGTATGTTGGTTAAGTGTCTAGAATTTGAGATTGAAAACAGTATTTGTATGTTGGTTAAGTGTTCAAACTAGGCCAGCTTACCTATTGTTTTGTGCAAACCAAACATTTTAAAAGTTGCTATTATGAAAACTATACATCAGAATACTTATATTATTTTTTGAAACACGCTAATATGCATAGTATTGTGGAATTGAACCCACGGTTTATATGATAAACTGTACATTGGTGAACTTGGCCTTGCTGCCTGTGACATAATGTTTGATTTTAGGCTCAGAGAGAAACACAGAGCACAGAGGGTATGACTTTGTGAGCTCATCTTTGTTCTTGTAACACATTCATAATACACTGATCTCTTAACTTTTGGTGGTTTACATAGTTGACTTAACAACTTCAAGCATTCTGAATTCACATTCTAACTCCCAGTTATTATAAATAACATTTGGAGGCTAGATGTGGTTAATTGTTGTGATATGTTTGCACACACTTGAATACAAAACATGTAACACTTTATATTTGTCCACCATGCATACTTGAATACAGAACA
The DNA here is from genome assembly GCA_963921405.1 of Cepaea hortensis. Taxonomy (NCBI): domain Eukaryota; kingdom Metazoa; phylum Mollusca; class Gastropoda; order Stylommatophora; family Helicidae; genus Cepaea; species Cepaea hortensis. The sequence goes on from OY992879.1 coordinate 108,137,972, forward strand.
TGTAACACTATATTTGTCCACCATGCATACTTGAATACAGAACATGTAACACTTTATATTTGTTCACCATGCATACTTGAATACAGAACATGTAACACTTTATATTTGCTCACCATGCATACTTGAATACAGAACATGTAACACTTTATATTTGTCCACCATGCATACTTGAATACAGAACATGTAAGACTTTATATTTGGCCACCATGCATACTTGAATACAGAACATGTAACACTATATTTGTCCACCATGCATACTTGAATACAGAACATGTAACACTATATTTGTTCACCATGCATACTTGAATACAGAACATGTAACACTTTATATTTGCTCACCATGCATACTTGAATACAGAACATGTAACACTTTATATTTGTCCACCATGCATATTTGAATACAGAACATGTAACACATCATTTGTTCACCATGCATACTTGAATACAGAACATGTAACACTATATTTGTCCACCATGCATACTTGAATACAGAACATGTAACACTTTATATTTGTTCACCATGCATACTTGAATACAGAACATGTAACACTTTATATTTGCTCACCATGCATACTTGAATACAGAACATGTAACACTTTATATTTGTCCACCATGCATACTTGAATACAGAACATGTAAGACTTTATATTTGGCCACCATGCATACTTGAATACAGAACATGTAACACTATATTTGTCCACCATGCATACTTGAATACAGAACATGTAACACTATATTTGTTCACCATGCATACTTGAATACAGAACATGTAACACTTTATATTTGCTCACCATGCATACTTGAATACAGAACATGTAACACTTTATATTTGTCCACCATGCATATTTGAATACAGAACATGTAACACATCATTTGTTCACCATGCATACTTGAATACAGAACATGTAACACTACATTTGTTCACCATGCATACTTGAATACAGAACATGTAACACTACATTTGTTCACCATGCATACTTGAATACAGAACATGTAACACTATATTTGTCCACCATGCATACTTGAATACAGAACATGTAACACTACATTTGTTCACCATGCATACTTGAATACAGAACATGTAACACTTTATATTTGGCCACCATGCATACTTGAATACAGAACATGTAACACTATATTTGTCCACCATGCATACTTGAATACAGAACATGTAACACTTTATATTTGGCCACCATGCATACTTGAATACAGAACATGTAACACTATATTTGTCCACCATGCATACTTGAATACAGAACATGTAACACTTTATATTTGGCCACCATGCATACTTGAATACAGAACATGTAACACTACATTTGTTCACCATGCATACTTGAATACAGAACATGTAACACTTTATATTTGGCCACCATGCATACTTGAATACAGAACATGTAACACTTTATATTTGTCCACCATGCATACTTGAATACAGAACATGTAACACTATATTTGTCCACCATGCATACTTGAATACAGAACATGTAACACTTTATATTTGTTCACCATGCATACTTGAATACAGAACATGTAACACTTTATATTTGCTCACCATGCATACTTGAATACAGAACATGTAACACTTTATATTTGTCCACCATGCATACTTGAATACAGAACATGTAAGACTTTATATTTGGCCACCATGCATACTTGAATACAGAACATGTAACACTATATTTGTCCACCATGCATACTTGAATACAGAACATGTAAGACTTTATATTTGGCCACCATGCATACTTGAATACAGAACATGTAACACTATATTTGTCCACCATGCATACTTGAATACAGAACATGTAACACTATATTTGTTCACCATGCATACTTGAATACAGAACATGTAACACTTTATATTTGCTCACCATGCATACTTGAATACAGAACATGTAACACTTTATATTTGTCCACCATGCATATTTGAATACAGAACATGTAACACATCATTTGTTCACCATGCATACTTGAATACAGAACATGTAACACTACATTTGTTCACCATGCATACTTGAATACAGAACATGTAACACTACATTTGTTCACCATGCATACTTGAATACAGAACATGTAACACTATATTTGTCCACCATGCATACTTGAATACAGAACATGTAACACTACATTTGTTCACCATGCATACTTGAATACAGAACATGTAACACTATATTTGGCCACCATGCATACTTGAATACAGAACATGTAACACTACATTTGTTCACCATGCATACTTGAATACAGAACATGTAACACTTTATATTTGTTCACCATGCATACTTGAATACAGAACATGTAACACTTTATATTTGGCCACCATGCATACTTGAATACAGAACATGTAACACTATATTTGTCCACCATGCATACTTGAATACAGAACATGTAACACTTTATATTTGGCCACCATGCATACTTGAATACAGAACATGTAACACTATATTTGTCCACCATGCATACTTGAATACAGAACATGTAACACTTTATATTTGGCCACCATGCATACTTGAATACAGAACATGTAACACTACATTTGTTCACCATGCATACTTGAATACAGAACGTGTAACACTTTATATTTAGCCACCATGCATACTTGAATACAGAACATGTAAGACTTTATATTTGGCCACCATGCATACTTGAATACAGAACATGTAACACTATATTTGTCCACCATGCATACTTGAATACAGAACATGTAACACTTCATATTTGGCCACCATGCATACTTGAATACAGAACATGTAACACTATATTTGTCCACCATGCATACTTGAATACAGAACATGTAACACTTTATATTTGGCCACCATGCATACTTGAATACAGAACATGTAACACTACATTTGTTCACCATGCATACTTGAATACAGAACATGTAACACTTTATATTTGGCCACCATGCATACTTGAATACAGAACATGTAACACTTTATATTTGTTCACCATGCATACTTGAATACAGAACATGTAACACTATATTTTTCCACCATGCATACTTGAATACAGAACATGTAACACTTTATATTTGGCCACCATGCATACTTGAATACAGAACATGTAACACTATATTTGTTCACTATGCATACTTGAATACAGAACATGTAACACTATATTTTTCCACCATGCATACTTGAATACAGAACATGTAACACTACATTTGTTCACCATGCATGCACATACATTGCTTGATCTAGAATGAGCACAAATGCAACACTTGTTAATATATGTGAGAAGTTAATATAACATACGTTTTCTAGCTAACAGTTATTTGATTTTACATATTCATTTGTTTAATATTAATGTTTTTTCTAATATTGTTCGTTCAGTAATTGTTTTTGTTTTTTGTTTTGTTTTGTTTGTTCTGGAATGCTCAGTTTAAAAAAATAAATAATAAGAGACCTCTGATAATTGATTTAAAAGAATAATTAAAATAACATTTTATTTTATCATCTAATGTCACATTATTTAGTAGATCTGCTACATAGTTATGAACAAAATTAGATGAAGAAATAGTCTTGTACAAATCAGTGGGTTTTCCCTCTTCATATAAAACTGGTATTTTGGGGGATGGGATTGCTATTTCATTAGCAGTCACATTCAGTACATGTCAGAAAACTGCACTGTCCTGAAATTTGATCTCTACAGGTTTTTTAAAAAAAATTCTTTTCTGAACAAACTTCAAATTTAACCCTTTACAGGGCAGACGCTTGTCCGTTTTTTTAGCCCTGAATGGGCAAGATTTTTTCAGGTTCGGTAAAATTTCGGGTTGCGTTAGTAAAAACATCACTAATAACGTGTTAGTCAACCGATTTTAGTTAAATAAACAACACAATGAAGGGAAAAGCATGCAGAATATGTTACTCACGTGATTGTTGTCGGTAATCCATATATGAACACAAATATTTACGAAATACAGCATATTGTTTGTGATTTTCCGCCATCTATACGGCAATTTCCAAACACATTTTCAGAATCATAATCACTTTCTTTAAAGTCCGACTCACGACTCTAATGCAAAGTAACGCTTTTCACTGATATCTAGCTGCGATTAATAGTCAACTTCGTGCCCTTTAATGTCACTTAAATTGAACAGAGCGAAATCTCAGCTATCACTTGAAGAATCGCCGAAATCCATTTTGAAAAACTAAGCGTAAAAATCCTGAAAAATATTTTAAATAAAATCAGTAAAAGTCTGTTCAAATTCATAGTAGGCGCTTACAAATGGCGGCCACGTTGTCAAGCTATCGGCGAAAGCGAAAGTAGGTGTCGGAAAGCCGAGAGATCGCGTTTTTACAATGCATAATAGTATCGGACGCAATCGGCCTATCTGCTCGTTTAAGCGATCTGCCGCAAATGGACGTTTTGCCTTGTAAAGGGTTAAAGTAGTTCAGACTCTGGCAGTATGGATTTGTGGAACATTATTTTCAAATACACAATGTAAATTTTGCTAATGTGAACAGAAGTACCTAGAAGCAAGATGTATCAATAGTCTACACCCTGGTTTCATGTGGTCTGCATTCTATCTCTGTCTGTTGAGCAACATATTCAGAAATGCTTTATAGTGTCAGTAGGCTTGTTGTGTGAACAGGGTAACAGCATTCATCACTTAGATACATCACGTCATATTGTTATTTCTGCTCTCTTCTTCATAAAATGTTCACTTTGACTTGTGTGTTAATTGTATTATTTATGATAGCTAAAATATTTACCTGGGTGACAACTAAAATTCTAATTTGTGTTCTATTTTTTGCATTTCAGATTAACCGAAAACCGCTTCGAACAAGAAACTACTTGGAAACTGGCATTTGAGATGACAAATATTCAATTTGTTGACCTATATTTTTTATGACGGTGGATAATCTAGGATTACAAAATTACGTTCAATTGATCACATAGGACTGTCACTTATCATTCCTAAGTTTTATTGCCTTATCATGCTAATACGAGCTGTGTTAAAAGACTTGTTAAAACACTAAAGTAAGTGAGACTGCGTCCACTTCTCTTTATTTGCAGCACTTTCTCAAGGTCTTATAACGAATGAATCACATGACAGTGTAGATATTTTGTTGAATATTTTAACAGTAATTTGAGTATGCACTTGTAAAGTCAGTTTCATGTAGTCCAGGTTTTCTTACTTTTGACAAATGAAATATTTGAAAACAAAGACACCCAAGTGAAATTTGTTGGCTGTACCCTCCTTATAACTTGTATAATGGCTTGTGTTGAACACTGCATGGGTCTGTATTTATGAACAATATGAAATGGATTCTTGTAGCTGGAATATAAGGCTTGTACTTTTGGAGCCATTCGTTCCTAAACTGGTGGCTTTTCATGGCAGCGCACACAATGTGTTAGGTAATTGTCATCTTTTGCATTATATCTACTTTCATATTTTCGTGTGATGTATTTTTGTTATTTATGCCTTCGTTGGTGAAAGTAGAGGTTTTTATTTTCAACCGGTTTATATTTAATCTTTATAACATGTATATTTGGTTCTCTGATGTGAAAGCTTATAATTAGCTTTTTGGGGTTTTAAATATTGTAGGTTGTGATGTTTTTTGGGTTGTATGATCAAAACATTTCTCATGATTACTTAAGCGCAGCCCTTTTAAAGTGACCCTGATAAAACTAACCATATCTTCTGAACAAACACTACCAGGGATATGTCCTTTCATAACAGAGCAGCTCATCTGTGAAATACTTCATGTCAGTGTCAGAAGAATATGTAAAAAAAGTCAGTGTTGTGTGTAATAACATAGCAAAAATATATGTGCAAACCAACAGTGGTTTTTCAATTGCTGCTGTATTTAGTGGCACATGTTTGTGCATCCATTTTTATTGTGTATTCCTTTCATTCAAGCAGAAAACACTTAACATAGTATATAAGAACCTGTGGCAAAACACTGCAAACAAGTTAAAGCAACATATTTGAGAACGTGTATCTTTCCTGGAACAACATATGAATGTCAGTCATGGACCAATTTGCAATCGTGGAAGAAGAAACTTGGTGCTTGAAAACTTAGATACTACAGAATAGTTCTTAGAATATCATTGCCCACGAGGACCAAAAAAAAAAAGGCTGACTTTCTTCAAGATCTGAACATCAAAGAAAACAGCATCTGAAGCTGAAATACTTTGGCCTGATTAAATACGCGTTGATTTGGAAAGAACTGTGATGTAAAGCATGGCTCCTAGAAGAAGATGCAAGGGTCAGCCCATACAAAGATGGACACATGAATGACATTGCAGAGACCTTATGCAGAAAGTTGCACGAGGCTGGATTACTGGCATCAGGTCGCGGATCTATCTGGCCAGCGAGGATGAGAGCGACGTTCTGTAAAGGGCTTGCTACATGATGATGATGGATTGGCCCTCGATGGGTTAGTGGCCAGTGTCATATATGATGACATGAAAACACAAATGATCATACATACAAATGTTTGTGATTTTCAGCTGTATTCAGGTGTCAATATTTTGGTCCATTTAAAAAAAAAGATGTAGCTATCTCTTTCAGTTCAGTTAACTTGCTTTAATTCGGCTGTGTATACTTTATGGTGGTTTTTTCCCTTGTCTCAAACTGTAAGATAAATGTTCATATAAATGCATATATTACAATCTGGTTTCTCACAGTTATGTGTGTGTATATAAATGTATACATGTAAATACATATTTAAGCAAGATAATGAAATAGTAGATGTATAGTAGTAAGTGTCTGCTTTCTGATGTCCTCTGTCTGGGTGGCTTTACTCACTGAGGCAGAATTACGTATACTTAAAGCACATAGTGTGCCTCATTCATGTTTCTGTGTTTCACTGATGTTTCTGTGTTTCATTGAGGCTGTTTCTATGGGTTTTTTCCGTGTTGTTTCTGTTTCATTCACATTGTTTTTGTTTCATTGTTTCTTTTGTCTTTAATTGCTATTGTTTCTGTTTTAATTGTTGTGTCTGTATGTATCACAGATGTCTTTTATGTTTTATTCGTATTGTTTCTATATGTTTCATTCATGTTGTTTCTGTTTTAATTATGTTGTTTCTCTATGTTTCACTATTTCTGTTTCATTGATGTTGTTTCTATGTTTCATTCATGTTGTTTCTATGTTTCATTGATGTTGTGTCTATGTTTCATTCATGTTGTTTCTATAAGTTACATTCATGTTGTTTCTGTTTTAATTATGTTGTTTCTCTACCTTTCACTGTTGGTGTTTCTGTTTCAGTTATGTTGTTTCTATGTTTCATTCATGATGTTTCATTCATGATGTTTCTGTATGTTTCATTGAAGTTGTTTCTGCATGTTTCATTGAAGTTGTTGATATATGTTCATTCATGTTGTTACTGTGTGAGTGTGTTTTAGAGTTCATAAGTATGATTGGCACACAGATACCCAATGAAAGTTTCTTATAACTGTCTCCTCCTTGGTTAGCTGCCACAGAATGCACTTTGAGTTAATACCTCATTAGTGCTTTGCATTCCACATCTAAAGGCTTTAACTGTTACTCTGTTGATTAAATTTCCTCTCTTGTCTTGTCTTTTGTTTTTAAAAGTAGCCTTTAACCATTGCTCTTCTTTTCCCTAATTCTAGCACTGGAATTTGTGGAGATTTCTCTCTATATATAGCTGGCTGATTACAGTTGTCCTACTATTTTGTGGATGCATTGTACTGGATTTCTTCCTTGTCTGTGGTGCTCATTAGCCAGCAAGCATGTTTAACCTAATGTGTGTCACCTTGTAGAGGGTCGGGTGGTTAAAGCACTAGTCTATCACATGTGGAGATACCGGTTCAGAACATCTGTATGGTGAGTGTTTCTCTCTAATCAGATAAAATCAAACAACCAGGCCTGCTCAGTGACAGCCAGGGTGAGCATCTGTCCTACATTCGTGCTCAAATAGCTTTCAGCTGTATTAAATGTGTACTGATGATTTCTGTAGTTTTTGTGTCATGGCCATTCCATCATTCTCTACATTCAGTCCAGAAAAAGGTCAAATCATACAAAATGTATTGATGAATGTTTGTCACTGAAACTTATCTTTTACAACCTTTCTATGTTAGTGTTACCAGCAGCAAACAACTTTACAACAGGATTGATAAATTTGTGAATTAAATAATTTCATGAACATTTCATTGCATACATTGAAAGTGGATTTTGCTTGTGGCTAGACTTGTTTGTTTTACCTGATGATGTGTACACATTAAAATGTTTTTTGTCAATCATATATAATCTTTTGTTTTGTTTTTGAACTCATTTATGATTAACTAATCTATTCTAAGTGGCCTACCATTATGCATCATGGCAAAGCTTGCATCTAGTCCATCATCACACAGGGTAGCTACAAAGAGTTTCTGAATACTATAGTATTTGAATGCCTTAATTCACGATCAATTATTTTGAAAACTGTCTGTTGCATCGTTATGAAATTTTTCCAGCCGTCTTATATTTACCCCCACCCAAGGATGGCAAAAACAACTTAAATCATTGAAAGCGGCGACATTCCTTTGATGTTTTGCTGAACAACTAGTGATTTCTCGCTAAAAAAGTTATGTTTACGGTAACGGGGACCTGCAAATTCAGATGACACAAAAAGGCGTATCCGGATTCGTATGGGAGTGGGTGCAATAAAAGAAGTAGCTTACAATCGACAGGGTCGGCTGCATTGCACCGGGTTTTTATCCCATATGGCTCAGTTTCTTTCCTCAGCACGGAAAGTTTCGCACAAAGCACGAACTCCGTAGCTCCAGCGGCGACCCTCGGGAGTCTCCGAAAAAAATGCACTCTTGAAATGGACACGGCCCGGAATCGAACATACAACCTTTGGAGCCCGAGTCAGACGGCTTGACCACTTCACCACGGAGAATCCCGAGAGGGGTGCAATGTGTAATATTAGTAAAGACAGAGAATTTACAGAGGCACGGGGTAAATAATTTGTAAATTAACAGGAAAGTAGAAGGAATATATTTCTTACCTTATTTTTCATTTCCTTCTTGTTTCTTCAGCTGATGCTGTAATGTTTAGGGCCTGCAATTCGTCTGAATAGTTGGAGCAAAATATCCCAGTAAGTGTGTATGTAGATTAAGGTCTGCGATCTGCTCAGACCTTAATCTGTGTCGGACGATTCCAGTAGGTTGATGATTGCATAAAATTCAATCCATCCTTTCTCCAATAGTCCTCTTCCTCTTTCAACACATGGTCCTCACATTTGTTCCAGTAACTTTTATCAATATTTAATAGCGCGGACAGACAGACAGAAAGGTAGGTAGGTAGGCAGAAAGGTAGGTCAGTTGGTCGGCAGGCAGGCAGGAGATAGGTAGGTAGCTAGCTAGCTAGATAGATCCCCGCCAGAAGCCGGGCCTTGTCAGCTAGTTTATTTATATAATCACGTTTCATGAAAGAACCCCCATTTGGAGACACCTCTGAACTATCCAATTTAACTTTGCGCTGTTTGTTTCAAAACGGAAATCACGTGAAAATTTTAAAAAATGCGGGGACGTGTCTTGGTGAAGCTGTAATACTGTTAAAATGATGGACAGAATCTCTAAGTCGTAATTTATATACCGCATATAAACAAACTTTGAAATCTGCTGTAAAATCTCCAGAACAAAAAATTTTTTGTTGGGTGGACATAATGATAAGGTTATATACTAAATCTCATAATTTTCCCTCTGTTGGTTACTGAGATATTGAATTTTATATTGAGGCAACCAAAAAAAAAAAAACACTATAGGCTGATTGATTGATGATGAATGATTGATTCTGTCATATCAATTAGTTTTATCAGATGGAAGTGATATCAATGAAATAACATTGCCAGTTTGACCTCGTTTACCCTGGAACTTAAGTGAGAGAAGCTTGGTTGTGTTTTGTTTATACATATCAAATTGTGTAGTTTGTTTGATAAGTCACCCTTAGAGACATCGACCTTGCCTCAGAGAGCAAAGGATGTTATATCCCAGTGAAGAAATCACTAGTGTTTCCCATTTATGGGAAACAAGGGAGAGCAAAGAGATGGAATCTGTTGCATGACAATGTGGCAACAATTCAATCCCTAACTGGCAAAGTAGTACTTGTAATGTGCAATGTGATGACATTAGAACATCCTCCATATTTCTCCTGACTTGGCATAGCCTGCTTTTTTATCTGATGGCTGTCTTTAAATCTGTACTGACAGTGATGATAACGCTGCTGGGATAAGTTTCAAACAGTAGGGTACCCGGGAAGGTTAACCCGGTCAACAAATGCCCGCAGAAGTCGGATGTGTCGGCCTAACGGCGCAAGAACGCAGCTCTGCTGTAAACAGGCACAACGCAGTCACATCCGGAAAAAAAATCCGTATGAACGCAGAAGAAGAAACAGTAGGGTACAGAAATTTTCCTACAGTTGTATGAACATTGATAAAATTCTGTCATCCAATGAGAACTATTGTTATGAGAAAAGTTTGCCGTCCAAAGGAAACTACTTTTAAGGACATACAGTCTAAGTGATTGTGTTTGTACTGATTTTGTATCAGCATCATCTCATCCTGTAGCCCTGGACATGGACTGTAGGGGTGTCATGATGGCAGCAAGAGTCCTTCTCAGCACAAGTGTGGAAATACTACACCCTGTCCTCTCTGTAATGATATTAGTCCAGGATTTTCTCTACCTTCCTCTTCTACTTCCCCTCAACTGTTCCCTTGAGGATTACCTTTGAGATGACACCTTGATATGGGACATGCCCTAACCAGGCAGGCTTGAATCTTCGTTTTCTTATGTTGCATATCCCCCGCAGGATGTTGCAGTCAACACCAGCATTTTTCAGCTGCTGTTAATGTACTAGGAAAATTTTATGTTCAGCAGTTTGCCATTGCTTACTGAACAACTGGCTCCCATACCAACATGTTACAACACAACATGACACGGTCTGCTGCACAAATCGGCCGTGGCTGCATTTCAAACGCCTGGTAAGCGGCTCATGAACCGCGTTCGCAAGCCTTTGACCATGAAGACAGGCTTGAATAATTCCACTACAAACAAAAGTGGTTCTTGATGGCTTGCATATGGATTTGTTTTTTCTCTAACATTAGACATTTGTTTTGTTCCCCATACTGTATATGAGCTTGTATGTTGAGCTTGACTCTAGTCCGACTTTGTGAAGACACATGAAGGGTGTAGCATAGGTGGGAGCGCAAGCGCAATTGAAATACCACTACTTTTATCGTTTCTTTACTTATTCAGTTTCTCGGTAGAGATTTGTTCGCAGCAGACGAGCATAATCTCCGGCGGGCCTATTCTCGTCGGTCGCGAGATCCGCACAGTGGAAGGATGGGGGATTTGCTTGCAAATAGACAGGCAATATCTCCTGCGGTAGCTCTGGCGGGCCTATTCCCGCTGGTCGCGGGGGTCGCCTAAAGTCAGGTGGAGAGTCTGACGATAGTGCACGCTTTACACAGGTCCGGACACTTGTGATCGACAGATGTGCGCGCCCTTATGGTGAGATAATGAAATAGTAGATGTATAGTAGTAAGTGTCTGCTTTCTGATGTCCTCTGTCTGGGTGGCTTTACTCACTGAGGCAGAATTACGTATACTTAAAGCACATAGTGTGCCTCATTCATGTTTCTGTGTTTCACTGATGTTTCTGTGTTTCATTGAGGCTGTTTCTATGGGTTTTTTCCGTGTTGTTTCTGTTTCATTCACATTGTTTTTGTTTCATTGTTTCTTTTGTCTTTAATTGCTATTGTTTCTGTTTTAATTGTTGTGTCTGTATGTATCACAGATGTCTTTTATGTTTTATTCGTATTGTTTCTATATGTTTCATTCATGTTGTTTCTGTTTTAATTATGTTGTTTCTCTATGTTTCACTATTTCTGTTTCATTGATGTTGTTTCTATGTTTCATTCATGTTGTTTCTATGTTTCATTGATGTTGTGTCTATGATTCATTCATGTTGTTTCTATAAGTTACATTCATGTTGTTTCTGTTTTAATTATGTTGTTTCTCTACCTTTCACTGTTGGTGTTTCTGTTTCAGTTATGTTGTTTCTATGTTTCATTCATGATGTTTCATTCATGATGTTTCTGTATGTTTCATTGAAGTTGTTTCTGCATGTTTCATTGAAGTTGTTGATATATGTTCATTCATGTTGTTACTGTGTGAGTGTGTTTTAGAGTTCATAAGTATGATTGGCACACAGATACCCAATGAAAGTTTCTTATAACTGTCTCCTCCTTGGTTAGCTGCCACAGAATGCACTTTGAGTTAATACCTCATTAGTGCTTTGCATTCCACATCTAAAGGCTTTAACTGTTACTCTGTTGATTAAATTTCCTCTCTTGTCTTGTCTTTTGTTTTTAAAAGTAGCCTTTAACCATTGCTCTTCTTTTCCCTAATTCTAGCACTGGAATTTGTGGAGATTTCTCTCTATATATAGCTGGCTGATTACAGTTGTCCTACTATTTTGTGGATGCATTGTACTGGATTTCTTCCTTGTCTGTGGTGCTCATTAGCCAGCAAGCATGTTTAACCTAATGTGTGTCACCTTGTAGAGGGTCGGGTGGTTAAAGCACTAGTCTATCACATGTGGAGATACCGGTTCAGAACATCTGTATGGTGAGTGTTTCTCTCTAATCAGATAAAATCAAACAACCAGGCCTGCTCAGTGACAGCCAGGGTGAGCATCTGTCCTACATTCGTGCTCAAATAGCTTTCAGCTGTATTAAATGTGTACTGATGATTTCTGTAGTTTTTGTGTCATGGCCATTCCATCATTCTCTACATTCAGTCCAGAAAAAGGTCAAATCATACAAAATGTATTGATGAATGTTTGTCACTGAAACTTATCTTTTACAACCTTTCTATGTTAGTGTTACCAGCAGCAAACAACTTTACAACAGGATTGATAAATTTGTGAATTAAATAATTTCATGAACATTTCATTGCATACATTGAAAGTGGATTTTGCTTGTGGCTAGACTTGTTTGTTTTACCTGATGATGTGTACACATTAAAATGTTTTTTGTCAATCATATATAATCTTTTGTTTTGTTTTTGAACTCATTTATGATTAACTAATCTATTCTAAGTGGCCTACCATTATGCATCATGGCAAAGCTTGCATCTAGTCCATCATCACACAGGGTAGCTACAAAGAGTTTCTGAATACTATAGTATTTGAATGCCTTAATTCACGATCAATTATTTTGAAAACTGTCTGTTGCATCGTTATGAAATTTTTCCAGCCGTCTTATATTTACCCCCACCCAAGGATGGCAAAAACAACTTAAATCATTGAAAGCGGCGACATTCCTTTGATGTTTTGCTGAACAACTAGTGATTTCTCGCTAAAAAAGTTATGTTTACGGTAACGGGGACCTGCAAATTCAGATGACACAAAAAGGCGTATCCGGATTCGTATGGGAGTGGGTGCAATAAAAGAAGTAGCTTACAATCGACAGGGTCGGCTGCATTGCACCGGGTTTTTATCCCATATGGCTCAGTTTCTTTCCTCAGCACGGAAAGTTTCGCACAAAGCACGAACTCCGTAGCTCCAGCGGCGACCCTCGGGAGTCTCCGAAAAAAATGCACTCTTGAAATGGACACGGCCCGGAATCGAACATACAACCTTTGGAGCCCGAGTCAGACGGCTTGACCACTTCACCACGGAGAATCCCGAGAGGGGTGCAATGTGTAATATTAGTAAAGACAGAGAATTTACAGAGGCACGGGGTAAATAATTTGTAAATTAACAGGAAAGTAGAAGGAATATATTTCTTACCTTATTTTTCATTTCCTTCTTGTTTCTTCAGCTGATGCTGTAATGTTTAGGGCCTGCAATTCGTCTGAATAGTTGGAGCAAAATATCCCAGTAAGTGTGTATGTAGATTAAGGTCTGCGATCTGCTCAGACCTTAATCTGTGTCGGACGATTCCAGTAGGTTGATGATTGCATAAAATTCAATCCATCCTTTCTCCAATAGTCCTCTTCCTCTTTCAACACATGGTCCTCACATTTGTTCCAGTAACTTTTATCAATATTTAATAGCGCGGACAGACAGACAGAAAGGTAGGTAGGTAGGCAGAAAGGTAGGTCAGTTGGTCGGCAGGCAGGCAGGAGATAGGTAGGTAGCTAGCTAGCTAGATAGATCCCCGCCAGAAGCCGGGCCTTGTCAGCTAGTTTATTTATATAATCACGTTTCATGAAAGAACCCCCATTTGGAGACACCTCTGAACTATCCAATTTAACTTTGCGCTGTTTGTTTCAAAACGGAAATCACGTGAAAATTTTAAAAAATGCGGGGACGTGTCTTGGTGAAGCTGTAATACTGTTAAAATGATGGACAGAATCTCTAAGTCGTAATTTATATACCGCATATAAACAAACTTTGAAATCTGCTGTAAAATCTCCAGAACAAAAAATTTTTTGTTGGGTGGACATAATGATAAGGTTATATACTAAATCTCATAATTTTCCCTCTGTTGGTTACTGAGATATTGAATTTTATATTGAGGCAACCAAAAAAAAAAAAAACACTATAGGCTGATTGATTGATGATGAATGATTGATTCTGTCATATCAATTAGTTTTATCAGATGGAAGTGATATCAATGAAATAACATTGCCAGTTTGACCTCGTTTACCCTGGAACTTAAGTGAGAGAAGCTTGGTTGTGTTTTGTTTATACATATCAAATTGTGTAGTTTGTTTGATAAGTCACCCTTAGAGACATCGACCTTGCCTCAGAGAGCAAAGGATGTTATATCCCAGTGAAGAAATCACTAGTGTTTCCCATTTATGGGAAACAAGGGAGAGCAAAGAGATGGAATCTGTTGCATGACAATGTGGCAACAATTCAATCCCTAACTGGCAAAGTAGTACTTGTAATGTGCAATGTGATGACATTAGAACATCCTCCATATTTCTCCTGACTTGGCATAGCCTGCTTTTTTATCTGATGGCTGTCTTTAAATCTGTACTGACAGTGATGATAACGCTGCTGGGATAAGTTTCAAACAGTAGGGTACCCGGGAAGGTTAACCCGGTCAACAAATGCCCGCAGAAGTCGGATGTGTCGGCCTAACGGCGCAAGAACGCAGCTCTGCTGTAAACAGGCACAACGCAGTCACATCCGGAAAAAAAATCCGTATGAACGCAGAAGAAGAAACAGTAGGGTACAGAAATTTTCCTACAGTTGTATGAACATTGATAAAATTCTGTCATCCAATGAGAACTATTGTTATGAGAAAAGTTTGCCGTCCAAAGGAAACTACTTTTAAGGACATACAGTCTAAGTGATTGTGTTTGTACTGATTTTGTATCAGCATCATCTCATCCTGTAGCCCTGGACATGGACTGTAGGGGTGTCATGATGGCAGCAAGAGTCCTTCTCAGCACAAGTGTGGAAATACTACACCCTGTCCTCTCTGTAATGATATTAGTCCAGGATTTTCTCTACCTTCCTCTTCTACTTCCCCTCAACTGTTCCCTTGAGGATTACCTTTGAGATGACACCTTGATATGGGACATGCCCTAACCAGGCAGGCTTGAATCTTCGTTTTCTTATGTTGCATATCCCCCGCAGGATGTTGCAGTCAACACCAGCATTTTTCAGCTGCTGTTAATGTACTAGGAAAATTTTATGTTCAGCAGTTTGCCATTGCTTACTGAACAACTGGCTCCCATACCAACATGTTACAACACAACATGACACGGTCTGCTGCACAAATCGGCCGTGGCTGCATTTCAAACGCCTGGTAAGCGGCTCATGAACCGCGTTCGCAAGCCTTTGACCATGAAGACAGGCTTGAATAATTCCACTACAAACAAAAGTGGTTCTTGATGGCTTGCATATGGATTTGTTTTTTCTCTAACATTAGACATTTGTTTTGTTCCCCATACTGTATATGAGCTTGTATGTTGAGCTTGACTCTAGTCCGACTTTGTGAAGACACATGAAGGGTGTAGCATAGGTGGGAGCGCAAGCGCAATTGAAATACCACTACTTTTATCGTTTCTTTACTTATTCAGTTTCTCGGTAGAGATTTGTTCGCAGCAGACGAGCATAATCTCCGGCGGGCCTATTCTCGTCGGTCGCGAGATCCGCACAGTGGAAGGATGGGGGATTTGCTTGCAAATAGACAGGCAATATCTCCTGCGGTAGCTCTGGCGGGCCTATTCCCGCTGGTCGCGGGGGTCGCCTAAAGTCAGGTGGAGAGTCTGACGATAGTGCACGCTTTACACAGGTCCGGACACTTGTGATCGACAGATGTGCGCGCCCTTATGGTCCGGGCTCGTACGAGGCCCTCACCTGCGGGACTTGGCTGAACGCCTCTAAGCCGGGTCCCTTGGGTGTCAGGGTCTGGCCATAACTCGCCACCGGCTCGTGGTGGTGAAGTCTCGGAGGATTGACGCTGAGCTGCCAGCGTCTGCAGCCTACCTTGTGCCAGACGTATTGGTTACCCATTCCTCTGGGCAACACAAGGTTAGGCCGAGAGAGGGGTCATGTCGTTTGGGTGCCACATGTTCCTCTGAAGCTCTGCCCAGACATTGTGATGGAATATTGGCCACATTCCAACTCACATACTTTGGTCTGTCAAGACTGCAAGGTGTCAACAACTGTATATAATAATTTTCCTACAGAATTTGTATTCAAATGCCTGGATCTTCCTAATCTGTTTGTGCAGTGAGAAGCCAACTCTTATACGAATTTAAAAGATGAATATAACCAATGATTTGTAGGGTTTGATCTTGACAATAAAATTGAAAATTATATCCACCTCCTCTCTGTGACACTTCACAGCAAAAGCAGTTGAACAAGAAGAAGATCTTGACAATAAAACTGATGTTGCTTTTCCCTAAAGGATTCAGTCTTGCCATGACATATGAGGCCACCTCCAGTCTTGTTTTGATTTCTTTTCTTGAACTACCATTGCTGCATATAGTGTACCCTAGATATTGAAAGGTGTTCATTGGCTGCCTGTCATGACCTAGAATATGTGAAGGCCGTTTACCTCACACCCCAATAGTATGTTTTACACTCCTTATAGCAGTCGCTCATTTGTTTTGGTATTATTTGATGTTCCTTGTGCAGGGTGTTTGGAAAGTCTCACTACACTTTGTATGTTCAACAATTTTGAAAAATGAAGCACATGATGTCATTAAAGAATGTGCTCCACAGTCCATCATGAAGCAATATGCAGCAAATATGTCTGCTGGAGTAATTCTTTGCACTCCAAACAGAATGGTGTTATCAAATGAAGAAAGAATTTTTTTTGGTTGAACAGGTGTTTAAAAATGACGGTCGATACACATGGATGGTTGGTGACAGATTTATAGCAAGATTTCCTGATAAACAACCTCCTCATGGCATTACGGTTAGAAATTTGTTGAATAAGTTCTAAGAAATACTTCATTGGTACTTTCCAGCTTCTCCAAAACAGCATTACACCATAGCAGTCACTATTGTAATTAATTTAATGAATATTTTAGCACATTTTTTATGACATTGTGTTCTTAATTTTTCAAAATTGTTCTACATGCAAAGTGTAGTGTGACTTTACAAACACCCTGTATATTCACCAGTTAGGATCTTGCTTTCTTTGCTATTTCCCCATTGCATACAATCTTGAAATGTTCTCTCATCTTGTGGTGAGGTCTTAATTTCCAATCCTGTTCCAGCCATAAGATCAACTGCAGATTTCACAATAATATTTATACAATAAACAATGTCCAGGAATTCATTAAATCTGCCTCCTATGGAAATCTACAAAGTAGTTAGCTTCAGGCTTCACAAGATGATGACTCCATATGCACACAGTATTTACTTTATCTTAGGTCTACCCATTCTAAAATAACTAACTGAAGCTATATATATACATATGAAGGATGGAAAAACAACTGGGCCAGATGGAAGTACTGGGAGAATGTGGAGAAGAAATATTAACTAGAGAATGTGGAGTAGAAATATTAACTAAATCAGTGATCTTGGGTTTTAGGCAGATTTTGAAAATGGATCTGGCATGACAATGTGGCAACATTTCAATCTAAAATGGCTACCATGAAGTGCCTTGGGAAATAAAGGCAGCAGGTGTGATACTGGCCACATCACTCACTGAATGCTGATTGGTCTATACAAATATGGTTGTAGCACCATGTGCCCAGTGTGCCTTGAGAAGGGTCCTTGACTGAGTGACTGCTGGAATCTGTCTGTAGCTGTATGCAGGATCACACCTCACAGGGGCATGGACACAACAGTCATGGAAGGCATGGTTGCTAGTAGGAGAGGTAGGGATCGATGAACACACAGATGAACACGAGAAACTGCAGACACCGTGGAATCAGGCAGGAGAAATGGCCAGAGATGAAGAAGGGAAACTGCAGACACCTTAGAATCAGGGTGCACCAGGCAGGAGAAATGGCCAGAGATGGAGAAACTGCAGACACCGTGGAATCAGGGTGCACCAGGCAGGAGAAATGGCCAGAGATGAACACGAGAAACTGCAGACACCTTGGAATCGGGGTGCACCATGCAGGAGAAATGGCCAGATGTGGAGAAAGTGCAGATACCGTGGAATCAGGGTGCCCCAGGCAGGAGAAATGTCCAGAAATGGAGAAACTACAGACACCGTTGAATCAGGGTGCACCAGGCAGGAGAAATGGCCAGAGATGGAGAAACTGCAGACACCGTGGAATCAGGGTGCACCAGGCAGGAGATATGGCCAGAGGTGGAGAAACTGCAGACACCGTGGAATCAGGGTGCACCATGCAGGAGAAATGGCCAGAGATGGAGAAACTACAGACACCGTTGAATCAGGGTGAAACATGCAGGAGAAATGGCCAGATGTGGAGAAACTGCAGACACCTTGGAATCAGGGTGCACCAGGCAGGAGAAATGGCCATAGATGGAGAAACTGCAGACACCTTGGAATCAGGGTGCACCAGGCAGGAGAAATGGCCATAGATGGAGAAACTGCAGACATCGTGGAATCAGGGTGCACCAGGCAGGAGAAATGGCCATAGATGGAGAAACTGCAGACACCTTGGAATCAGGGTGCACCAGGCAGGAGAAATGGCCATAGATGGAGAAACTGCAGACACCTTGGAATCAGGGTGCACCAGGCAGGAGATATAGCCAGAGATGGAGAAACTGCAGACATCGTGGAATCAGGGTGCACCAGGCAGGAGAAATGGCTAGAGATGGAGAAACTGCAGACACCGTGGAATCAGGGTGCACCAGGCAGGAGAAATGGCCATAGATGGAGAAACTGCAGACATCGTGGAATCAGGGTGCACCAGGCAGGAGAAATGGCCATAGATGGAGAAACTGCAGACATCGTGGAATCAGGGTGCACCAGGCAGGAGAAATGGCTAGAGATGGAGAAACTGCAGACACCGTGGAATCAGGGTGCACCAGGCAGGAGAAATGGCCATAGATGGAGAAACTGCAGACATCGTGGAATCAGGGTGCACCAGGCAGGAGATATAGCCAGAGATGGAGAAACTGCAGACACCGTGGAATCAGGGTGCACCAGGCAGGAGAAATGGCTAGAGATGGAGAAACTGCAGACACCTTGGAATCAGGGTGCACCAGGCAGGAGAAATGGCCATAGATGGAGAAACTGCAGACATCGTGGAATCAGGGTGCACCAGGCAGGAGAAATGGCCATAGATGGAGAAACTGCAGACACCTTGGAATCAGGGTGCACCAGGCAGGAGAAATGGCCATAGATGGAGAAACTGCAGACACCTTGGAATCAGGGTGCACCAGGCAGGAGATATAGCCAGAGATGGAGAAACTGCAGACATCGTGGAATCAGGGTGCACCAGGCAGGAGAAATGGCTAGAGATGGAGAAACTGCAGACACCTTGGAATCAGGGTGCACCAGGCAGGAGAAATGGCCATAGATGGAGAAACTGCAGACACCTTGGAATCAGGGTGCACCAGGCAGGAGAAATGGCCATAGATGGAGAAACTGCAGACATCGTGGAATCAGGGTGCACCAGGCAGGAGAAATGGCCATAGATGGAGAAACTGCAGACACCTTGGAATCAGGGTGCACCAGGCAGGAGAAATGGCCATAGATGGAGAAACTGCAGACACCTTGGAATCAGGGTGCACCAGGCAGGAGATATAGCCAGAGATGGAGAAACTGCAGACATCGTGGAATCAGGGTGCACCAGGCAGGAGAAATGGCTAGAGATGGAGAAACTGCAGACACCGTGGAATCAGGGTGCACCAGGCAGGAGACATGGCCAGAGATGGGCACGAGAAACTGCAGACACCGTGGAATCAGGGTGCACCAGGCAGGAGAAATGGCCAGAGATGAACACAGGAAACTGCAGACACCATGGAATCAGGGTCACCAGGCAAGAGAAATGGCCAGAGATGGGCACGGGAAACTGCAGACACCGTGGAATCGGGGTGCACCAGGCAGGAGAAATGGCAAGAGATGGAGAAACTGCAGACATCGTGGAATCAGGGTGCACCAGGCAGAATAAATGGCCAGAGATGGGCACGAGAAACTGCAGACACCATGGAATCAGGGTGCACCAGGCAGGAGAAGTGGTCAGAGATGGAGACACTTTGACACACTGATAATAGCCACGTTCTGTAAGGAACTGCTGCATAATGACATTCATCATAATGTGCCATGCCGATAAGCATGGGCGGCCATGTTTCCCCATCTCACACAATTACTTGAGTCGCGGATCAGCTCTGTGTTCTTGTCTCGATTATCCCATGTGGTCAAGCCATCCAGGTATTTATCTTTGTCTTCCCCTGGTTCTTTTCACCTCAATCTTGCCAGTTGTCACCAAGTTTTTTAGTTTATTTCTTCTCATTTTTTTCCCGCGTTTCCATCCTGTTTCGGGATATTGCGGTCAACATCAGCATCTTTCAGCTGTATGTTGATTCCTAGGCTAGATTACGCTCATCAGCACGCCACGACTTTTTGAGCGACTGGCTCCATACTCTCATAAGTCACTGGTGCGACTCGAACCGCTTCCAATTCTCGTGCGCTCACGTCAACCACAAGAGTATTCGGAGTTACGGAGAAAGCTGCTAACGCCTCGACCAGGGAGACCGGTATTTCTTCTCACGTGCCAAATAAATCTGTATTGTCTATATCTAATTTCTCTAATTAGTTTACGGCTTTCATTTGTTTCTTGTAGGACTTGCTCATTGGTTTTTCTGTTTGCCCGTGGTAGTTGAATTTTCGTCAGAAATCGCAGTTCCACTACCACTAGATGTTTTTCAGCTTGTCTGCTCATTCTCCACGTTTCACATTCATACTAAAGTACATGTTCTCTGTAGCACTTCGACACTCTTTTCTCATTGCAATTGACATCTTTTTATTGTTTGGTATATTTTTCATCTTGCAAAAAAGGCTACTTTTGCCTTAGTGATCATTGTTCTAATCTCTTCAAGGCACCTCCCATCAGATGTTATGACTGCTCTGAGATCTTATCATTTCATCTCATCTGTTCTTCGGGGACCGTGTGGAGACGGTCGTGACGGGAGCTCAAGGGACACTCGGTGCACTTGAGGCTATGTCTGCAGTGGACATAGAGCAGAGAGTGCTTTTCACGCTATGCCAGCGCTTGATCCTCTCAGTGATTGATTATGGATTAGGTCTGCTCGCTGTCTCAGAGAGTCAGCTGGTGGGGTTGGGGCGCATGCAGAGCGAGGCTGTGCGGGTCATCCTTGGATGCACTAGAGACACCCCAGTGTTGTGTGTGCGTTGCATCCTTGGTCTGCCGACTGTTGCTGGTGGGCTCGGGGTGATGCGGGCGGGTGCATGCCTCGGAGTGGCTGCAGGCACGGACCACCCACTGCATGAGGCGCTGGACGCAGTTGGGGGTCAGCGACTGATAGGAGGGAGGTCATGGATGGCTTAGGCGGAGGATACGATCAGACAGGTGTGCCCCCTGGAGAACATTAGGCGAGGAGAGGAGTAGGTCAGAGTACCAGCGGAGCAGTCAGACTTGTGCAGAGTTATAATCACATTAAGCAGGGAGTGGCCAGCAGGGGCCACAGAAGTGGAAATCCAGCAACTAATTCAGGACAATGCTCACTCGAGTGATGTGATTATCTGCACAGATGGTTCGGTGTCAAGAGGTGAGAGAAGTGGCTGGGGTTTCATAGCCAAAGCTAATGGTCGATGTTTGGGGCGGGAGAGCCTGGCGTGTGATACCACAACATCCAGCTTGAGAATGGAGGTGGAGGCGGTCACTGCGGCTCTCCGCTGGATGGAGAATACGACACACGCACACATCGTGATTGTAACTGACTCAGAAAGCATGCTGACGAGGGTGAGGACGAGCAGACTTCGTCCGGAGTGGCTTGCTTCGCTTCGGAGGTCACGGGTGACAAGCATCGCCTGGATCTTTTCTCCGGGGCATGCCGGTGTGCTGGGAAATGAACAGGCGGACAGATTGGCTGGCTCTGCAGAACTTGGTGGAGCATTGATACATGACAAGGCAGATGTGGTTACGGCCTTGTGGGAGCACGTGCTCACCTCGGAGGAGCAAATGGATTACCATGGTCTGGCAAGAATGAGACAACGAGGAGTGGCGAAGGGATCTGGCCGACGCTCAACGCTCAAAGGAAAGGCGAGACGGACTTATAATCAGATTGCTACTGGTACTATTAGTGTTGGAACTCTTCGCTGGCTGCTGAGGATGGGGACGGAGCACTTATGGGAATGCCCCGAATGCTGTGATGTCGATTCCTAAATCAATCAATCAATCAATCTCATCTGTTCTTGTACCTTGCGGTGTCAGTGTGAAGCATAAACAGCGGGAGAATGTCTGTTTATGGGCTTCATATATTGGGATTCTTTTATTCCCTCTGTCCATTGTTTATATGTTCTGCCTCTTCTGGTTCAATTTTGTCTGTACACCATTGCTAGTTGTTGTAAACTGTCAGTTGGTAGCCTAGTTATATAGCTGAACTATTTAACATGCTGTTTTCTAATGAATTCTAGCATTACTATAACCCCCACATTAATCCTGATTTAATCATTCTGATTTTCTCTCTTCTTGATACACTGAGTATTCTTCTCAGGAATCTCATTTCCGTTACTGTAATTTTCCTTTTCACTTTTTTTGCCATTGGTAGCATAGAGCTGGTAGGAAGATTATGTTGTAGAGTGCCTTTTTTAGTCAGTTGTCACCTAGCTATCTAGTGTACTTAAAATCATAATGTGCGCATAAAAATTGTACTGTCTACATCTAGTTTCTCTAATCAGTTTTAAGTATTTTATTTGCCTCTTGTAGGACTTGCTCATTAGCTTTTCTGCCTGTCCATGTATTCTTTGCATTTCCCCCAGAAACCACATTTCCACAGCCATTAGTTTTTCACCTGTCTACTGGTTGCCAACGTATCATATCCATACAAAAGTACAGGTTCTATGTAGCACTTCAAAACTCTTTTCTCATTGCAGTTGAGATCTTTTTATTGGCCAGTATGTTCTCCATTTTCCGAAAGGCTGCCTTTTCCATAGCGATTCTTGTTCTTGTCGTGAAATCACTGTGGAGTCACAATCAGATAATACAGATAACAAGGACAGTCTGATTTTGCAGCTGCAGTTGTTTACTACGGTGAGTCGGTAAGATCAGGCAGTGGAATTATCTTTGAAGTTTCCACAAGTCAGGAAATTGTAGGCATGTGGTTGAGACACGCGGGCTTGTTTTGGTTGTTGAAACAAGAGAGACAATTTTTGTATTGGTAGAGCAAGGGGGATAAGAACTTAGTCAGAAATGGATAATCTACCCCTGGGACCATCTGATGTGTTTTGTTTTGGGTTGTCAAAACAGGGGGAGACAACTGGTGACATTGATTAAACCAAAGGGAAATAAGATTTCTGGAAATAGTTAGTGCCCCTGAGGAAACCTGCGTGACATCAAAAGAACTTCACCAGAACATTCCCAGCTCTTTGACAAAAACATAACTTGTTTACCGTTAGTGTTGAAGAAAAAGTTGACTAGAGCTGACGTGTGTGTGTGTGTGTGTACCGCTGTGAGGAAATTCGGAGAGCATCTAATGTGTTCGATTTAATTAACATTAAATAACATATGTCTTTATGGCAAGTTGTAGATGCCATCCAGGAGTGATGCGTATTGCATAAGGTATTATAGATAATATACATTGGCACCTTTCCGTCTTGACAGACGATAGTTTGGTACATTGTGCTTCAAAAAGGCTTAATAACTACGATCCATGGCGGTGGCGAGTGTGGCTGGTAAGGCCAATTCTTGCTGCAAATGTTTGCCCACAGTAAGTGCATGTGAAAACATGGTCATTTCCACCATTTTGCACCATCTTACGTCTCCCACGCTCTGTGTGTGCTTTATCTGCAATCATTTTCTCCTTTGTCTTTATTCCATTTCTGATAGTTGCCCTCCATGCAACTCGTTCAGCGGCGACGTGCTCCCAATGTGCATTATCAATGCCTGTATCAATCATGTCCCACTTACACACATCTTTGTATCGTAGTAGAGGCCGACCCTGAGATCTCCTACCCGTCTGTAATTCACAAAAAAAAATGTCCTTTGGTATTCTACCATCATCCATCCTCCTAACGTGTCCTATCCATCTAAGTCTACGAAGACTGAGCATGGAATACACCGTCACACAACCTGATCTTTCCAATACTTCAGTATTTGTGATTTTGTCTTGCCACTTAATACCAAGTATTCTTCGCAGACACCGCATATGAAAGCTGTTTAAACGTTTCTCTTGGCGTGCGTAAGTTGTCCAGGTTTCACTGCCATAAAGAAGAGTACTAAGGACACAGGCTTGGTAGACGAGGACTTTTGTTTTGGCAGTAAGCTTCCTGTTCTCCCAGACTCTTTTTGCTAACATGTTCATTGTTGTAGCTGCCTTGCCAATCCTGATGTTGATTTCCGGATCGAGGGATAATTTGCTATTTACCTCTGATCCTAGATATGTAAAATGGTCTACTATCTCCAGTTCGGCATCGTCAATAAAGATTGATGGTACACCATGTGCACATTGTGACATAATCTGTGTCTTCTTTTTGTTAATTGTTAAACCAAATTCAGAACAAGCATTGGAGAATGCAGATAGTAGATGTTGTAATTCTTCCTCAGAGTGGGTCGTAATCGCAGCATCATCCGCAAAAAGCAACTCTGATTAGTACCCTGCTAATTTTGGTCTTGGCCTTCAATCTCTGAGCATTATAGAGGCCACCATCTGAGCGAGAGTGAATGTATATACCGTGATCCTGATCACGAAAGGCATATTTCAGTAGAAGTGAAAAGTATATCCCAAAGAGGGTGGGGGATAGTACACAACCTTGCTTAACTCCACTCTTGATTTCAAACTCTTCTGAAGTTGAGCCATCAAACTTGATTATACCCTTTATGCCTGTGTGGAACGATTCCACAATGGACAGAAGAGTTGGTGGGCAGCCAATCTTCTTTAGTGCTTTGAACAGACCCTCACGACTGACCAAATCAAATGCCTTTTTGAGGTCGATGAAGGCAATAAACAGTGGCTGATTTTGTTCTCGGCATTTTTCTTGCATCTGTCGCAATGAGAATATCATATCAATGGTAGACCGGTTCTGACGGAAGCCGCATTGTGATTCGGGGTAGACTTGATCTCCCAGGACTTGAAGTCTGTGCAGGACAATTCTGACAAATACTTTCCCAACAATACACAGAAGTGAGATACCCCTATAGTTGTTACAGTCGCTCCGATCTCCCTTGTTCTTGTACAGCGTTATGATGTTTGAATGTTTGAAATCCTGTGGGATTTGTCCTTCTCGCCAGCATAGCTCTATTAGCTGGTGGATCTGTAGAGCGAGTGTGTCTTGCCCACTCCTGATCACCTCTATTGGAATCCCATCCTTACCTGGAGCCTTGCCAGGTGCAAGCTCATTTATAGCACACTTAACTTCTGTTATAGTGGGAAGTGTGTCCAGGTGGTCAAGAGTTGGCAGGGCCTCTATGGCGTTGAAGGCATCAACCGCTAGCTTGGTCTCACTTGAGTAAAGCTCTAAATAGTGCTCGACCCATCTATCCATCTGCTGTTTCTTATCAGTGATGATTTCTCCAGTCAAGGTTTTCAGCGGTGCACTTCTTTTGATTATTGGACCACAGGCTTTCTTTATCCCTTCATACATGCTTCTGATGTTTCCCTTATCACTTGCGATTTGAATGGACTCACATAACTTGATCCAATAGTCATTCGCACACTGCCTGGCAGCCTTTTGTACACCCTTCCTCGCTTGCTTCAGCTCACTCAGAGTGTTACGCGTTGGTCTTTCCTTGTTTCTTAAGAGAGCTATCTTCTTTTTATCAATCAAGGGCTGCAGTATCTGGATGTTTGCCGCAAACCAGTCCTGCCTCTTATGATCCACAGTGCCGTAAACCCCTACCGCTGTTTTATAAATAGTTTCCTTAAGTTTACTCCATTTATCATTTACTATACAATTTTCTAATGTATCATTGAAAGCGTCTTCAAGTTGCTGTTGAAATTCAAAGCACTTTCCAGGACCGTGTGTGTTAGTAATATTAATCCTGGGGCTAGACTTGTGTTTAGCTCTGTAGATTCTCTTTGGTCTCAGTCTAATCCTTGCAACAACCAAAGAATGATTTGTATCACAGTCAGCACTGTGGTAACTTCGAGTTAATGATGTATGGTTCAGATGTTTCTCCGTGTGATAATTAAGTCCAGCTGATGCCAATGGCTGGATCTTGGATGTTTCCATGTGACCTTACGCATCTCTTTTGTTTTAAAAAAGGAGTTTATAATACATAGGTCATTTCTAGTGCAATGCTCAAGCAGCCTTTGCCCATTATCATTCATGCGACCGATGTTGTATTTTCCAAGGCACACTGGCCATGAACTCGAGTCCTTGCCCACACGAGCATTGAAATCACCGAGCATATTAATGTAGTCGGATTTTGGAACTGCCTTGATCGCAGAGTCTAGCTGCTCATAGAACGTATCCTTCACATCATCAGAGGAAGCGAGTGTTGGTGTATATGCAGTGAGAATGGTGGCAAATCCACAAGAGGTTGCCAAGCGCAGTGATAATAATCTTTCAATACCTATAGCTTGGATATCAATCATTCCCAGTAGCGAATTCTTCACTGCAAAGCCCACACCATGTTGCCTTTTTTCTGCCTGCCCTCTTCCCTTCCAAAAAAAGGTGTAATTGTTTTCCCTGAGTGACCCTTCCTCAGCGAGGCGAGTCTCCTGTAGGCCAGCAATATCAATGTTAAGACGATTGAGTTCAGCATCAATCACAGCCGTTTTTCTCACATCGTCAATATTTGTCAAGTAAGTGGAAAATCCTGGACACGTGGTTCTCACGTTCCAGGTTGCAAGCCGTAGCTTGAGGTTTCTATTCTTTTTATTAGTACCTGGTGCATTGGTTTTACAGCCTGCGATTCAGATTTTGTCCTAGCCCCAAGCACCCATTGACGCAGGCAGGCTGTGGCGGATCAGCACCCAATTGGCTGGGGGCTGCCCAGCTTGAGGCGGGCGGTAGCTGATCAGTGACACCTGTAGATGTCTCCCACCGTCAGAGGCAACGCGTGGCGCCCCATGTCTACGCCAACTGACAAGGACTTATAACCCGTAACAGTTGCCTCTCGCTTTGATTCCGAGACCGGTTAAGACCAGGGATGGAGTTATTGCCTCTCCATAGCACAAAGCCTGGGCTAAAATTAAGAAACCATGTGTTGCCCATGCAGCATGATCCCTCTCTCGGCCTGCCTAGTTCACTCCAGAGGAAAGTTGACACCTATAATCTGGAACAAGACAAGCTGCAGAAGCTGCCGGATCAGCAAAGCAATACTCTAACTGTCCGCCTGTCGGAGCTTCGATCCTAGACCAGCTGCCAACCAAGGCTTAGGGCCCGGTCTGCCCTGCCATGACTTATTTTGTCTTTGGGTTGCATTTCCTCGCACCAAGATAAGGCTAGTACCCTCCCAATTGCGCTCTTCTGCCCGAAGCCGTTGGCACAATGTGGGGTGTCGGGTTTGGTAAGCGCCGCCCAACATTCGACGCTGACAGAAAGCAGGTAGTACCGTCTACTGTCATCCGGTAGCTCAGTCATATCTGACTAAGACCTGACTTCCATAATAAGGATAAGATAACAAGATAATATATTTAAGCCTAATTAATATAAGCAGTAGCCTTGGTAAAACTGGCTAGAGTAGTGAAGTGATGATTAGCTCTGTTAGTTGAGAATAGAATAGGGAAGGGAGAATTAGCTCTGCTAGTGAGAATCGTGTAGTGGGGTGATATTTGGAGAGATTTAAGAATGGGTTGGGAGATGGGGGAAGTGTACAATGGTGGGATCTTTCAGTGGGGTGCCAACTGGGGTTCTGCACTCTGTTTATTGGTCTTTCCTTGTCATAACCTGATTCAGATTGAAGTGATAAGCCACTCTGATCCATGACAGAGTTTAGTTCACTGATAAATCTCTGAGCAAGGCAGTAGGCCTACATTCAGCTAGTAGGGATAAGTATCAGGCGGCCTTCACCAGATGTGGTCTCTTTCTCTAACAGGTTCCCCTACGTCTATGAGGAAGCTCTACACTGGGTTTGATGGAGGTCAACTCTCATTGAGAAGAACATCCAATGAACATTCACTTTATTTTATAGGATGAATAAATACCCAGAAGAAAGTACAAACAGCACTGTTTATGCTAGGCCTAGGATCCAGAGGGTCCATACGAAACTGGCTCAGTTGAGCAAGACATTATAAACGATTCATTTACAATAGGGATTTACCCAGGGTGGGTGATACTCGTTTCTTCACCACATACCACTGAACATTAGTGTGTAGAGAAAGACATTTGAACATGAAGTTCTCGTGGAATAATTTAGTACAGTGAAGAAGTACTTTAGAACAGTTTGTGTGTGACAATCTATTAACATGGATTAGAACAAATGTGAGACCTGTGACATTGAAACCTAGTTTTCACGGTACAGCGATCCGTACTTATTTGAGTTATAGGGACCTTAGTCTTTATAGTGAGTGACAGATCCATGATTAAGGTTATACAATAACTATTTTTTTTGGGTGGATCATGCATCTAGTAGACCCAGTGGATCCCGGAGAAAGTCAACGACTGGAAGAAGAGACGCATCAATTGGTGAGGTGTTCACGTACTAAGCTATCATGCTGTGGTGTACCCTTGCTATGATGACCATCTGACTTGGGCTCCTGATCTGCTGCTCTGAATCTACATACACACTAGAATATTCGACACACATTCTACACAGTACACACACACACACACACACACACACACACACACACACACACACACACACACACACACTTCTCACACACATACTCTTTGCTTTAATAAATTATTTTGTATTTATTTGTTAGAGATAGAGTTGTTGAGTATGTTGTGTTGGGGAAGAATGAGAGGGGGCACGATCCAGGGGTGAGCGAGAGTAAGAAAGAGGTGTCTGCAGACTGACGGAGTTTTGTGGACGGAGTCTGGTGGTTTCTCTAGGACAATAATATTGGGTTAATAAAAATGTGGGTGTTGATTCCCCTCACTCCAGGGACGACACTAAAGTAATAAAGGCTTTCTTACGACAGTTCTGATCTCTTCAAGGCATCTCCCATCAGATGTTATGACTGTTCCAAGATAGCTGTACCGATTCACTTCTTTAAGAATATTCTCATTCATCCTTACATTATATTTTGGTATTTCTTTCATCTTAGAGACTACCATAATATCTGTCTTCTTACAATTTAACTCTAATCCTAGTTGTTCACTGTGTACAATAATCGTATCTACTAAATGTTGCAGATCCTGTTCATTGTCTGCTGTCAATACTGTATCATCCACTTATCTCATGTTATTGATGTTAGTTAGTTTAGTCGACAGCTCATCCTCATTTCACGTCGAACCATTCAGTCCATAATTGCTCGGATCCCCTCCTCGGTAATTCCCACAGCATGTAGAGGCTCACGACACCAGTTCTGTGTTGGTTTATTAATCTTCTTTGGCTTCCTGCATAGTGTTCTTTTTTGGCCACACCTCTTTTAACTTGCTGTTCTCACAGTCTGACCATGGGTGTAGATTCACAGTCATCACTTGGTTCTCGCAAATGTCTGTCTTCTCATAGAGCATTCATGTTGATTTCCAACTTTAGCATGAGGATGCGCTTGGAAGCAATGGAGATGTGGTTTCTAAGACGAACGTTGCAAATAACTTGGACATCCAACAATTTCTTGGAAGATGCTAATGAAAGCAAAACATTATCCATTCGTCGTGGTTCCAACTTCACGGCAACGGGTTGTCCCCATATTGCTCCGTTCCTGTGCGAGTTAATATCACACAAATTGCTCCTCACTGCCAAAAGTGAACAATGGAACAGACAGGAGTATCGGCAAGCCAACAGCCCGCACAGGTACACTGTGCATAATGCCGCCGCCAGAATGCCAACACAAAAGTCCTCCATGAAAAATACAGTTCATCGTCGATGGAAATGGCAGTCACCAGAAAGACTTCATTGACCCGGGTTTTATCCCATATGTCTACGGTCTCTTTCCACAGAACGACGCGCCAAAAGCGCCTCACGAACTCCGTGGCTCCAGCGGTGACTCTCAGGAGTCTGCTGAAAAATGCACTCGTGAGCCGAAAAGGCAAACCATTATCCATTCATCATGTGCCACGCCGGTAAGCGTGGGCGGTCATAACTCCCCATTTCACTCGATCACCAGAGTCGTGGATCAGCTCAGTGTTCCTGTATCGACCATGCCACGTGGTAAACCATCCAGGTATTTACTTCTCGGTCTTCCCCTTGGTCTCTTCAAGAGAAATTCAAGAAGAAACCTTGGGAGGAGAGATCACCTGGTTTTCAGCATGTCTCTACTGGCCAAGAGTGGACATCAATGTGTACCTGGAGATTACCATACTTCTCCTCAAAGCCATATCTTGAGGAGTATTCCAGCTTAATATTGGCTGAAAGGCTAATGGAGAAGAAGTATAGAACATAGAGCAAATTCCCAAAATGGATTGGTGATAATTAGGTGTAGTGATTCAGTTACATCAGAACCTTTTGTGGGAGATAGACTGGCAGGGAAGAATGATGGGACATATTAGTTCTTAGATCTTCATCTACTGAAAAGTAAAGCTAATCCCAATTATCAACTTTGCGAACAGTCTACTCACCCTTCGGAAGGACATGTTTGTCAATTTCGTAAACTTGTCAAAGTAGGGAATAGCCTGAACTGGAAAAACATTATGGGGAAAACTGAAACCTGAGACATTCCCAGCACCTTCATAGGTGCTAAAAGACGGTACACGGATCAGTATAGCAGTGTCTCCCTATACTTGTGCCCGGCTATAGGTTTATCATGTGTTACCCTCATTTGACGGTTGGAAAGGTGACAGCATGCTTTAAGAGTTGTGGTGTAGGATATCTTGATGAAGTAGTGATGTGAAGGAGGAGGGTTTGTTTTAGATTAATGTTCAGATGGGATATTGAGTGATGTGTTTGGGTTTTCATAATCATTGTCAATTATAATTTGCATATAAACTTATGATTGAAATGTAGATTTTGGCAATATATGAAGCCTGGGTCTTCACTTGACACCATAGGTCATTAATAAAATGATGTTAGTAAGAGAACAGTTTTTTTTTAGATACATGTCTCTGTGATTGTCTTGTACACGGTTGAGAAAGAAATGCCCAACTATTGTCAAGCATCTTCATGGTGACTGTTACTCTACTGTTGTTGTTGGTTACTGATATTGTGGAAGTTCTGTGTGGTTGTTGTCAAGTATCTTCCATGATGTATGACTTGTCTAACCTGTTGGTGTGATCTTTCTTTGTGAATGTGTGTCCAACTGTTGTCAAGATCTTCTCATGTTGATGTCTTGTTCAACCGGTGTAAAGTACATTTGTTGTTGTTTATGTTCACTACAATGGTTCAATTGTCAATGTGGTCATTTGTCCAAGTGTCTTGAGTCACTTGAAATAATTAAAGAGATCAGAATGAGGTTGGCGACCAGAGCACAGCTAACAAGATTGATGAGAGAACTGCTTTTCATTTGTTGCTGTGGCTAACTGCCAAGATCTCTATATAACCTAGAAGAGAAATCATCTACTAAAAATTCTGTGTTGAACTTAAACTTAGGTCTAATTTCTCACAGTGGGGGTACTCGATGAGCCAAATTCTAAATGGTTTCTCTACAAAGGTTCTGCGAGAATAAATATCAATACCTCTAGACAAAACTTGCTGTTACTAACCTGTATCTTTTATAGAGAGATATATTTTATAGAACTTCACTCATTGGAACTTCTGTAATTCTCTATAAACCCACAAAAAAACCTCACACTCTGTAGCACTTCGACACTCTTTTCTCATTGCAATTGACATCTTTTTATTGTTTGGTATATTTTTCATCTTGCAAAATAGGCTACCTTTGCCTTAGTGATTATTGTTCTAATCTCTTCAAGGCACCTCCCATCAGATGTTATGACTGCTCTGAGATCTTATCATTTCATCTCATCTGTTCTTGTACCTTGCGGTGTCAGTGTGAAGCATAAACAGCAGGAGAGTGCCTGTTTATGGGTTTCATATATTGAGATTCCCATGGACTTTGTTATTCCCTCTGTCCATTGTTTATATGTTCTGCCTCTTCTGGTTCAATTTTGTCTGTACACCATTGCTAGTTGTTGTATACTGTCAGTTGGTAGCCTAGTTATATTGCTGAACTATTTAACACGCTGTTTTCTAATGAAATCTAGCACTGCTATAACCCCCACATTAATCCTGATTTCATCATTCTGATTTTCTCTCTTCTTGATACATTGAGTATTCTTCTCAGGAATCTCATTTCCGTTACTGTAATTTTCCTGTTCACTTTTTTGCCATTGGTAGCATAGAGTTGGTAGGAAGATTATGTTGTAGAGTGCCTTTTTTAGTCAGTTGTCACCTAGCTGTCTCTACATCTAGTTTCTCTAATAAGTTTTAAGTATTTTATTTGCCTCTTGTAGGACTTGCTCATTAGCTTTTCTGCCTGTCCATGTATTCTTTGCATTTTCCCCAGAAACCACATTTCCACAGCCATTAGTTTTTCACCTGTCTACTGGTTGCCAACGTATCATATCCATACAAAAGTACACGTTCTATGTAGCACTTCAACACTCTTTTCTCATTGCAGTTGAGATCTTTTTATTGGTCAGTATGTTCTCCATTTTCCGAAAGGCTACCTTTTCCATAGTGATTCTTGTTCTAATCTCTTCAAGGCATCTCCCATCAGATGTTATGACTGTTCCAAGATAGCTGTACCGATTCACTTCTTTAAGAATATTCTCATTCATCCTTACATTATATTTTGGTATTTCTTTCATCTTAGAGACTACCATAATCTCTGTCTTCTTACAATTTAACTCTAATCCTAGTTGTTCACTGTGTACAATAATCGTATCTACTAAATGTTGCAGATCCTGTTCATTGTCTGCTGTCAATACTGTATCATCCACATCTAATGTTATTGATGTTAGTTAGTTAGCTCATCCTCATTTCACATCGAACCATTCAGTCCATAATTGCTCGGATCCCCTCCTCGGTAATTCCCGCAGCGTGTAGAGGCTCACGACACTAGTTCTGTGTTGGTTTATTAATCTTCTTTGGCTTCCTGCATAGTGTTCTTTTTTGGCCACACCTCTTTTAACTTGCTGTTCTCACAGTCTGACCTTGGGTGTAGATTCACAGTCATCACTTGGTTCTCGCAAATGTCTGTCTTCTCATAGAGCATTCATGTTGATTTCCAACTTTAGCATGAGGATGCGCTTGGAAGCAATGGAGATGTGGTTTCTAAGACGAACGTTGCAAATAACTTGGACATCCAACAATTTCTTGGAAGATGCTAATGAAAGCAAAACATTATCCATTCGTCGTGGTTCCAACTTCACGGCAACGGGTTGTCCCCATATTGCTCCGTTCCTGTGCCAGTTAATATCACACAAAATGCTCCTCACTGCCAAAAGTGAACAATGGAACAGACAGGAGTATCGGCAAGCCAACAGCCCGCACAGGTACACTGTGCATAATGCCGCCGCCAGAATAACAACACAAAAGTCCTCCATGAAAAATACAGTTCATCGTCGATGGAAATGGCAGTCACCAGAAATACTTCATTGACCCGGGTTTTATCCCATATGGCTTCGGTCTCTTTCCACAGAACGACCCGCCAAAAGCGCCGCACGAACTCCGTGGCTCCAGCGGCGACTCCCAGGAGTCTGCTGAAAAATGCACTCGTGAGCCGAAAAGGCAAACCATTATCCATTCATCATGTGCCACGCCGGTAAGCGTGGGCGGTCATAACTCTCCATTTCACCCGATCACCAGAGTCGTGGATCAGCTCAGTGTTCCTGTATCGACCATTCCACGTGGTAAACCATCCAGGTATTTACTTCTCTGTCTTCCCCTTGGTCTCTTCCCTTCGATCTTGCCAGTTGTCACCAAGTTCTCCAATTCATTTCTTTTCATAACATGCCCAAAAAATTTGACTGTCTACGTCTAATTACTCTAATCAATTTACTATCTTCATTTGTTTCTTGTAGTACTTGTTCGTTGGTTTTTCTGTCTGTCCATGGTATTCTTTGCATTCTCCTCAGAAACCACATTTCCACAGCCATCTGATGTTTTTCAGCTTGATTGCTCATTGTCCAAGCATCACATCCATACAAAAGTACAGGCTCTATGTAGCACCTCAACACTCTCTTTCTCGGTTCAATTGACATCTTTTTATTGGTCAGTATGTTTTTCATCTTGCTGAAGGCTACTTTCGCCATGGCAATTCTTGTTCTAATTTCTTCGAGGCATCTTCCATCAGATGTTATTACTGTTCCGAGATAATTGTACCTATTCACTTGTTGAAGAATATTCCCATTCACTCGCCCGTGTGTTGCCGGGGCCCATACGGGGGAGCAAAGAATAGTAACACTGTTGCCTACCATGCACGTCGTAAGAGGCGACTAAGGAGGCTATGGTTCCGTCGCCCTGCTACCGAGTGAGTGCGTGGCGCGACACTATGAGCTGTGAATTTCACGTGGAATGCTTTTGCATCTGTCCGCGGTTGTTTTTCGCGTGAACTGCATGTTCGGAACGATGACTGCCGGCTGTTGCTGGATTGACTTGTTTGCCTTTTCGGTTCACGAGTGAATTTTTCAGGAGACTCCTGGGAGTCATCGCTGTAGCTACGGAGTTCGTGCTTTGTGCAGCGCTTTCGGTGGGTCGCCGGTCGCCCTGCAGTAAGAGACCGAGCCATACAGGATAAAACCCCTGTCAATGAAGCCTTTCTGGTGACTGCCGTTTTCATCGACGATGAACTGTATTTTTCGTGGAGGACTTTTGTGTTGGCATTCTGACGGCGGCATTATGCACAGTGAACCTGTGCGGGCTGTGGGCTTGCCTACACTCCTGTCTATTCCATTGTTCACATGGGGCAGTGAGGAGCATTTTGTGATATTAACTGGCACAGGAACGGAGCAATATGGGGACGACCCGTTGCCGTGAAGTTGGAACCGCGACTAACTAACTAACTAACTATTCCCATTCACTTTTATATTACATTGTGGTATTTCGTTCTTCCTAGTGATGACCATAATCTGATTATTTTTGCAATTTAATTCCAACCCTAGTTGTGCACTGTGTGAAATAACCGCATCTACTAATTGTTGCAGATCCTGCTCATTGTGCGCAATCAACACTGTATCACATGCATATCTAATGTTATTGACGTGTCGTCCTCCGGTGATGATTCCATTTATATCTTCTACATTTCTGAAAATATTTTCACCGTATAGGGAAAAAAGATCTTGAGACAATACACATTCCTGTCTCACACCTCTCTTAATAGACTGATATTGTCCCACTTCAGTATCAATCCTTATGGCAGCTTGTTGTTTCCAATATATGTTTTTTACAAGTCTTTCCCATCAATTTGTAGATCTGCAAGCATCTCTACCATGTTGACATGTCTTACTTTATCAAAAGCCTTTGTGTAATCAATGAAGCAAAGATGCATATCTTTGTTTACTTCTATTGAACGTTCAGTTACTGAACGCAGCATATACACAGCATTTACTGTACCCTTTCCTTCTACAAACCCACATAGTTTTCCCCATATTTCAGGTTGTATTTTCTTCCTCACTCTTTGCATGATAATTCGTAGCAAAATCTTTGTGATGTGACTCATTATACTAATTGTTCTATGTTGATCACACTCCAAGGCTCCTGATTTCTTTGGGATTGCAATAAATACAGAATTACATAATTCAGAAGGTATATCTCCGGTATCATATATTGTATTCAGCAGTCTGGTGACTTGCTCTTTTCCATATTCTTCTAAAGCATTAATCATTTCTGTTGTGATGTTATCTGCACCGGGGGACTTGCCAGTTTTCATATGTTTAAGAACATTCTTAACCTCCATCTTCAAAATTGGCGGTCCTTCATTATTAATTCGAATATCATACTGTTCATCTCTGTTATCATTATAAAGGTTTTTCACACAATCTGACCATATATATAGAATCTGTTCTTTTTCTATTATGATTTTGCCATCTTTTGTTTTTAGACAGCCTGCTGATGTACTTGTTTTTTTATTAGTAAGTTCTTGAATTCTTTTGTGTATTGATTTGGAATTTTTACTGTTTTGTTGTTTTCAATTTCTATGCAATTTTTCTCAAGCCATGCTTCTTTTCCCTCCTTACACAATATTCTGACATGTCTGTGAATTTCTTCATATTTGGAAGAATTATTTTTGTTGATTCTTCTTGTTTCCATTCGTTGTAAAATGTCTTCAGTCATCCATTTCTTACGACCCACCTTTAATTTTAGAATAGTTGTTTCTGCAGCCAAACTGATTGAATTCTTCACTGTTCATCCACATCTTGAAATAGTATCTCTAGATCAGACAAATCTGTTCTGTACTTCTATGTTGAATTTGTTTTGTATTTCCTTGTCATTTCTTAATTTACACAGATTATATTTAGTGTTTCCTGTTATATACTTGACTTTCTTTAACTTTACTCTCAATGTTCCTGTAATTAATCTGTGATCACTGTTACAGTCAGAACTGTTTTTGCAACTGTTAACGCATTTCAAAACCTAATCAGAATGTAATCAGTCTGGTTTCTAATCCTGCTGTCAGGGCTCCTCCATGTCCATAATCTTCTAGGTTATTGTTGAAATTTTCTACAATCATTTCCTGCTCTTTTGCCCATTCTACAAGTCTGTATCCTCTTTCGTTTCGCTCTCCCAATCCATGGTTTTCTACTGTGCATCCATCACCTTGATTTCTTACTTTTGCATTGAAGCCACCCATTATGGTGGATATTTCTGAATTTTTACATTTCTTCAAAGCAGACTATATCATTATAAAATTCCTCTATACTATCTTCACTGGATTCTCCTGTTGGGGCCTTATATTTGAATGACATTTATTTCGAAATATCTGCCTATTAATTGAACCAGTGGAACTCTGTTGTCTGATACAACCCAATACCATTGAATAGATTTTGATGTTTGCCGATCCAAAATAATTACTACTCATTGTCGTTCGTCTCCATAAATAATCTTAAAATCTTCATCGGTCTTAACCCCTGCTCCTTTCCATCTCGTTTTTCACATTCCTAATATATGAATCTTATCTCTTTCTATTTCTAGCTTGATGTTATCTAATTTTCCTTCGTCGCTTAATGTTCGAACATTCCATGTTGCTAATTTCACTATCCCTGTCCTTTTCTTGTGATCTGTATTTAGGCGAATCATGATATACTAGGCAACTTTAAAGAAGATAGTTTGCAGTTGCTTTCCTTCCTGGCAGTGTCCGTACTGGTTGGGTGACCACATCCATTGTCCCAATAAAGAGATCTTCTGCCTGCCGTCGCAAAATTTGAGACCATAACCAACAACTATTTGTCGGCTGCCCTCAAAATTTCATCCACCACCTGCTTTCCTTGGATTCTTATGAATAACTTCCACAAACGAATGCGAAATAACAACACAAAACAGATGAGATACAGTGTTCTTTGGTTATGTAATGAGAAGAGAGGTATTAGAAAACATCCTGAAGAGTGGAAAGATCAGAGGCAGACCAAGAGGAATGATACAGAGTGGTTTAAGACTGGCGTGAAGAAATACCATAGATTGATCTAAAACACCAAGAACGGAGATTTGTGGAGGTGTATTAATGGCTACATCGTTTGAAAGGCCATGTGATCATGATGATGATTAATATAGAAATCGATGCGGCCAATACGGCGCTAAAATGGCTTTCCAACACTTCATTCACAGAAGCAATTACTGTTTTTATTCACCCTAGGGAAGTTCAGAATGGATGTCTGAAATCTTCGAGAACTGTTTATTCATCCAGGTCATGCAAGAAAATGAGGAAATGATGGTACTGCGGCAGGCTTCACAAGATCTATCATTGGGACACTGAAGGTGGACAGAGGGGGTAAATTCAGCAGACTCTGACAGCTTGGTACCCGGTGACATCCCTTGATAAATATTCTCGATGACGAGAGTTGAAATGTGGAACCTGGCAATGAATGCAGGCGAGAATTCGCTCGACGTATATAGCTAACAAGCTAGCAATAGAGACAACATCCACACTTTCGATTTGTGATAGACGAAATCGGTCATGCCGTCATCAGAGTGAAAACGATTTTTCGCAATAATAAATTACTCAACAGCACAAGCATAAAGAAAAGAACC
Source organism: Cepaea hortensis (assembly GCA_963921405.1). NCBI lineage: Eukaryota > Metazoa > Mollusca > Gastropoda > Stylommatophora > Helicidae > Cepaea > Cepaea hortensis. The sequence continues at coordinate 108,176,686 of OY992879.1, forward strand.
AATTGGGTTCTTCCTCTTCTTCTTCTTCTCCTCCTCCTCCTCCTCCTCCTCCTCCTTCTTCTTCTTCTTCTTCTTCTTCTTCTTCTTCTTCTTCTTCTTCTTCTTCTTCTTCTTCTTCTTCTTCTTCTTCTTCTTCTTCTTCTTCTTCTTCTTCGTCTTCTTCTTCTCCTCCTTCTCCAGCCCTTATAACTCCTAGTGGTGTTTAGATCCACAACCACAGAGGCCACGCCCTTTCTAGGCCGGTTCATGGTTGGTTGAAATTTGGATGACTTTTTTTTTTCTAGTGAGAAACAGACAGTCTCAGACCAACTAGGCAATTTTGCCTTGTACTCTTCTGTACCCTTCTTGTACCCTTCTTGTACCTTTTGCAATTGTACCCTTCATGCCTGTGCGGAACGATTCCACAATGGACAGAAGAGTTGGTGGGCAGCCAATCTTCTTCAGTACCTTGAACAGACCCTCACGACTGACCAAATCAAATGCCTTTGTTAGGTCGATGAAGGCAATAAACAGTGGTTGATTCTGTTCACGGCATTTTTCTTGCATTTGTCGCAATGAGAATATCATATCAATGGTAGACCAGTTCTGTCGAAAGCCACACTGTGATTCGGGGTAAACTTGATCTCCTAGGACTTGAAGTCTGCGCAAAACAATTATAGCAAATACTTTTCCAACAATACACAGAAGTGAGATACCTCAATAGTTGTTGCTGTCGCTCCGATCGCCCTTATTCTTGTACAATGTTATGATGCTTGAAACTTTGAAATCCTGTGGGACTTGTCCTTCTCACAAGGTTTAAGTTTTAAGTTTTCCTCACTTTTCACTTACTGTACAATTTTCTGGTGTATCAGTGAAAGCGTCTTCAAGTTGCTGTTGAAACTCAAAGCACTTTTCAGGATCTTGAGTGTTATTAATATTAATCCTGGGGCTAGATTTGTGTTTAGCTGTGTAGATTCTCTTTGGTCTCTGTCTAACCCTTGCAACAATCAAAGAATGATCCGTATCACAGTCAGCACTGTGGTAACTTCGAGTCAATAATGTATGGTTCAGACGTTGTCTCCGTGTGGTGATGGAACTTGGATGTTTCCATGTGACCTTATGCAGCTCTTTTGTTTTAAAAAAGGAGTTTGTAATACATAGGTCATTTCTGGTGTAATGCTCCAGCAGCCTTTGCCCATTTTAATTCACTGGCCATGAACTCGAGTCCTTGCCCACACGAGCATTGAAATCACCGAGCATATAAATGTAGTCAGATTTTGGAATTGCCTTGATCACGGAGTCTAACTCCTCATATAACGAATCCTTCACATCATCAGAGGAATCGAGTGTCGGTTCATATGCTGTAATAATGGTGGCAAAACAACAATAGGTTGCCAAGCGCAGGGATAATAGTCTTTCATTACCTCCTGCTGGAATTTCAATCATTCCTAGTAGCGAATTCTTCACTGAAAAGCCCACATTATGTTGTCTTTTTTCTGCCTGCCTTCCACCCCCCCCCCCTCAAAAGGTGTAATTGTTTTCCCTGAGTGACTCTTCCTCAGCGAGACGAATCTCCTGCAGGCCAGCAATATAAATGTTAAGACGATTGAGTTCGACATCAATCACATCCGTTTTTCTCACATCGTCAATATTGGTCAAGTCAGAGGAAAATCCTGGACACAAGGTTCTTACGTTCCAGGTTGCAAGCCGTAGCTTGAATTTTCTATTTTTCTTTCTTTTTTAATTATTACCTGGTGCATAAGTTTTATAGTCTGCGATTCAGATTTTGTCCTAGCCCCAAGCACCCATTGAATCAGACAGGCTGTGGCGGATCAGCACCCAATTGTCCGGGGGTTGCCCAGCTTGAGGCGGGCGGTAGCTGATCAGTGTTGTCATAGGTTCTCCCACCGTCAGAGGCAACACTTGGCGCCCCATGTCTACGCCAATTGACAGGGACTTATAACCCGTAACAGTTGCCTATCGCTTTGATTCCGAGATCGGTTAAGACCAGGGATGGAGTTATTGCCTCTCCATAGCACAAAGCCTGGGCTAAAATATGGAGACCATGTGTTGCCCATGCAGCATGATCCCTCTCTCGGCCTGCCTAGTTCACTCCAGAGGAAACGTAACACCTATACATCTGGAACAAGACAAGCTGCAGAAGCTGCCGGATCAGCAAAGCAATGCTCTAACTGTCCGCCTGTCGGAGCTTCGATCCTAGACCAGCTGCCAACCAAGGCTTAGGGCCTGGTCTGCCCTGCCATGACATTTTGTCTTTAGTTTGCATTTCCTGGCACCAGGATAAGGCTTGTACCCTCCCAATTGCGCTCTTCCGCCCGAAGCCGTTGGCACAATGTGGGGTGTCGGGTTTGGAAGCGCGGCCCAACATTCGGCGCTGATAGAAAACAGGTAGTACCGTCTACTGTCATACGGTAGTTCAGTCATATCTGACTAAGACCTGACAAAAAGTATATGAATTAACCCGTTGCTTCGAGTTATCTTTTTTATGGTCTTGACTTTTAAAATAGCGGAAGTACAAGGTGGGTTGGGACTCGGAAACAAACTTTCGTTAATTATAAACACTAGCTTTTAAATTAAAAACTTTAATGATAAAAGCATCTATATAAAGCCTTAGGTTTGCTTAAGATATCGCATATTCTATTTACAGCTGGTAAAGATATGGCCATTTTCAAGTGAAGATGACAGGGACAGCGGGGAATAAACCATTGACATTGTTTGATCTGAAATTCCCAGTTCTTGTTGCAGCAAGTTGTCTTCTTCCATTGACTGGTCTCGTCTTTTGCGAGATCGTTTGCCTGTTGTTTTATTTTAGACAGTGTACACTCACTAGTTGTGGTAGCTCAGTGGAAGTAAGTCTGTGCGAAATAAATATGTTGTTATAGGTTGTATAGATTAAATGTGATATTGAGTTGTAACTTTGTGTAACGACCTTTGACCTTTGTCTCCTAGCAAGAAAAACAAACTTTGCACATCACATATTGACATATATTCATATATATATATATATATATATATATATATATATATATATATATATATATATATATATATACACACACATACTACAAGCCTACAAGGGATTGTATGTAGTCAAAAAGAAAGGACCATTTTACACGTTCTGAGTCATGTTGGGCGTGTGGTGCAAGCCCCTAATGTTTTTTATATGTTGTTGGCACTAGATGGGCAACGTCACTTTACAATCAGGCCAGTCACCTTTACTTCACAGGGCATCTCCTGGTTCGCATTTCGGACTGGATCGACCTGGGAGTCAGTGAAACCAAATCTGCCTTGGTGATTAGAACATATGACCACTAGGCCAGCTGGCAAGGGTGTTAGCCACTGAACTACTGCAGGCTCTCTCTCTCTCTCTCTCTCTCTCGCTCTCTCTCTCTCTCTCTCTCTCTCTCTCTCTCTCTCTCTCTCTCTCTCTCTCTCTCTCTCCTCTCTCTCTCTCTCTCTCTCTCTCTCTCTCTCTCTCTCTCTCTCTCTCTCTCTCTCTCTCTCTCTCTCTCTATATATATATATATATATATATATGCCGGCTTCCTGGCCTAGAGGTTAGCAACTTTTCTCCGTAATCTCATAAGTAATGTGACGACGGCGAGAAACAGCAGTGGTTCGATTCGCGTCGGTAACTTACGGGGTATGTGGCCAGCCGCTCAGAAAGCAATGGCAAACTACTAAGCGTAATCTTGCCAAGAAATCAACAATCAGCTGAAAGATGCTGATGTTGACAGCAATATCCTGTAAAGAATATGCAAACATTTAATTTTATATATATATATATATATATATATATATATATATATATATATATATATATATATATATATATATATATATATATATATATATAAAAGTGAAATTAGAGTGATGGTTGATACAAGGGGCTTATAAGTCTTTAGCTTGACCATGAAGGAGTAGGCAGAGAAAATTGAAATTTGGTACATGTATAGCTCATTCAATTTGTAATGAACATATGAATTATGAATTTCCCTCCTCAACTGGTATTTCCAATATGGTGCATGGCACAACATACCCTATTGACCAGATCTGCACATCCAATGGTTTGTCAGAACAATGGAGAAATCAGATGCCAGGACTGTGATAAAATTCTAGATGCTACAGGGAAAAACACCTACAGAAATACACAGGGAGATGGAGCCAGTGTTTGAGGAAGTCTGTCCATTGTTTGCTTCTGTAAAAAATTGGTGCTTGCAGTTTAAGTGTGGCCGTTCCCAAGTTGCTGATCTGCCAAGATCAGGACGACCGTCCTCAGAGTGCAGTGATGCAAATGCTGCAAAAGTGAAGAAAATCATAGACCAGGATAGGAAAATGACAATTGCAGAGATATCGGGTTCAGCAAAACTGAGTAAGAGTACAGGTTTTAGAATTTTACACAACAGACTGAACATGAGAAAAGTGTGTGCCCACTGGGTCCCGTGCCTGCTGACATGTGAACAGAAACAAACACGGGTTGATTGCTGTCGCCAGTTGCTGAACATGTGGCAGTCGAAAAACATGTTGACGAACATGGTGACGGTAGATGAGACTTGAATTCACCATTATGACCCAGAATCCAAAATTGTCAGCATGCAGTGGAAAGCCCCAGGCTCGTCAACACATGTCAAGCCAAGAGCACAAAAATCTGCAAGAAAAGTGATGCTGACTGTTTTTTTTTTTTGGGACGTCTAAGGTGTCATATTGAAAGATTACATGCTTCATGGCAACACGGTTAATGGGCTGTGCAGATCTCTTTATCAAACTAAGAAAGCCTGTGACCAGAAGACGAGGGATAGCACATTTGCAAATTCTGCCTTTGCTTCAAGACAACGTGCCCTTCCATAAAGCACAGCTTGTGCTGCAGACTGCCAATGATTTGAATATTGAAATTCTTCCACACCCACCATATTCTCCACATTTGGCTCCATTAGACTTTTTTCTTTTCCCAAATCTTAAAAAACAGCTGAAAGGAAATTGTTTTGACAGTGACGAAGATGTCATACAGGCTTGTGATAACTGGTTTAGTTAGATGAATAGGATGTTTTATTCTGAAGGTGTTTTCAAGGTCACGCAGAGATGGCAGAAATGCATAAATTCAGGTGGTGGCTACACTGAGAAGGAATAAGCACTGTGCCAAATTTCAATTTTCTCCGCCTACTCCTTCATGGTCAGGCTAAAGACTTATGAGAAGCCCCTTGTAATTCAGCTCTTTCTGTTCCTGGCTATTATTTTTATTAAGAAAATAAGACTATGAGATTAAAGTAAGTTACATTCAGTAGTGGACTGGGTCTACAAATATTGGCTGTTATGGCTGACAGGTCATCCATATTGAAACTATATTTTCTAGTTTTTAACAGATTATGTGCCAAACAATAAGTAGGTTTGGACCAGACAAAATGAATGATGAAAATGGGAAATAGGAATGTATCACAGTGATGGGAGTGTCACAGATATGGGTGTGTCACAGTTATGGGTGTGTCACAGTTATGGGTGTGTCACAGATATGGGTGTGTCACAGTTATGGGTGTGTCACAGATATGAGTGTGTCACAGTTATGGGTGTGTCACAGATATGGGTGTGTCACAGATATGGGTGTGTCACAGTTATGGGTGTGTCACAGATATGGGTGTGTCACAGTTATGGGTGTGTCACAGATATGGGTGTGTCACAGTTATGGGTGTGTCACAGATATGGGTGTGTCACAGTTATGGGTGTGTCACAGTTATGGGTGTGTACAAGTTATGGGTGTGTCACAGTTATGGATGTGTCACAGATATGGGTGTGTCACAGTTATGGGTGTGTCACAGTTATGGGTGTGTCACAGATATGGGTGTGTCACAGTTATGAGTGTGTCACAGTTATGGGTGTGTCACAGTTATGGGTGTGTCACAGATATGGGTGTGTCACAGATATGGGTGTGTCACAGTTATGGGTGTGTCACAGTTATGGGTGAGTCACAATTATGGGTGTGTCACAGTTATGGGTGAGTCACAATTATGGGTGTCACAGTTATGGGTGTATCACAGTTATGGGTGTGTCACAGTTATGGGTGTGTCACAGTTATGGGTGTGTCACCATTATGGGTGAGTCACAATTATGGGTGTCACAGTTATGGGTGTGTCACCGTTATGGGTGAGTCACAATTATGGGTGTCACAGTTATGGGTGTCACAGTTATGGGTGTGTCACAGTTATGGGTGTGTCACAGTTATGGGTGTGTCACAGTTATGGGTGTGTCACCATTATGGGTGAGTCACAATTATGGGTGTCACAGTTATGGGTGTGTCACAGTTATGAGTGTGTCACCATTATGGGTGAGTCACAATTATGAGTGTCACAGTTATGGGTGTGTCACAGTTATGGGTGTGTCACCGTTATAGGTGAGTCACAATTATGTGTGTCACAGTTATGGGTGTGTCACAGTTATGAGTGTGTCACAGTTATGGATGTGTCACAGTTATGGGTGTGTCACAGTTATGGGTGTGTCACCATTATGGGTGAGTCACAATTATGGGTGTCACAGTTATGGGTGTGTCACAGTTATGAGTGTGTCACAGTTATGAGTGTGTCACAGTTATGGTTGTGTCACAATTATGGGTGTCACAGTTATGGGTGTGTCACAGTTATGAGTGTGTCACAGTTATGAGTGTGTCAAGTTATGGATGTGTCACAATTATGGGTGTCACAGTTATGGGTGTGTCACAGTGATGGGTGTGTCACAGTTATGGGTGTGTCACAGTTATGGGTGTGTCACATTTATGGGTGTGTCACAGTGATGGGTGTGTCACAGTTATGGGTGTGTCACAGTGATGGGTGTGTCACCATTATGGGTGAGTCACAATTATGGGTGTCACAGTTATGGGTGTGTCACAGTTATGAGTGTGTCACAGTTATGAGTGTGTCACCATTATGGGTGAGTCACAATTATGGGTGTCACAGTTATGGGTGTGTCACAGTTATGAGTGTGTCACCGTTATGGGTGTGTCACAGTTATGGGTGTGTCACAGTTATGAGTGTGTCACCGTTATGGGTGAGTCACAATTATGGGTGTCACAGTTATGGGTGTGTCACAGTTATGAGTGTGTCACCGTTATGGGTGAGTCACAATTATGGGTGTCACAGTTATGAGTGTGTCGCAGTTATGGGTGTGTCACAGATATGGGTGTGTCACAGTTATGGTTGTGTCACAGTTATGAGTGTGTCACAGTTATGGGTGTGTCACAGTTATGGGTGTGTCAAGTTATGGATGTGTCACAGTTATGGGTGTGTCACAGTTATCGGTGTGTCACAGGTATGAGAGTGTCACAGTTATGGGTATGTCAAGTTATGGGTGTGTCACACTTATGGGTGTGTCACAGGTATGGGTGTGCCACAGTTATGAGTGTCATGGGTATGGGTCTATCACAGTTATGGGTATGTCACAGGTATGGGCGTGTCACAGGTATGGGTGTGTCACAGTTATGGGTGTGTCACAGGTATGGGTGTGTCACAGGTATGGGTGTGTCACAGGTATGGGCATGTCACAGGTATGGGTGTGTCACAGGTATGGGTGTGTCACAGTTATAGGTGTGTCACAGTTATGACTTAAAAGTTTGTAACATGGTAGTAGACATGATGTAATATAGAGCAATGACAACATTTTGGCGATATATAAGCCCATGGCAGATATTGGAGGTAGCTTAAGATGATTAATTATCCCATGGAACTTAATTAGTTAAAGGGGCCCGCTTCATTAGGATGCCACAGGGCCCACTTCATTAGGATGCCACAGGGCCCACTTCATTAGGATGCCACAGGGCCCACTTCATTAGAATGCCACAGGGCCCACTTCATTTGGATGCCATAGGGTCCCTTCATTTGGATGCCACAGGGCCCCTTCATTAGGATGCCATAGGGCCCACTTAATTAGGATCCCACAGGGCCTACATGTCATTGGTTACAGTGTCTAGGACTGAAAGAGTTGAAGTATCTTACAATTATGTTATTGTTTTCCTTCTCAGATGTCAGTCTAGATTCAGATATAAACTCAACTGTTTATCTCTGAAAACTCTTAGATCTCTATGCAGTTGTTCATGGACCAAAACATTTGGAAGCCCTGTTGACAGTCTTCATTCTTAGAGACTATGTTCAGCTGTTATTTTAGACTGGATACATTTGCAGAGTGAGTGAGTTACAATGGATTGTGTGAAGCAAGCAACTCACAAGCCTTCAGCAATCTGTTCTCATTGGAAATATTTTTTGTTTGTCTCTTCAGACAATGCCAACTGTTGTTTGTGATGGATTTTGATGGCTCTTCTTCCCATTTCCATTAAAATATTCTTATTGTCATTGCACAGGTATGGAATTTCATCCCTTCTGTCAGTGTGGCAACAGGCCAACTGGCACCACAGAAGTACATCTGGAAAATATTTATCGCACTGCATGCCACGCCAAGGTTTCTTATAGCAACAGGCTATTACAGCATGCACACAGTTATGTTCCAAAGAGGCAAGAGCCCGCAGAAATACAGATATCTGTCTAGTGTAGCATATTTCTTCCATGTGGTTGAAATTCTGGCATTGATTGGTCTCAGCTTTGTGTCATCAACAGAAAACTATGGTAATTATTTTATTTGAACTCTTGGTTATTTATTATTTTGTGTTATTACTTTGTCTCACTACAGTTGCCAGATATATATTCACAGTGAAAATAAAATGAAATCTGTCCACATCCCAATTTTGGTTCATAAAGGTACCATGGTTGAAGCATCAGCACTTAATGTGAAATATATATAAAGTTGATAGAGTTTAAAGTTAAAGTATGAAAGAGTGTAAAGTTAACAGTGTTAATTTCTTAGCTATCACAGCATGGATATATCAATACCACTTTAGAATGTGGTGCTGTGATCTGCATTCAGTTTCCAGTAGAGGAGGCATTTCTTACAGAAAATATTACTCTTTGACTGGTGGTCATGAGTTTGAATTCACATCCAGATGGAATGTTAAAATTGATCTGGGCTTGCAGGTCAGCAGTGGGCATGGCCATGTAATGGTTAGGATGTACCCTGTCAATGGCATGAACACAGTATGACTAAGGTTCAATGTCAGCTGTCGTTGTTCGCTACATTTTAAAAAGACTGGCCACCTATTTCTACCTGCACACAGACCTGCAAAATGTGACGGTCTTAATACTTCACATACATCAGGTTCCTGCTATGGGACTTTTTGTGTGTGTGTTGTTTTTTCCAGGTCAATCCAGCCTAAAATGGGTGCAAGGATATGTCTTGGGGAGTAATGCGGCAGACATGATGTGTTCACGTCAGCTCTGGAATGCCAGTTGGTCAGTAGAAATATGGACTAACACTGTACGCCCAGTATGCTTCAAGGCGTGTACAAGGAGTCCTTTAATTTACTTGTTTACATGACTCTTAAAACAAATGGGAAACATGTCAGTCAAGTCAAGGACCCGATCACATGCCTCAAGACACATTGGGCAGTCTGTACTAGACCTCTATATCTGTACACCTACTGGCACTGGGTGGGTGCTGGGGTCACTCTCACACCTGCCTTCTTTACTTCCCAAGGCATTTCTTGGTGCCCATTGTAGGCTGGGTCCATTTTAAACAAATCCAAATTCTCTCTAATGCAGCTTGAACCCAGGATCCCCGGGCTGGCAGGCATGTGTCTAACCACTACGCTACCGCAGCTCCCTAATGAAGAACATGTCAGAGAGCAATTAAGGAGCAGAACTTATGATTATTGATAGCTGATATATTCCCATATATCTATGGCTGTAAGGCATGAACACTGAATAGAAGGATTATAGTGCAACGTACACCATTCTAAATGAAATGCAACAGAATATTGCAGAGCATTTACTGTTTATGTATTCTGGATTAGTTTAAGTTTTTCACACTGTGAAACATATAGTGTTAAAATACCCAGGCCAAAATCAGTAATGAGAGGACTAGATGGTTGAAAAATCAGATGTGTTTCTGTTTCACGTGAGTAGCCACCACAGTCTTCAATGCTGCTAGGTCATGTTTGTATTTAATGAATGTAATGTATCATTAACTTATACTGGTACTCTATCCATTGTTTTTAGTTTGTTTGCATTTTGAAGCTAATCTAGACTGCCTATTTGTATACAGGATGAGTGTGGCGGTTGAATATGAAATCAGTGTTAATGTGTTTTTATGATTTCAGTGTTGTTCAAACATGCATTTTGTTTCTATCTTCAGATGTTCACAAAGTTTGTTTTGCCATCTTCATGCTATCTGCTACCCTGCACATGATGTCCTTGTGTATGCTGCATGGTTTTGGAAAGAAAACCGTACAATTCTCCTTGTCTCATGAGGTATGGCATGGAGTTGACATGACCACATCTGTTGATAGACACTAATCTGTGATGATATTATGTTCTCCATTCTGTAACCAGCTTTTTGCATATTTGTTTATACTGCTTTTATAAAGACTATATTAAAGTTTATAGTTTATGAAGACTAGACATCAGGGCACGCCTGACAAACACATAGATTTTACATTTGCCTCAGCAAATGTTGTAACATATAAATGCTGATAAGTAACTTAATATTTTCATGTAGTGTTTTTCATGTAGTTGTGTATCGGTTTGTGTTTGTTTGTTCTGTGCTGATGAAGGCTTTAGCATCAACGTCCATTTTGTTTCATGTAATCGTGGTCTAGTAAAGCTCATAATCGACTTCTCGGTTTTTGGTGATTCATTCATTAACATGTAGATGCTGATCATTCTGGTAACACACTGCTTATAAACATGATGGATTCATCCCCGCATGTCCCTCCTTACTGGAACCACACTGAAATCCAAACTCATGCACCCTTAAATGTGTTGTTTAATCTGTTGCATCTTTAACTAGTATTTGTTCATATATAGTCTTCAATATATCTCCCTTGTACATCATGAGTGTTCAAACTACTGATGCTCTTAAAGCCAACAGATCCACTTGCTTGTCTCATGCAGCATGTCCTGGACAGTTTATCAATGTAAGTCCTTGTCAGAGAGTGACATTGCCCCTGACTTCAACTGAAAATCCCCAACCAGATCTCTCTCCACGATGCATGGAACCATTTGTGTATACTATTGCATCATAGCTGCTAGCATTGTTATCTATCAACTGTTGGACCTCCAATCTCAGCCCGTTACACCACTCTCTATACTCTCAGCAGAGTGTGATGTTGTCATGATGGAATCTTCTTATATATCTACAATCTAGCACTTTGGCTGATCACCAGCGATGTGATGACAACTCTAATTCAATTCTTTTTCAATTAAATTGAAAAATCACGTGTATTCCACCTGCGTCCAAGAGATGAAATACTAAGACCTTGATTCAGGTAGACAAGTACAAAAACATGCCAGCACATCCTGTGAAAATAATCAGAGGCTTAGCCAATAAGTTGTATTTCCCACTTCCAGCAGGTTGTGTTTCCCACTTCTAGCAGATTATATTTCCAACTTCTAGCAGGTTGTATTTTACACTTCCAGCAGGTTGTATTTCCCACTTCCAACATGTTGTATTTCCCACTTCCAGAAGGTTGTATTTCCCACTTCCAGCAGGTTGTGTTTCCCACTTCCAGCAGGTTGTATTTCCCATTTCCAGCAGGTTGTATTTCCCACTTCCAGCAGGTTGTATTTCCCACTTCTAGCAGGTTGTGTTTCCCCACTTCTAGCAGGTTGTATTTCCCACTTCCAGCAGGTTGTTTTTCCCACTTCTAACAGGTTATGTTTCCCACTTCTAGAAGGTTGTATTTCCCACTTCTAGCAGGTTGTATTTCCCACTCCCAGCAGGTTGTATTTCCCACTCCCAACAGGTTGTATTTCCCACTTTCAGCAGGTTGTATTTCCCACTTCCAGCAGGTTGTATTTCTTGCTTCCAGCAGGTTGTATTTCTTGCTTCCAGCAGGTTGTATTTCTCGCTTTCAGCAGGTTGTATTTCCCACTGATGCACTGCCAATTCTGCAAGCTCCCAATAGTGATTGATAAACTGCAAGAGCTAACAAGAACCCCAATTGAAGTCAGTACCAACAAAAGGGTATCACTGCATTGAATACTGTCTCACTGTGGCATACCTGGAAATGAAAGAGCAGATATGTAGCTAAAGAAAGAGCCCCATGGAAGCAAACAGACCACCATCTTCCATGTAAAGAAGATCCTTATCAAGTCTGTTGAGTTGTGCTAAGTCAAGAACCAATGTCATAGCATTCGAGACATTCCTGTATGTACTCCATCCTCATCTTCAACAGCCAATGAAGAGTCCCAATACTAATGGTACCAGATGTAGTCTAATTATGAGCCAGTTTGGCCTTTGCTCAGTGATTGAGTAAAACAGATGATCTTGTTCTGTATCACAACAGACTAAACAATCACTTACACAAACATAAAAGTGTCCTGTGCATACGTGGACAGACAGAACGGATAACTAAACATATTCTGCAAGAGTGCCATCATTTTTGTAAATTGTGGTTAAAACATTATCCCACAGAGACACACTTGCCTTCAACATGATGGCCATCTTTCTTCTATCAGTAGTAATTCATTATTCATTATCAGTAGTAATTCATTATTAAAACTCTAATGGAAAATAGCATTTGCGTTTATATTTGCAAATACAGCAGTTTGCTTCAGCTGTGTAGGCATCACTCCTTTCACAAATGATCCTTTGCCCATTCACAGTCCACGTTTTTGCATCCTGAAATGATAGAGAGTATACACAGCATTTGATGGCCCTCACTTTAAGTCAAAGGTAGTAGTTTGTTGGAGTACTTCACATTTTGTACACATATCAAAGACAGCAATTATAAAAATATTTATACAGAAAGACAGTGCATGAAACCTATTACTGCAGCCAAAACTGTAGAATTAACCGGTTATTACAGCTGAATGACTGTTCTTGAAGAAAACGTTATTCTAGCAGCAAGATACTAAATAGATACAATGTTTAGTACAACAGAATGAAACTTTGCGAATACTACTTCAGTAGAAAGATATTACAAGACAGCTAAATGCATTTGAGGCTAATAAAAGATAGATAAATGTGTCTGAGCCTAAACAAAGAAAAAAAAGATTCCTTATAAGTAGAAACATAGCATCAATGCATGTGATTATTCTTTCTTTCTTATTTAGGAGATATTCTCCCTGAAATGCAAGTTGATCCTGTTTATGACTAATGCAGTATTCTTCTCTGCTGCATTGTATTTCTTTCACCGACACAATACATATTGTGAGGATGGAGGTAAGGCACTGCTGTTTTCTGTGTATATGTAAAAGTAAAAGGAGCCCACATTTTAGTTTACTACAGTTATTCTTTTGAATGGTAATATGGAAATCCCAGCAGTCTTTCTCAGGCATTTCATCTCACATGAGATGAGTGTTTATAGGGACAAAGTCTGACATTGATATTAAAGTGTTATAAGAAATATACTGTTTGTCATTTATTATTTGACTTCCATGGAATTTGTGAATATTTGAGTAAAGTTTGTCTTTTGGTATCTTGTTTGTATCTGTCAAATGTTAATCTGAAATAAGAAAAAACCAATGGCCAAGTCCTACAAGAAACAAATGTAAACCGTAAATTGATTAGATAAATTATATGTAGGCAGTTAACACATTTTGGACACGTTTTAAGAAGAAATGAATTAGAGAACTGGCAAGATTGAGGGGGAAAAAACAATAAGATGGCAGAGAAGTAAATATCTGGATGGCTTGACCACATGGCATGGTCGAGACAAGAACACAGAGCTGCTCCATGTCTTTGGTGCCCATGCTTATCAGCATGGCACATGATGATGATGAAATGAGAAAAAGAGATTCACTAATAGTATTGATATTTTATTTAAAATTTAAAAATTTTGTTCATGCTTTTCTTTCTCTCTCAGATAATATACAATTTCAGACGTGATATTGTTGTCTTAGTTTAGTGGTGAGGACGTACGTACATACGTACATTTTGCACAATGGCATGTTCCTAATTTTCTTGATTTACTATTCATTTCTGAATCAAATGTTTCTTTTATTTGACTTTCATTTAATGCTAGCACTGTCTCACATTAGAGAGCTGATCAGTCACAGTGTTTGCCTTTTGTCACTTTGTTAAATATCTCTGGTCAAATGTGTATGCTGAAATGAGAAAATGAGATTCCCTAATTGTATTGTTTCTCATTAAGTGACAAGCAAGTATTGTCTGTCATTTCATGTTAGGGAGCTGTGGTAGCAAAGTGGCTAGCATGCGTGCCTGTTGACCAGGTGGTCATAAGTTTAAATCCTCATTGAGGTCTATTTATGTCACATTTACCTGGGCTCCCAGGCTGCCCCAGCCTCAGCTGGGTGCCAGGAAGTGTCCAGGGAAGTAAAGGTGGCTGGTATAATGTTTGTGTCACCCATCAAGTGTTGATTATTCTGTACAAATATGGAGTTAGAACCATATACCCACTACACCTAAGATGTGTACAAGGATCCTTCACTGGGGTGACTGTCTCAGTTAAGACTGCACAGCCAATCGTGAGATGAAAAGAGATACTTGTCACAATGTTCTATCCTGTTAGTATCAAAATGTTTGTTTTGTTACTTTGTGTACAACCTTGTGTATGTGTCAGGGATGTGTCTGGGAGTGATGTCATATTTGTGATGTGATAATGTTCAGTCTGAGCTTTCACAATGATGACAGTGTTCACAATATAAAGGCACAGTTCTTTGATCACACATAGACAGCAAGGCTCAGTTTCTTAGGACAACACACACACACTGACAAGTTCAGAACGTAGACATAACAATACTTTTGCTGGCAAGTTATTGGTGTGGTCATAAAAACATACATAGCTCATGAATACATTGACATCACATCAATCATACATACTGTATCTTCCAGTCCAGGAGGTTGTCTATGAATTCTAGTCATGCCTTAAAGTGTGCTTCGGTTCTTGATTATGACAGAGCATCTGAGAGTTGATCTTCCTCCACATCATCATCATCCAGTGCTTTGCCGGCTGGTGTGGGCAATCATGCCTCTCCACAAATTAAGATCTCCGTTATGGATCAGTTTGTGTGTTGACTCCCATTCCTTAGTGTGGCAGTCCAGAAAACATAGGAAGGGATGTGAAGAATTACAGGAATGTAGGAGGAATGTAGGAAATGCTGAAAATTTATTGGACAGCCAGAATGAGTAATCAGGATGTTTTAAGAGAAGCTGAGTTGCAAAGACAACTCATCACAAACATCAGAAAGAGGCAGTCATCGTTTTTTTGGCCACGTTATGAGAAGACAAAAACTGGAACATGTGACAACTGGAAATATTGCGGAAAGAGAGATAGAGGAAGACAGTGTGAGAAGATTCTTGACAGTCTTGTGTCATGGCACGGAAGGGAGTCAACACATGAATTGATCCATGACATCGGAGATCGTAATTTGTGGAGAGGCATGATCACCCACGCCAGCTGGCAAGGCACTGGAAGATGATGATGATGATAACTTCCTTTTAAGGTTTGTCCACCTTGTTTTCATCCCATTATCTGATTAAGCACCCTAGACTTATATTTTAAAGCATAATGCTGCATAGCATAATGCTGCAAGATTTACTTGTTTGCTATTACTAACTTGTCATTCCTGTATAAACTCATTATCTGCCATCCGCCACTTTCAACATCAAAACAATAGGAAAATAATAAGATAAAATATCACTTAAAAATGAACTTATGAAGACTTGTGGAACATTCGAGAAACCAATGAAATTATTGGCGCATGTCAATAAATTAAACCATCCACAGTTTTTAATGTGACAGTTGATGAGTTCATAATATATGAAACTAACCTGTTATTATTGATTTGTTGTGTAAGGTCTGCAGACTTGATATGATAAAATTGTTGACACTTTTTTCCCCCCAGTCTACAGCCTGTTTGGTTTGTGTGAGATTGTTGTTGTCGTCACCAATATAGCATTCCATGGAACAGCCATGATTGACTTCCGTGGCAGTCACCTAGTTCTTCTAGATGTGTACAGATGATGCTTGGTTTGTAACCCATTTATATTTTATGATTGAATGAAAACTGAATGGCAGATATGCAATTTGCCAAATAGACAAAAGTTGATTTCAGTAATAGTATATGTTTTATCTCTGTGTATTATGAATATGTGTTTTAGTGGCCATCCTTTCAGAATTTACCTTTGTAGAGATTTTTTACAAATTAAATGTGGCAAAATTATTGCAACTCAGCTGATGTAAGCTTAAAAGAATAACTACAATACATGTGGACTGAATGTTTGCGAAGGCCTGCTATACTTATGGTTATTCAAGTTATATTTAACTTACTACAATAACAAATTTTTCAGTTTATTCACTGACCTTTCTTCACATTCTGAATTTAACATAAATAATAAAATGAAAACTAACCAGAAATCAATGCCCCAAAAAACGAAAACAATCAGGGAGTTGACTATAAGAAATCTGCTATTTGCTGATGATGCTGATGTCGTCACCAGAGTCAAGACTAACTCCAGATTTTAATGAATTAGCATGTCAGATTTCTGGCCTGGCAATAAGCATGGAGAAAAGGTGCTGAACTAGACCGCAGGGATCATACTGTTGATTAAAACTGATGACAAACTGGAAGAGGTGCACAATTTTATATACCTGGGTTCTGTTCTTCTTCTTGCATTCATTCATTCATGTTTACACCAATAGATAAGTTCTCATGGTGTAGTCAACAGTATTTTGGAACTCCGGTTTTATTCTATACAATTGTGAATGCAGTGAGGTACTTGTAATTTACGTCCAAAAGTCAAGGACGAGAAGTCAACATTTTAGCCCAACTGACAGGTGTAGGGGTTGAACTCAATACCTCGATATCTGCACGCTGGATGTTTAAGAACAAGCACTCTTATCCATTCGGTCACGCTGACCTGCCCTAGATGGCATTGATAACCACATCAGCCAAACTCCAGCCATTGTCACTCTTCTTGTCAAACATCTGGGCAGAAATTCCAAACCCACAGTGAAAACTAAATCTGGTGTACATACAGCTATTATCACGCTTCTTGTCAAACATCTGTGGAGAAATCCTAAACCCACAGTGAAAACTAAGTCTGTGGTACATACAGCCATTGTCACGCTTCATGCCAAACATCAACGGAGAAATTCCAAACCGACAGTGAAAACTAAATCTGTGGCATATACAGCTTGTGTCATCAGCTCTCTGTTGTAGAGTAGTGAGACGTGGTCCAGATATGTCTAACGAGACAAATGATTTAACATCTTCCACTTACGATGTCCGTGTTGCTGCAGTGCTCAAACACAGGTCTAGTGACCATTTACATGCTGCTCATACAGCACAGAATACCCTAGCTGTGTCCACACCGCAGTTCTCACACACAGGTCTAGCCTATACAGCACAGAATGCCCTAGCTTTGCCCATCCCACATGCCAACTGGACACAAGCTAAAGGCAGTTCTCTATAGCAGGTGGCAAACATCATCATCATGCGCCCTGTCATATGGCACAGGCATTCATGAATCTCCACATATTTTAGTCGCTGGTGATTTGGATGAATTCTATGGGTGTTATTCCCTTATGCCACTGCCTTAGGCCATCCATCATCATTGCTTTGGTCTGCTTCTTCTATGACTCAACTTTCCAGCCGTCATGTTGTTTTCCAATGTTTTCCTTCTCATTACATGACCAACCGATAATAGAAGAATTGGACATTCACATCTGTGATTCAAAGACAGTTAAAGCGAGCCAAGCGTGTTGGGTATAGACACAACAGCCTTGGAGGAAAGGCTTCTGATCATAAAAGTGGACATGCACTATAAGGAATCATCTTCAGGCCCAGCAGC
Source organism: Cepaea hortensis (assembly GCA_963921405.1). Lineage (NCBI taxonomy): Eukaryota > Metazoa > Mollusca > Gastropoda > Stylommatophora > Helicidae > Cepaea > Cepaea hortensis. The sequence continues at coordinate 108,194,530 of OY992879.1, forward strand.
TAGAGCAGTGGTTCTCAACCGGTGAGGAATTCCCCCCCCCCCCCCAGGGGGGAATTTTAGGGTTTCCAGGGGGGGGGGGGGGGAATGAAGACCATGTCAAGATCGCGTTAATACAAGAACCGATTACTTGATATTGTTTTTCCCTTCATACTTTACAGTTAAGTACGTCTCATCCTTCTAAAATTTATTTTATAAAGTCAGTAGATCCACAAATCATGTTTTATGTGGATGTCTAGACTTGTTTTAGTATGTGCTATTAAATTTACCTTACATTTTTACGTATACTGTGTAGGGGTGGGGGATTTTTAGATAGGAAATATGAAAAGGGGGGGGGGGGAATGACATTCTGAAAATACAGTGAAAAAGGGGGGGGGGGGCACGGGCCAAATTTTTGATAGGAAGGGGGGGAATGACGTTCTGAAAATATGGTGAAAGGGGGGGGGGCAAGGCCAAAAAAGGTTGAGAACCACTGAGCTAGAGGCTTCCTACTTGGCCCATAGCCAGGTGTGACTGAAGGAGGCTGTGACTGTGATAGCAGGTCCCATCTCCCTTTTCAACAGTATACTAGTGTATTTATTCATGCTTGATGCTATGCCAGTTGTGTTGTTGTTTCTCTGGTCATTGCCTATGTTGTTAGGATGAGTATGCATTCTAAAGGACATTAGGAGCAGCATCTGTTGTTTTAAACACAAATAAACATGACATATGTACACTGGGAAAAGTACTTGTCTTTTTATTCTAGTACAATACATGGCATGATTAGTTGATTCTGAAAGAAAGTTGTTGACTGCAAAGAGTTGTGCAGAACATTTGGTGCAGCAGATATAAGTATTTATAGCTTTGGATAGTTGTTCTTCTGCCTTTAAGAATCCTAATGGAGTATAGGCCCACAAACCATGCATACCAAACCCTTTGTTGGGCAGTACACGGTTGGTTGGATGTGGTCTGATGTTTCTGCTGTATGAAGTAGCCAGTCTCACATGAACCCTCATTGGTTGCCTTTCACGACCTGGATAGGAAATGACTATTCTTGACTTCCCTCTTGTGGTCCCAGAAGCACACAGGTGCCTTAAATAGTTAGTCTGCTAATGTTACATAATATGTAGTTTGCTACTGTGGTTCACCTTATATGCACCAATAGATGCCCAGTGAAGTGAAGATGTCAGTTGCAATGAGAAAAAGATTGTTGAAGTGCTACATAGAGCCTGTACTTTTGTATGGATGTGAAATGTGGACAATGAGCAGATAAGATGAAAAACATATAATGCCAGTTGAAAGTTATTTCTGAAGAAAATGCAAAGAATACCATGGACAGACAGAAAAACCATTAAGTTTTACAAGAGGAAAATGAATACTGTAAACTGATTATAGAAATTAGATGTAGACAGTCAAGTTGTTTTGGGCACGTTATGAGAAGAAATAAACAAGATAGCATCCACTGTAGGTCAGTGCTACATCAGATGGTATCTACTGTATGTTTGTATTAGACAGCATTTACTGTATATCCATGCTGTACAAGATTGAGAAGAAAAGAACAAGGGGAAGGCAGAGAAGTAAATATCTGGATGGCTTGACCACATGGCATGGTTGGGACAAGAACACAGAGTTGACTCACGACTGGTGATCATGTAAGATGGCAAAACATGATCCCCCACGCTTACCGGCATGGCACATGATGATGAAAGTGAAATAACTGTACCCTACAAGTTTTGCTTTTCTGTAGTGATAAGTAATTCAACAGCAGATACTGCTGTAGGGCTGTGCAGTCATGGCATTTCACATATACAACGTCAAGGGAAACTATAACAGTAGACAGTACTACCAGCTTTCTGTTAGCGCCAAATGTTGGGCAGCGCTCACCAAACTCAACACAGTGCGGTTTGTGACAACTATTTCAGGCAGAGGAGCGCAATTGGGAGGGTACACGCCTGCCCCTAATGGTAGAAAATGCAGCCTAAAGACTAAATGTCATGGCAGGGCAGACCAGGCCTTAACTAACAGTGAGCAACTGGTCAAGGATGGAAGCTGCGACAGGTGGACAGTTAGAGCATTCCTGTGTTGATCTGGCAGCTTCTGCAGCTTGTATTAGTGTTACCTTTCCTTTGGAGTAAACTAAGCAGGCCGAGAGAGGGATCATGCTGAATCGGCAACACAAGGTCTCTAAATCCATCCCAGGTTTTATGCTATGGAGAGGTTATTTTACAAACTGTCTTCTATCAAGATGGCACAGTGATTGTCGGGTCAAGGAATTATGAAATGGAGTGACTAGCTGCCTTTCTCTCAACCTTTCACTTCCATAGAAAGCTCTGGTGCCCACTTGACGAGGTTGGGTAGAGCCATGAATCACACACAATAAGACATAATACTGAAGTACTGTGCTGGTAGTCCCTTGCATTATCCACAACGCCACTTAATCTGTAAATCAGACTAAAGATATGTACTTACAGGTGTTCACTGCCACTCATACAAGTTACAGAAAAAAGAATGAGACATCATAGGTAATAAAAGACAGCAGAAAAATTTTAAGCTATAAGCATGCTGGATTTGCTTCATTAATGAAATAGTGTACCTTGATGTTTGGCCAGCTGGATACTATGACGGGGCTAAAGAGCAGGTTGAATAAACTGCTGTCCTGTGTACATTTCCAAATGTAATCCTCTACAACTATTCATGCAGTTACCTGAAACAAGCTTTGCAAGTTCCTCATTTCTCCAGTTTTTCCTGTTCCTTAGCATATCACTCCTTAAGAACAAAGAGCCTTATCTGTGCAACCTCGTCTGGTTACTTTATCTTGTAATGCTATGACCAAGTATTTTGCACGATCTGTTACGGGATTATCTCAAATTATTTTTGTAAACAAAGAGAAAATAAATGTCAAATTTCAGCATCAACTGGATGAAAACTTTTATGACAAACACACGAGAGAGTGACAATGACATTATAGAGAGTGACAATGACAGTTAAGAGATTGACAAAGTATTCTCTTCCAGAGAATAATAAGTTACTTTAATATTATTTTATAAAATAACAATACATTTTCTGTGTTAATTTGTTGGCAAGTAACATTTTCCGACAAGACAGTTTATATGATGATTTATTTTACATTGTGCAGTCAAATGATTACACTGTGATCGTTGCATGTTAACCAGCAGATTTGAGATTTTTCACTATCAAAGCATGGCAATAATGTGCTGGCTTTCAGTACCATTGTTTTCGTATTTTGTAAACACCAATACCTCCCATGCCATACATCCTACCTAACCTGCTGGATTCAAAGATGGACGTCTTACCACAGATTATGCAGGTAGTTGTTATATGGACATGTACATTTAGTTAGTTGTTGTATGGACATTTGTGTCAGGTCTTAGTCAGATATGACTGAGCTACCGTATAACAGTGGACGATACTACCTGCTTTCTGTTAGCGCTGAACATTGGGCGGCGCTTACCAACCCCGACACCCCACATTGTGCCAATGGCTTCGGGCGGAAGAGCGCAATTGGGAGGGTACAAGCCTTACCCTGGTGCGAGGAAATGCAACCTAAAGACAAAGTATCATGGCAGGGCAGACCAGGCCCTAAGGTTGGCGGCTGGTCTAGGATCGAAGCTTCGACAGGCGGACAATTAGAGCATTGCTTTGCTGATCTGGCAGCTTCTGCAGCTTGCCTTGTTCCAGATGTAGAGGTGTTAACTTTCCTCTGGAGTGAACTAGGCAGGCCGAGAGAGGGATCATGCTGCATGGGCAACACATGATCTCTATATTTTAGCCCAGGCTTTGTTCTATGGAGAGGCAATAACTCCATCCCTTACAAACTATCGTCTGTCAAGACGGCATGGTGCCAATGATATGGACATTTAGCTAGTTGCATGGACATTTAGTTAGTTGTTGAATATACATTTAGTTAGTTGTTGTCGGAATATGGATATTTAGTTGTATGGACATTTAGTTAGTTGTATGGACATGGACATTTATTTAGTTGTTGTATGAACATATACATTTAGTTAGTTGTTGTATGGACATGGACATTTAGCTAGCTGCATAGACATTTAGTTAGTTGTTGAATATATATTTAGTTAGTTATTGTAGGAATATGGATATTTAGTTAGTTGTAAGGACATTTAGTTTTTTGTATGTACATTTAGTTAGTTGTTGTATGGACATGGACATTTATTTAGTTGTTGTATGAACATATACATTAGTTAGTTGTTTTATAGACATGGACATTTAGTTGTTGTATGGTAATAGGCATTTAGTTAGTTGTTATACAGTAATGGACATTTATTTAGTTGTTGTATGAACATACACATTTAGTTAGTTGTTGTATAGACATGGACATATAGTTGTTGTATGGTAATGGGCATTAGTTAGTTGTTGTACAGTAATGTACATTTAGTTAGTTGTTGTACAGTAATGGGCATTTAGTTAGTTGTTCTATGGTAATGGACATTTAGTTAGTTGTTAAACGGTAATGAACATTTAGTTAGTTGCATGGTAATGGGCATTTAGTTAGTTGTTGTATGGTAATGGACATTTAGTTAGTTGTTGTATGGTAATGGGCATTTAGTTAGTTGTTGTACAGTAGTGGGCATTTAGTTGTTGTACAGTAATGGGCATTTAGGTAGTTGTTGTATGGTAATGGGCATTTAGTTAGTTGTTGTACAGTAATGGACATTTAGTTAGTTGTTGTACAGTAATGGGCATTTAGTTAGTTGTGTGGACATTTAGTTAGTTGTTGTACAGTAATGGACATTTAGTTAGTTGTTGTACAGTAATAGGCATTTAGTTGGTTATTGTACGGACGTTTAGTTAGTTATTGTGTGGACATGGACATTTAGTTTGTTGTTGTATGGGCATTTAGTTATTTGTTGTGTGGACATAGGCATGGGCAGTTAGATAGTTGTTGTATGGACTTGGGTATTTAGTTAGTTGTTGTATGGACATTTAGTTACTTGTTGTATGGACATGGACATTTAGTTAGTTGTTGTACAGACATGGACATTTAGTTAGTTGTTGTATGGACATGGCAATTTAGTTAGTTGCTTTATGGACATTTAGTTAGTTATTATATGGTCATTTAGTTAGTTGTAAGAACATTTAGTTATTTGTTGTTTGGACATTTAGTTATTTGTTGTTTGGACATTTAATTAGTTGTATGGACAAATAGTTAATAGTTGTTTGGACATTTAGTTAGTTGTTGTATGGGCATGGGCATTTAGTTAATTGTATGGACATTTATTTAGTTGTTGAATATACATTTAGTTGTTTTATGGACATGGGCATTTAGTTAGTTGTTGGACATTTAGTTAGTTTTTGTATAACCATTTAGTTCTTGTTTGGACATTTAGTTAGTTGTTGTGTGGACATGGACATTGAGTTAGCGGTTGTGTGGACATGGACATTTAGTTAGTTGTTATATGGACATGGACATTTACTTAGTTGTATGGGCATTTAGTTAGTTTTTGTGTAAATATCTAGTTAAATGTTATATGGATATTTAGTTAGTAGTTGTATGGAAATGGGCAGGATATGTGATCTGGGAGGTAGAAATAGTCGCATGTGAATTGCACTGAACTGCAAAACCACAAGATAATTAAAGAGCAGAAACTAACAAGAAATCAAATAAATAAGGATAATAATTTTCAAATTGAAACAAATAGCCAGGACTGAAGTAATATAAGCATAGCAACCCCTTCATCTGTGTTCCACATGATAGCATCTACTGCACATCTATGCATCCACAGTATGTCTCTGCTGTACAAGATGTGTCTACTGTGTGTCTGTGCTGTACAAAATAACATCTACATCATTCTGTGCTGTACAAGACAAGATCTACCTATGTACGTGCTGTACAAGACAACATCTACCTCATGTACGTGCTGTACAAGATAACATCTACCCCATGTATGTGCTGTATAAGACATCATCTACCCCATGCATGTGCTGTACAAGACATCACCTAACCCATGTATGTGCTGTACAAGACATTGTCTATCTCATGTATGTGCTATACAAGACATTATCTACCTCATGTATGTGCTATACAAGACATTATCTACCTCATGTATGTGCTATACAAGACATTATCTACCCCATGGATGTGCTATACAAGACATTCTCTACCTCATGCATGTGCTATACAAGACATTATCTACCTCATGTATGTACTGTACAAGACAGTATTTACTGTATGCCCTTACTACACCATGTATATACTGTATATCCATGCTACATCAGATAGCATCTACTGTATATCTGTGCTGTACAAGATAACATCAATTGTATGTCTACTACACACAATATTATTTGCTGTTTGTCTGTACTACACAAGATAGTACCAACTGTATGTCTGTACTACACAAAACATTAGCTTATAGTATCTACTGTATGTTTGTGCTACATCATATAGCACACACACTGCACGTCCATTCTGCACAAGATGGCATCTACTGTATGTCCATGCTACACCAGATAGCATCTAATATATGTCTATGTTACATCAAATAGCACACACTGCATGTCCATGTTACATCATATAGCACACACTGCATGTCCATGTTACATCATATAGCACACACTGCATGTCCATGTTACATCATATATCACACACTGCATTTCCATGCTACATCATATAGCACACACTGCATGTCCATGTTACATCATATAGCACACACTGCATGTCCATGTTATATCATATAGCACACACTGCATGTCCATGTTACATCATATAGCACACACTGCATGTCCATGTTACATCATATAGCACACACTGCATGTCAATGTTACATTATATAGCATACACTGCATGTCCATGCTACATTATATAGCACACACTGCATGTCCGTGTTACATCATATATCACACACTGCATGTCCATGTTACATCATATAGCACACTGCATGCCCATGTTACATCATATAGCACACTGCATGCCCATGATACATCATATAGCACACACTGCATGTCCATGCTACATCATATAGCACACACTGCATGTCCATGTTACATCATGTACCACACACTGCATGTCCATGTTACATCATATAGCACACACTGCATGTCCATGTTACATCATATAGCACACACTGCATGTCCATGTTACATCATATAACACACACTGCATGTTCATGTTACATCATATAGCACACACTGCTTGTCCATGTTACATAATATAGCACACACTACATGTCAATGTTACACCATATAGCACACACTACATGTCCATGTTACATATAGCACACTGCATGTCCATGTTACATCATATAACACACACTGCATGCCCATGCTACATCATATAGCACACACTGCATGCCCATGCTACATCATATAGCACACACTGCATGTCCATGTTACATCATATAGCACACACTGTATGTCCATGTTACATCATATAGCACACACTGCACATCCATGTTACATCATATAGCACACACTGCACATCCATGCTACATCATATAGCACAACATCATGTTCATGTTACACAATATAGCACATACTGTATATCCATGTTACATCATATAGCACACTACACGTCCATGTTACATCATATAGCATATACTGCATGTCCATGGCACATCATATAGCACACACTGCATGTCCATGCTACATCATATAGCACACACTACATGTTCATGTTACATCATATAGCACACACTACATGTTTATGTTACATCATATAGCACACTTCATGTCCATGTTACATCATATAGCACACTGCATGTTCATGTTACATCATATAGCACACACTGCATGTCCATGTTACATCATATAGCACACTGCATGCCCATGTTACATCATATATCACACACTGCATGCCCATGTTACATCATATATCACACACTGCATGTCCATGCTACATCATATAGCACATATGTCATGTCCATGTTACACAATATAGCACACTTCATGTCCATGTTACATCATATAGCACACTGCATGTGCATGTTACATCATATGGCACACACTGCAACGTAGAGAAAATAAATAACACCCATTATAATAACAAACACCAGGTTTTATGTTAAATTTGTTGAACCAATATGGCTGCAGGAAGCCACACAGACAAGAAATTAACATTTATGTAACAACTGTGTGCAGCAGGAACATAAACAAAACACATATTACAATTATTGTGAAACTTTTAAACGATGTTTCAATAATAGAACAATTCCACATACACATATTTTTCTTTGGCTAAAACTACTCACACATTTAGGAGAATACAACTAGGAATTAGAAACACAATTAGGAATTGAAAACTGAGGAATGTAGTAGCTACATGCTCCCATGCTGGCCATGGGTTGGAACCCACAGTGAGACTAAGTTTTAAATTGACCTTGCTCCATGGCAACCCAGCCTAAAATGGGTGCCAGCGACCTAGGAGCAGAGATAGGCGACTTGCTACAGACACTGTAGGAATTAGAAACACAATTAGGAATTGAAAACTGAGGAATGTAGTGGCTACATGCTCCCATGCTGGCCATGGGTTGGAACCCACAGTGAGACTAAGTTTTAAATTGACCTTGCTTCATGGCAACCCAGCCTAAAATGGGTGCCAGCGACCTAGGAGCAGAGATATGCGACTTGCTACAGACCCTGTCACCGATTGTCTAGGAGCAGAGATAGGTGACTTGCTACAGACCCCGTCACCGATTGCCTAGGAGCAGAGATAGGTGACTTGCTACAGACCCCGTCACTGATTGTCTAGGAGCAGAGATAGGTGACTTGCTACAGACCCTGTCACCGATTGTCTAGGAGCAGAGATAGGTGACTTGCTACAGACCCCGTCACCGATTGTCTAGGAGCAGAGATAGGTGACTTGCTACAGACCCTGTCACCGATTGCCTAGGAGCAGAGATAGGCGACTTGCTACAGACCCCGTCACTGATTGTCTAGGAGCAGAGATAGGTGACTTGCTACAGACCCTGTCACCGATTGTCTAGGAGCAGAGATAGGTGACTTGCTACAGACCCCGTCACCGATTGTCTAGGAGCAGAGATAGGTGACTTGCTACAGACTCTGTCACCGATTGTCTAGGAGCAGAGATATGCGACTTGCTACAGACCCCGTCACTGATTGTCTAGGAGCAGAGATAGGTGACTTGCTACAGACCCCGTCACCGATTGTCTAGGAGCAGAGATAGGCGACTTGCTACAGACCCCGTCACTGATTGTCTAGGAGCAGAGATAGGCGACTTGCTACAGACCCCGTCACTGATTGTCTAGGAGCAGAGATAGGTGACTTGCTACAGACCCCGTCACCGATTGCCTAGGAGCAGAGATATGCGACTTGCTACAGACCCCGTCACCGATTGCCTAGGAGCAGAGATAGGTGACTTGCTACAGACCCCGTCACCGATTGTCTAGGAGCAGAGATAGGTGACTTGCTACAGACCCCGTCACCGATTGTCTAGGAGCAGAGATAGGTGACTTGCTACAGACCCTGTCACCGATTGTCTAGGAGCAGAGATAGGTGACTTGCTACAGACCCCGTCACCGATTGCCTAGGAGCAGAGATAGGTGACTTGCTACAGACCCCGTCACCGATTGCCTAGGAGCAGAGATAGGTGACTTGCTACAGACCCCGTCACCGATTGTCTAGGAGCAGAGATAGGTGACTTGCTACAGACCCCGTCACCGATTGCCTAGGAGCAGAGATAGGTGACTTGCTACAGACCCCGTCACCGATTGTCTAGGAGCAGAGATAGGTGACTTGCTACAGACCCCGTCACCGATTGTCTAGGAGCAGAGATAGGCGGCATGCTACAGACCCCGTCACCGATTGCCTAGGAGCAGAGATAGGCGGCATGCTACAGACCCCGTCACCGATTGTCTAGGAGCAGAGATAGGTGACTTGCTACAGACGCTGTCACCGATTGCACAGGAGCAGAGATAGGTGACTTGCTACAGACCCTGTCACCGATTGTCTAGGAGCAGAGATAGGTGACTTGCTACAGACCCCGTCACCGATTGTCTAGGAGCAGAGATAGGTGACTTGCTACAGACCCTGTCACTGATTGTCTAGGAGCAGAGATAGGCGACTTGCTACAGACCCTGTCACTGATTGTCTAGGAGCAGAGATAGGTGACTTGCTACAGACCCTGTCACTGATTGTCTAGGAGCAGAGATAGGTGACTTGCTACAGACCCTGTCACTGATTGTCTAGGAGCAGAGATAGGCGACTTGCTACAGACCCTGTCACTGATTGTCTAGGAGCAGAGATAGGCGACTTGCTACAGACCCCGTCACCGAATGTCTAGGAGCAGAGATAGGCGACTTGCTACAGACCCCGTCACTGATTGTCTAGGAGCAGAGATAGGCGACTTGCTACAGACCCCGTCACCGATTGTCTAGGAGCAGAGATAGGCGACTTGCTACAGACCCCGTCACCGATTGTCTAGGAGCAGAGATAGGCGACTTGCTACAGACCCCGTCACCGATTGTCTAGGAGCAGAGATAGGTGACTTGCTACAGACCCCGTCACCGATTGTCTAGGAGCAGAGATAGGTGACTTGCTACAGACCCTGTCACCGATTGTCTAGGAGGAGAGATAGGCGACTTGCTACAGACCCTGTCACCGATTGCACAGGAGCAGAGATAGGTGACTTGCTACAGACCCTGTCACCGATTGTCTAGGAGCAGAGATAGGTGACTTGCTACAGACCCCGTCACCGATTGTCTAGGAGCAGAGATAGGTGACTTGCTACAGACCCTGTCACCGATTGTCTAGGAGCAGAGATAGGTGACTTGCTACAGACCCCGTCACCGATTGTCTAGGAGCAGAGATAGGTGACTTGCTACAGACCCTGTCACCGATTGTCTAGGAGCAGAGATAGGTGACTTGCTACAGACCCTGTCACCGATTGTCTAGGAGCAGAGATAGGTGACTTGCTACAGACCCTGTCACCGATTGTCTAGGAGCAGAGATAGGTGACTTGCTACAGACCCTGTCACCGATTGTCTAGGAGCAGAGATAGGTGACTTGCTACAGACCCCGTCACCGATTGTCTAGGAGCAGAGATAGGTGACTTGCTACAGACCCCGTCACCGATTGTCTAGGAGCAGAGATAGGTGACTTGCTACAGACCCTGTCACCGATTGTCTAGGAGCAGAGATAGGTTACTTGCTACAGACCCTGTCACCGATTGTCTATGAGCAGAGATAGGTGACTTGCTACAGACCCTGTCACCGATTGTCTAGGAGCAGAAATAGGCGACTTGCTACAGACCCTGTCACTGATTGTCTAGGAGCAGAGATAGGCGACTTGCTACAGACCCTGTCACCGATTGTCTAAGAGCAGAGATAGGTGACTTGCTACAGACCCTGTCACTGATTGTCTAGGAGCAGAGATAGGCGACTTGCTACAGACCCTGTCACTGATTGTCTAGGAGCAGAGATAGGCGACTTGCTACAGACCCTGTCACCGATTGTCTAGGAGCAGAGATAGGTGACTTGCTACAGACCCTGTCACTGATTGTCTAGGAGCAGAGATAGGCGACTTGCTACAGACCCTGTCACTGATTGTCTAGGAGCAGAGATAGGCGACTTGCTACATACCCTGTCACTGATTGTCTAGGAGCAGAGATAGGCGACTTGCTACAGACCCTGTCACTGATTGTCTAGGAGCAGAGATAGGCGACTTGCTACAGACCCTGTCACCGATTGTCTAGGAGCAGAGATAGGTGACTTGCTACAGACCCCGTCACCGATTGTCTAGGAGCAGAGATAGGCCGCATGCTACAGACCCCGTCACCGATTGCCTAGGAGCAGAGATAGGCGGCATGCTACAGACCCCGTCACCGATTGTCTAGGAGCAGAGATAGGTGACTTGCTACAGACGCTGTCACCGATTGCACAGGAGCAGAGATAGGTGACTTGCTACAGACCCTGTCACCGATTGTCTAGGAGCAGAGATAGGTGACTTGCTACAGACCCCGTCACCGATTGTCTAGGAGCAGAGATAGGTGACTTGCTACAGACCCTGTCACTGATTGTCTAGGAGCAGAGATAGGCGACTTGCTACAGACCCTGTCACTGATTGTCTAGGAGCAGAGATAGGTGACTTGCTACAGACCCTGTCACTGATTGTCTAGGAGCAGAGATAGGTGACTTGCTACAGACCCTGTCACTGATTGTCTAGGAGCAGAGATAGGCGACTTGCTACAGACCCTGTCACCGATTGTCTAGGAGCAGAGATAGGCGACTTGCTACAGACCCCGTCACCGATTGTCTAGGAGCAGAGATAGGCGACTTGCTACAGACCCCGTCACTGATTGTCTAGGAGCAGAGATAGGCGACTTGCTACAGACCCCGTCACCGATTGTCTAGGAGCAGAGATAGGCGACTTGCTACAGACCCCGTCACCGATTGTCTAGGAGCAGAGATAGGCGACTTGCTACAGACCCCGTCACCGATTGTCTAGGAGCAGAGATAGGTGACTTGCTACAGACCCCGTCACCGATTGTCTAGGAGAAGAGATAGGCGACTTGCTACAGACCCTGTCACCGATTGCACAGGAGCAGAGATAGGTGACTTGCTACAGACCCTGTCACCGATTGTCTAGGAGCAGAGATAGGTGACTTGCTACAGACCCGGTCACTGATTGTCTAGGAGCAGAGATAGGCGACTTGCTACAGACCCTGTCACCGATTGTCTAGGAGCAGAGATAGATGACTTGCTACAGACCCCGTCACCGATTGTCTAGGAGCAGAGATAAGTGACTTGCTACAGACCCCGTCACCGATTGTCTAGGAGCAGAGATAGGTGACTTGCTACAGACCCCGTCACCGATTGTCTAGGAGCAGAGATAGGTGACTTGCTACAGACCCCGTCACCGATTGTCTAGGAGCAGAGATAGGTGACTTGCTACAGACCCTGTCACCGATTGTCTAGGAGCAGAGATAGGTGACTTGCTACAGACCCTGTCACCGATTGTCTAGGAGCAGAGATAGGTGACTTGCTACAGACCCCGTCACCGATTGTCTAGGAGCAGAGATAGGTGACTTGCTACAGACCCCGTCACCGATTGTCTAGGAGCAGAGATAGGTGACTTGCTACAGACCCCGTCTCCGATTGTCTAGGAGCAGAGATAGGTGACTTGCTACAGACCCCGTCACCGATTGTCTAGGAGCAGAGATAGGTGACTTGCTACAGACCCTGTCACCGATTGTCTAGGAGCAGAGATAGGTGACTTGCTACAGACCCTGTCACTGATTGTCTAGGAGCAGAGATAGGCGACTTGCTACAGACACTGTCACCGATTGTCTAGGAGCAGAGATAGGCGACTTGCTACAGACCCTGTCACCGATTGCCTAGGAGCAGAGATAGGTGACTTGCTACAGACCCTGTCACTGATTGTCTAGGAGCAGAGATAGGCGACTTGCTACAGACCCTGTCACTGATTGTCTAGGAGCAGAGATAGGCGACTTGCTACATACCCTGTCACTGATTGTCTAGGAGCAGAGATAGGCGACTTGCTACAGACCCTGTCACTGATTGTCTAGGAGCAGAGATAGGCGACTTGCTACAGACCCTGTCACCGATTGTCTAGGAGCAGAGATAGGTGACTTGCTACATACCCCGTCACCGATTGCCTAGGAGCAGAGATAGGCGGCTTGCTACAGACCTCGTCACCGATTGTCTAGGAGCAGAGATAGGTGACTTGCTACATACCCTGTCACTGATTGTCTAGGAGCAGAGATAGGTGACTTGCTACAGACCCTGTCACCGATTGCCTAGGAGCAGAGATAGGCGGCTTGCTACAGACCTCGTCACCGATTGTCTAGGAGCAGAGATAGGTGACTTGCTACAGACCCAGTCACCGATTGCCTAGGAGCAGAGATAGGTGACTTGCTACAGACCTTGTCACCGATTGTCTAGGAGCAGAAATAGGTGACTTGCTACAGACCCTGTCACTGATTGTCTAGGAGCAGAGATAGGCGACTTGCTACAGACCCTGTCACTGATTGTCTAGGAGCAGTGATAGGCGACTTGCTACAGACCCTGTCACTGATTGTCTAGGAGCAGAGATAGGCGGCTTGCTACAGACCCTGTCACTGATTGTCTAGGAGCAGAGATAGGCGGCTTGCTACAGACCCTGTCACCGATTGTCTAGGGGCAGATATAGGCGCCTTGCTACAGACCCTGTCACCGATTGCCTAGGAGCAGAGATAGGTGACTTGCTACAGACCCTGTCACCGATTGCCTAGGAGCAGAGATAGGTGACTTGCTACAGACCCTGTCACCGATTGCCTAGGAGCAGAGATAGGCGCCTTGCTACATACCCCGTCACCGAATGTCTAGGAGCAGAGATAGGTGACTTGCTACAGACCTCGTCACCGATTGTCTAGGAGCAGAGATAGGCGGCTTGCTACAGACCCTGTCACCGATTGTCTAGGAGCAGAGATAGGTGACTTGCTACAGACCCTGTCACCGATTGTCTAGGAGCAGAGATAGGTGACTTGCTACAGACCCTGTCACCGATTGTCTAGGAGCAGAGATAGGTGACTTGCTACAGACCTCGTTACCGACCGATTGTCTAGGAGCAGAGATAGGCGGCTTGCTACAGACCCCGACACCGATTGCCTAGGAGCAGAGATAGGCGACTTGCTACAGACCCTGTCACCGATTGTCTAGGAGCAGAGATAGGTGACTTGCTACAGACCCCGTCACCGATTGCCTAGGAGCATAAATAAGCGACTTGCTACAAACCCCGTCACCGATTGCCTAGGAGCAGAGATAGGCGACTTGCTACAGACCCCGTCACCGATTGCCTAGGAGCAGAGATAGGCGACTTGCTACAGACCCCGTCACCGATTGCCTATGAGCAGAGATAGGCGACTTGCTACAGACCCCGTCACCGATTGTCTAGGAGCAGAGATAGGCGACTTTCTACAGACCCCGTCACCGATTGTCTAGGAGCAGAGATAGGCGACTTGCTACAGACCCCGTCACCGATTGCCTAGGAGCATAGATAGGCGACTTGCTACAGACCCCGTCACCGATTGCCTAGGAGCATAGATAGGCGACTTGCTGCAGACCCCGTCACCGATTGCCTAGGAGCAGAGATAGGCGACTTGCTGCAGACCCCGTCACCGATTGCCTAGGAGCAGAGATAGGCGACTTGCTACAGACCCCGTCACCGATTGCCTAGGATCAGAGATAGGCGACTTGCTACAGACCCCGTCACCGATTGTCTAGGAGCAGAGATAGGCGACTTTCTACAGACCCCGTCACCGATTGTCTAGGAGCAGAGATAGGCGACTTGCTACAGACCCCGTCACCGATTGCCTAGGAGCAGAGATAGGCGACTTGCTACAGACCCTGTCACCGATTGCCTAGGAGCAGAGATAGGTGACTTGCTATAGACCCTGTCACCGATTGTCTAGGAGCAGAGATAGGCGACTTGCTACAGACCCTGTCACCGATTGTCTAGGAGCAGAAATAGGCGACTTGCTACAGACCCTGTCACTGATTGTCTAGGAGCAGAGATAGGCGACTTGCTACAGACCCTGTCACCGATTGTCTAAGAGCAGAGATAGGTGACTTGCTACAGACCCTGTCACTGATTGTCTAGGAGCAGAGATAGGCGACTTGCTACAGACCCTGTCACTGATTGTCTAGGAGCAGAGATAGGCGACTTGCTACAGACCCTGTCACCGATTGTCTAGGAGCAGAGATAGGTGACTTGCTACAGACCCTGTCACTGATTGTCTAGGAGCAGAGATAGGCGACTTGCTACAGACCCTGTCACTGATTGTCTAGGAGCAGAGATAGGCGACTTGCTACATACCCTGTCACTGATTGTCTAGGAGCAGAGATAGGCGACTTGCTACAGACCCTGTCACTGATTGTCTAGGAGCAGAGATAGGCGACTTGCTACAGACCCTGTCACCGATTGTCTAGGAGCAGAGATAGGTGACTTGCTACAGACCCCGTCACCGATTGTCTAGGAGCAGAGATAGGCCGCATGCTACAGACCCCGTCACCGATTGCCTAGGAGCAGAGATAGGCGGCATGCTACAGACCCCGTCACCGATTGTCTAGGAGCAGAGATAGGTGACTTGCTACAGACGCTGTCACCGATTGCACAGGAGCAGAGATAGGTGACTTGCTACAGACCCTGTCACCGATTGTCTAGGAGCAGAGATAGGTGACTTGCTACAGACCCCGTCACCGATTGTCTAGGAGCAGAGATAGGTGACTTGCTACAGACCCTGTCACTGATTGTCTAGGAGCAGAGATAGGCGACTTGCTACAGACCCTGTCACTGATTGTCTAGGAGCAGAGATAGGTGACTTGCTACAGACCCTGTCACTGATTGTCTAGGAGCAGAGATAGGTGACTTGCTACAGACCCTGTCACTGATTGTCTAGGAGCAGAGATAGGCGACTTGCTACAGACCCTGTCACCGATTGTCTAGGAGCAGAGATAGGCGACTTGCTACAGACCCCGTCACCGATTGTCTAGGAGCAGAGATAGGCGACTTGCTACAGACCCCGTCACTGATTGTCTAGGAGCAGAGATAGGCGACTTGCTACAGACCCCGTCACCGATTGTCTAGGAGCAGAGATAGGCGACTTGCTACAGACCCCGTCACCGATTGTCTAGGAGCAGAGATAGGCGACTTGCTACAGACCCCGTCACCGATTGTCTAGGAGCAGAGATAGGTGACTTGCTACAGACCCCGTCACCGATTGTCTAGGAGAAGAGATAGGCGACTTGCTACAGACCCTGTCACCGATTGCACAGGAGCAGAGATAGGTGACTTGCTACAGACCCTGTCACCGATTGTCTAGGAGCAGAGATAGGTGACTTGCTACAGACCCGGTCACTGATTGTCTAGGAGCAGAGATAGGCGACTTGCTACAGACCCTGTCACCGATTGTCTAGGAGCAGAGATAGATGACTTGCTACAGACCCCGTCACCGATTGTCTAGGAGCAGAGATAAGTGACTTGCTACAGACCCCGTCACCGATTGTCTAGGAGCAGAGATAGGTGACTTGCTACAGACCCCGTCACCGATTGTCTAGGAGCAGAGATAGGTGACTTGCTACAGACCCCGTCACCGATTGTCTAGGAGCAGAGATAGGTGACTTGCTACAGACCCTGTCACCGATTGTCTAGGAGCAGAGATAGGTGACTTGCTACAGACCCTGTCACCGATTGTCTAGGAGCAGAGATAGGTGACTTGCTACAGACCCCGTCACCGATTGTCTAGGAGCAGAGATAGGTGACTTGCTACAGACCCCGTCACCGATTGTCTAGGAGCAGAGATAGGTGACTTGCTACAGACCCCGTCACCGATTGTCTAGGAGCAGAGATAGGTGACTTGCTACAGACCCCGTCACCGATTGTCTAGGAGCAGAGATAGGTGACTTGCTACAGACCCTGTCACCGATTGTCTAGGAGCAGAGATAGGTGACTTGCTACAGACCCTGTCACTGATTGTCTAGGAGCAGAGATAGGCGACTTGCTACAGACACTGTCACCGATTGTCTAGGAGCAGAGATAGGCGACTTGCTACAGACCCTGTCACCGATTGCCTAGGAGCAGAGATAGGTGACTTGCTACAGACCCTGTCACTGATTGTCTAGGAGCAGAGATAGGCGACTTGCTACAGACCCTGTCACTGATTGTCTAGGAGCAGAGATAGGCGACTTGCTACATACCCTGTCACTGATTGTCTAGGAGCAGAGATAGGCGACTTGCTACAGACCCTGTCACTGATTGTCTAGGAGCAGAGATAGGCGACTTGCTACAGACCCTGTCACCGATTGTCTAGGAGCAGAGATAGGTGACTTGCTACATACCCCGTCACCGATTGCCTAGGAGCAGAGATAGGCGGCTTGCTACAGACCTCGTCACCGATTGTCTAGGAGCAGAGATAGGTGACTTGCTACATACCCTGTCACTGATTGTCTAGGAGCAGAGATAGGTGACTTGCTACAGACCCTGTCACCGATTGCCTAGGAGCAGAGATAGGCGGCTTGCTACAGACCTCGTCACCGATTGTCTAGGAGCAGAGATAGGTGACTTGCTACAGACCCAGTCACCGATTGCCTAGGAGCAGAGATAGGTGACTTGCTACAGACCTTGTCACCGATTGTCTAGGAGCAGAAATAGGTGACTTGCTACAGACCCTGTCACTGATTGTCTAGGAGCAGAGATAGGCGACTTGCTACAGACCCTGTCACTGATTGTCTAGGAGCAGTGATAGGCGACTTGCTACAGACCCTGTCACTGATTGTCTAGGAGCAGAGATAGGCGGCTTGCTACAGACCCTGTCACTGATTGTCTAGGAGCAGAGATAGGCGGCTTGCTACAGACCCTGTCACCGATTGTCTAGGGGCAGATATAGGCGCCTTGCTACAGACCCTGTCACCGATTGCCTAGGAGCAGAGATAGGTGACTTGCTACAGACCCTGTCACCGATTGCCTAGGAGCAGAGATAGGTGACTTGCTACAGACCCTGTCACCGATTGCCTAGGAGCAGAGATAGGCGCCTTGCTACATACCCCGTCACCGAATGTCTAGGAGCAGAGATAGGTGACTTGCTACAGACCTCGTCACCGATTGTCTAGGAGCAGAGATAGGCGGCTTGCTACAGACCCTGTCACCGATTGTCTAGGAGCAGAGATAGGTGACTTGCTACAGACCCTGTCACCGATTGTCTAGGAGCAGAGATAGGTGACTTGCTACAGACCCTGTCACCGATTGTCTAGGAGCAGAGATAGGTGACTTGCTACAGACCTCGTTACCGACCGATTGTCTAGGAGCAGAGATAGGCGGCTTGCTACAGACCCCGACACCGATTGCCTAGGAGCAGAGATAGGCGACTTGCTACAGACCCTGTCACCGATTGTCTAGGAGCAGAGATAGGTGACTTGCTACAGACCCCGTCACCGATTGCCTAGGAGCATAAATAAGCGACTTGCTACAAACCCCGTCACCGATTGCCTAGGAGCAGAGATAGGCGACTTGCTACAGACCCCGTCACCGATTGCCTAGGAGCAGAGATAGGCGACTTGCTACAGACCCCGTCACCGATTGCCTATGAGCAGAGATAGGCGACTTGCTACAGACCCCGTCACCGATTGTCTAGGAGCAGAGATAGGCGACTTTCTACAGACCCCGTCACCGATTGTCTAGGAGCAGAGATAGGCGACTTGCTACAGACCCCGTCACCGATTGCCTAGGAGCATAGATAGGCGACTTGCTACAGACCCCGTCACCGATTGCCTAGGAGCATAGATAGGCGACTTGCTGCAGACCCCGTCACCGATTGCCTAGGAGCAGAGATAGGCGACTTGCTGCAGACCCCGTCACCGATTGCCTAGGAGCAGAGATAGGCGACTTGCTACAGACCCCGTCACCGATTGCCTAGGATCAGAGATAGGCGACTTGCTACAGACCCCGTCACCGATTGTCTAGGAGCAGAGATAGGCGACTTTCTACAGACCCCGTCACCGATTGTCTAGGAGCAGAGATAGGCGACTTGCTACAG
The DNA here is from genome assembly GCA_963921405.1 of Cepaea hortensis. Lineage (NCBI taxonomy): Eukaryota > Metazoa > Mollusca > Gastropoda > Stylommatophora > Helicidae > Cepaea > Cepaea hortensis. Next base: position 108,214,031 of record OY992879.1, read on the forward strand.
ACCCCGTCACCGATTGCCTAGGAGCAGAGATAGGCGACTTGCTACAGACCCTGTCACCGATTGCCTAGGAGCAGAGATAGGTGACTTGCTATAGACCCTGTCACCGATTGTCTAGGAGCAGAGATAGGCGACTTGCTACAGACCCCGTCACCGATTGTCTAGGAGCAGAGATAGGCCACTTGCTACAGACCCCGTCACCGATTGTCTAGGAGCAGAGATAGGAGACTTACTACAGACCCCGTCACCTATTGCCTAGAAGCAGAGATAGGCGACTTGCTACAGACCCCGTCACCGATTGCCTAGGAGCAGAGATAGGCCACTTGCTACAGACCCTGTCACCGATTGCCTAGGAGCAGAGATAGGCGACTTGCTACATACCCTGTCACTGATTGTCATTTAGTCTATACGAGTATGGGACTAGCACCATATGGCCAATGGAAATAACCATAAGGCAAGTAAAGGTCATGAATAAACGCACATAGTGTTGTTTGGCGCTATAGAAGTGAGAAGAAGGAAGTAGAGACTAGAAGACGCACTAGACAACATAAATTTGAAAGCTATAATCACCGACCAGAATTCGAACCTGTCACCTCCAAATGATGACACGGAGCCTCGCTGCAGGAACAAGTGTACTTGGACGCATGACCAACTAGACACCCCTACATCCTGCATTTAAACCCATCAGTGTCCTGTACCTCCCATGGTAGCTTTTGATATATATTCCTAAGGCAAGTAAAGCGGTCCTTTACTTACAACTAGGAATCGCATGTTTCGCCTTAGGTTTACCTGACTGTGATGAATATGGAAGCATAATAAAGTATAACCAGATGGAAACAGAGGAAGAGGCCGACCACGTAAATGTTGGATGTAGGGAATAGCAGAGTCCATGGGAATATCGATATATGAAGCCCATAATCGGGCACTCTCACGATGTTTATACTTAACCTCGACACCGCAAGGTACAAGAGGAACATGATGAGATGAGATGAGATGAGAATAAAGTATAACTGTATTTACGAGATATGAACAACAAAGGATACCACTGATGGTGTGTATGAACTAATGCCATAATCCTTATATTTTTTTGTGGAACATGCTGAAGATAATAATTGCAGAGAACTGCAAAGTTGAATTAATATATTAGGAACGTTCATTTGAAACCCGTTCCAATGGCTTTACTACAAAAGCATGAAAGAAACATTAACAGGTGTGGTAGAATTAAACAAAAAATTCATTTTGAATTAATTATGCACCATGGGCTGGTCAGAAGAAGTCGCCGTAGGCATTCAAGCCCATTCCATTGCTTAGGTAGGCGGCGAATGCCGTCCGTAAAAAAAAAAGATTGTGGTTGCTCACTGAACCAAGTGTTTACCGCTTTCATTACGTCTGCATCTGTGTGAAATCGTTGCCCCTTGAGAGCTTTTTTAGACATCTGAACAAATGAAAATCACATGGTAACAAATCAGGACTATAGGCTGGATGTTGCAGAATTTCCCACTTCTTCTTTGCTAATGCTTCCTGCACGATCATTGCGACATGCGAGAAAGCATGCCAGGTGGTTTATTCTTGATGGCTTTTTGGAGCTTGTCTAGTGTTTGCAAGTAGTGGGTAGAGCTGATGCTGACACCAGGATCTTTAAAGTCGGCCAAAAGTAGCCCTTCATGGTAAAAAAATGCACTCAGCATAACCTTACCAGCGGAAACCTGTAACTTGAATTTGTTGGCTTTTGGTGATCCAGCATGCTTCCATTGCATGCTCTCTCTTTTGCTGCTCGGCTCAAAGTGGTGACACCATGATTCATCGCCTGCCACTATGCGGAAGAGAAATGCATTACCCTCCACTCTCTAACGCAGCAAGTGGTTCAAACACCATCCCATTCGTTCCTCTTTTTGGTGGTCAGTCAACATCCGTGGTACCCACTGTGAACACACCTTCCGATATTGCAGTTTCTTACTAACGACCTTTTGAATTGTCCCAATTGACACATCAAATTCTTTCGCTAGCGAACGTATGCTTCGACAACGGTTCATCTGTACTATTGCATCAATTTTGGCGATGGTTTTTTTTCTTTTCTGTTGCAACAATATGCGCTTGACCCGGCCGTCGAAGATCTGTCGTGAACTGACGTCCTTTCCGAAACATTCATGCCCAGTCTGTAACTGTTGTCTTCGACACACATTTGTTACCGTACGCTGTCTGCATTCTTCGATGAATGTCCACTGGTCGACATCCTTCAAATGAAAGAAGCTGAATCACCGCTCTTTGAGATTCTTTGGACGGATTTTGGATCAACCCGGCCATTTTCTCAACTGTCAGAAACAGAACCTATGCATCATGGGACGATAAGCACATGCTCTTTTATTCACTGGTCAGTACTTATCACATGACTATGACATGATCATGTTCTACGTACGCAATTACGATGCGGCACGAACGGATTTCAAATGAACGCCCCTTATATCATAATAACACTCCACTTGCAAAGGATCACACGCAAAGTACAATACTAAAAATGCCAAGTCTCTTGGTAACAAGCTATAAATATAAGAATAGAAATCCTGTGAATATATAACCTAAATAAGCCACACAATATGAAACGGGTAAGTATAACACTGCACATCCCCATGAAAGTAACTGATCGATAGACATGAATAAACACACATAAAATCCATTATCTGAAATATTAACAAAGACTAATTATCCCATGACTGGATCTCAGAAACGGCCGCCTACAGCTGTGCTGAGCTGAGTCAAGAACCCACATCACTGCACATGGGACATTCCCATACCTGCTCCGTCCCCATCTGCCACTTCAGCTCTGGAGCATTAAATAAATGGGAAGCCAGCCCACAGTGGGATCTCTACAGGTCACAATGAATAGGAATCCAGCCCACAGTGGGATCTCTATAAGACACAATCAACGAGAATCCAGCCCACAGTGGGATCTCTACAGGACAATGAATGGGAATCCAGCCCACAGTGGGATCTCTACAGGACAATGAATAGGAATCCAGCCCACAGTGGGATCTCTACAGGACAATGAATGGGAATCCAGCCCACAGTGGGATCTCTACAGGACACAATGGGAATCCAGCCCACGGTGGGGATCTCTACAGGACACAATGAATGGGAATCCAGCCCACAGTGGGATCTCTACAGGACAATAAATGGTAATCCAGCCTACATTGGGATCTCTACATGATACACTGATGGGAATCCAGCCCACAATGGAATCTCTACAGGACAATGAGTGGGAATCCAGCCCACAGTGGGATCTCTATAGGACACAATGAATGGGAATCCAGCCTACAATGGGATCTCTACAGGACACGTTGGGAATCCAGCCCCCGGTGGGATCTCTACAGGACACATTGTGAGGGACTGGTGAAGGGACATAATTCTCTTGACGGGCCGCGCCAGAACAGATGTATAGCACACGTTAATTTCTGAAGATGAAAAAATAACCCCGAGGGGTTGTAGGGGATTGTACTAAAACAGTTTGTGAAATATAACGTTTACATCTGGGACACCAGCATACAGACTGGAACCGCTGTCTATTGGCTTAAATATTGCAGACTGGAGAAATATGATCTGCCTTCCTGTATACATAATATGTAGTTTGCTGACGTGACATCCTTCTCTGTGATGTCCTTTGAATATAATTTCAGCCTCAATTTATAGCTCTCAATGCTACTACTGCTAAAATGGCTCTCAGACAATATTTACTGGTGCTAAATAGGGTGTATTTTTAATGACTGTACAGTGTTTGAAAATATTGTCGGTCCAAGTTTTATATTGACCTATTATGTTGCATGAACAGAGGGTAAATACAAAACTTGGACCGGCAATATTTTCAAACACTGCACAGTCATTAAAACTACACTCTGTATCTTTCATGTAATGTTTACTGTAAGTCTATAAGATATATGCATCCAAAGTAAAACGCTCGCCCTCTAAGTCTACCACTTCCTGAGTATGTAAGGCTCTTCTTACCCCAAGCACAAGCTTTTCCCACTGCGTTCTATCCTGACAATGTCCCTCCAGTTGATTTGTTAGGTTCAGTTCCACACTGTCTCCATCTGTGCTGACGCTCACTTAATCTTGTAGCTTGGATTTGCTTTCCTTTGTCTGCCTCTCTCTCTCTCTCTCTCTCTCTCTCTCTCTCTCTCTCTCTCTCTCTCTCTCTCTCTCTCTCTCTCTCCTCTCTCTCTCTCTCTCTCTCTCTCTCTCTCTCTCTCTCTCTCTCTCTCTCGGCTTGGATCCATGTATTCAGAGTGAGCAAATCAGCTTACACACGGATGTCGGATGTTTATGCACCTGCGCCAGCTCTAGGTTGTTTTCCTATCCTCCATCTATTGCTAAAACTGTCTTTGATAGATCTAAGCACTATGTTTTAAAAATGATGCCAGTGAGCCAGATCTTGGCTTAATGTGCTCCAATTTTCTGATCCATGTAAAACTGTATCTAAAACTTCACATCGACTATATAAACATCCTGCATTTAAACCCATCAATGCCCTGTGCCTGCTATGGTAACTGATGTATACACCTCTCTGTTTCATGATTATGATGCAGACTTAAACAAGGAACATGAAATTATCTGCGGCTGGATGTGATGTTTCACAGATAGCCAGTAATTTGGATGCCCATGTCCTTGTGTAGTCAACTGACATCCAGGTAAAAATACATTAACCAATAGCACAGGTTGAACAGGCCAAAGGTGAGTGGAAACACTAATCTGGCCACCATGTCGATGTCGCTGACACTGTTGCCAGCCTCTGGGTCGGCTGACTCCACCCTGCGCATTCGGTAGTCGGAGTTTCCCACAATACATCTCCAGAATGCCAGCAGGCATGTCCGACACCCTGGCAAAAGAAAATCAACCATATACAGTATATGTGAATACTCTATACTATCTCTCCCCATCTCCCTGATTCTATCTCTTTATATGTCTCTCTGTGTGTCTCTTTTTCTCCCTGTTTCTATTTATCTCTCTGTCACTCTTGTCTCCCTCTCACTTTCTGCCTCTCTTGTTCTGTCTATATGTGCCTCTATCTGTCTCTGTGTCTCTCAGGTCCATCTGTCTGTCTCTCACTCCTTTTCACTGTTTGACCACAGCAGCCGCTGAGTGATACTGATCACTGCAGCCGCTGAGTGATACTGATCACAGCAGCCGCTGAGTGCCGATGGGTCCACACAAATATGGGCTAGTGTCACATTCTCAGTAGCCAGGACGCCTCAGGCGTGGGACTTTCTTCACTTTCAAGGTAACTTCGTGTAATAATACACGTGTCAAGAAGATCTACACTGGAAGCATTCACTGTTAAAGTAGTGTGACCTAATTAATAAAACAAAACATATAGACTAAAACATATAGACTCAGCGCACTTGACAAAGATCGTGAGCGTACTTGACAAAGATTGTGAGCGTACCTGACAAAGATTGTGAGTGTACTTGACAAAGATTGTGAGTGTATTTGACAAAGATTGTGAGCGTATTTGACAAAGATTGTGAGCGTATTTGACAAAAATTGTGAGCGTACTTGACAAAGATTGTGAGTGTACTTGACAAAGATTATGAGTGTAATCAACAAAGATTGTGAGTGTACTTGACAAAGATTGTGAGCGTACTTGACAAAGATTGTGAGCGTACTTGACAAAGATTGTAGTGTACTTGACAAAGATCGTCAGTGTACTTGACAAAGATTGTAAGTGTACTTGACAAAGATTGTGAGTGTACTTGACAAAAATTGTGGTGTACTTGACAACGATGTGTAAAATTGGTGTACTTGACAACGATGTGTAAACTCTGTGTACTTGACAACGATGTATAAACTTGGTGTACTTGACAACGATGTGTAAACTTGGTGTACTTGACAACGATATAAAATTTGGTGTACTTGACAACGGTGTGTAAACTTGGTGTACTTGACAACGATGTATAAACTTGGTGTACTTGACAACGATGTGTAAACTTGGTGTACTTGACAAAGATGTGTAAACTTGGTGTACTTGACAATGATGAGTAAACTTGGTGTACTTGACAACGATGTGTAAACTCGGTGTATACTGTATTTGACAACGATGTGTAAACTTGGTGTACTTGACAACGATGTGTAAACTTGGTGTACTTGACAACGATGTGTAAACTTGGTGTACTTGACAACGATGTGTAAACTCGGTGTATACTGTATTTGACAACGATGTGTAAACTCTGTGTACTTGACAACGATGTATAAATTTGGTGTACTTGACAACGATGTGTAAACTCAGTGAACTTGACAACAGTGTGTAAACTAAGTGAACTTGAAAACGATGTGTAAAACTCGGTGTACTTGACAAACATTGTCTACACTCAGTGTGACTGACATAAGGAATAGTTTGAGAGTTATGTTTCACTGTCTAACAGCTTCCTTCAGAATCACGGACTGCAGTTCTTCAAGCAAGAAAACTTCGGTTTCACAGCCTGGTAACCATATATCCCCGTCTAGTGGGTTTATTTGTGCCTCTTCAACCTGCGTCACCAGCCATGGTTATAACTGATGTGATTAATTAAAGACTTGCATTTTATTTACCTGTCTAAGGTATTACATCCACAGTGGTCCTTTTATGAAGGGTTGGTCCAAGAAATATGAATGCTTGTTTTAAAGACATACATATTGAAACAGCGAAGACTTTGTTGCAGTACATTTATATTTGAGAGAAAAACAAACAAAACCAAAAACATAAAAAAAAAATAATAACAACTGAGACACATTTAGGAATTGAGGTTTGGGTTATAGGAGATTATGATCCACCTTAAACATGAACAGAGACTATGACTCTGCAGGATGCACCTGACGAGATGCAGCGAAATATTCCAGGCAATAAATCGTGCAACATCCTGTTTGTAGTTTCTGTGTATAAATTCGCCAAGGGAATACATTGTTTTGAGAGAACCAGCAGCCAGTGTAGCCACAGACACAAAGACAACTGGGGACATGGACAAAGTATCACATAATTTCTATAGCCCGGTGCTTATATAACAAAGTATCACAGAATGTCTGTAGCCCGGTGCTCATGTGTGTATTAGAAAACAACAGACACTCACTTTTGCCAGTGCTGTAATATTCTGCTCTGTCCTCTTTCTCGTGCTGGTTGTTCACCTGCAGTAAGGCCTCTCCTTCAAGCAGTAATTTGTCTTCAGGGGACAGCACTACTTTCTTGTTGACAAATGTGTTCGCCTGAAAATGTCAAACCACATGACCAGTTTCTACGCATGACAAGGTGCAGAATATACCAAATGAGTATGATAATAACAAATCAGTATCAACAATGATTAATGTCCCCACGTGATGAGATCATATTCTCGTGAAAAATGAATAAGACAACGCCCATGAATCAAGTACATAAAAATATCATGCAAGGACATCGACCTTCTCTCGCTGTGAACTTGGGCGTAGTCCAGACGAGTCCTACTATTTCTAGTGCACTAGGCTGATTTTTGCGTGTGGATTAGTCTTCCCAATTACCGGTGTCCCTCGCCATTAGGCGAACCTACTCTGACTTCTGAGGTACTTGTGATTTACGTACCCGAGTCAACATTTTAGTCTAATTGACCGGTGTAGGGGTTGATGCCTCGGCATCAGCACACCGGATGCTATCTAATTGGCCACGCTGACCTCCAAGGACTTAAAGAACTGACCGTAACTGCTGGGAACGAGACAGTGGAATGGCATGACAACATGATTTCAGCACCAAGATTTGCTCTAACATGATTTCAGCACCAAGATTTGCTCTAACATGATTTCAGCACCAAGATTTGGTCTAACATTATTTTAGCACCAAGATTTGGTCTAACATGATTTCAGCACCAAGATTTGCTCTAACATGATTTCAGCACCAAGATTTGGTCTAACATTATTTCAGCACCAAGATTTGGTCTAACATGATTTCAGCACCAAGATTTGCTCTAACATGATTTCAGCACCAAGATTTGGTCTAACATTATTTCAGCACCAAGATTTGGTCTAACATGATTTCAGCACCAAGATTTGCTCTAACATGATTTCAGCACCAAGATTTGGTCTAACATTATTTCAGCACCAAGATTTGCTCTAACATGATTTCAGCACCAAGATTTGGTCTAACATTATTTCAGCACCAAGAGTTGGTCTAACATGATTTCAGCACTAAGATTTGGTTTAACATGACGATGACGATGATGTTCATTGACAGTCACACAACTAGAATCATGATGGAGTGACATGCCAAAGAAAATGTTGGGACTGAATAACGTGAAAGTGAAATGTACCATACAAATAGAGCAACACATGTTCGGTCCATAATTAGACTGAAATAGTGACCCACAGCAAGAGCATACAGTGAGAAAGTGAAAACATCATAATCATGAACAACATGCGCCCTATCAGCTGGCGCAGGCATTCATGTCTCTACACAGATCTCGGTCATGGTGTTGTGGATTAATTATATTGATGATATTCCTCCATGCCACCGCCTCAGTCCATCCAGCATCATCTCGGTCTGCGTCTGCTTCTTTTCCCACTTATCGTTCCAGTCGTCACGATCTTTTCCAATGCCACTCGCATGACCAAAGAACGCTGTTTATCTCTGTCTAATAGCTGTATATAATTGTCTACTTTCATTAACCTCTGTCAGGCAATCGTCGTTAGTTTGGTCTGGTAGTCCAAGGTTTTAGCAACATTCGTATCAGGAACCACATCTCCGATTCTTCCAAGGGTTTCTTAATTTGTTCATTCAGTTCCATGATTCACCGCCTTACTGCAAAACAGAAACTTGGTTCAGCAGGCCTAAAACACTGATCTTGTTTGGGGACACCCCTCTCTCTCTCTCTCTCTCTCTCTCTCTCTCTCTCACACACACACACACACACACACACACACACACGCACGCACGCACGCACAGAGAGAGAGAGAGAGAGAGAGAGAGAGAGAGAGAGAGAGGCGAGAGACAGAGATAGAGATAGAGAGAGAGAGAGGTTCAACATACCATAACCTCTTCATCATCTTCATCGGCGCCTCCTTCTTTAGGCATGAGTTTAGTGAAGTAGTTGACGGCAGCATATTCCATCAGTGCGGCCATCTCGTACACGATACACACGTTTAAGAACACGTCCAGGGCTGTAGCATAGGGCACTCTGGGCAAGCCCTCTCTAACTGTCATACCGATGGCTGCTGTACTGAGTATTGTTGTTACACCTAGAGATATCAGGTCACTGATGTTACCAAGGGGCTAGGATAGCTGGCACACACACACACAAACACACAGCGAGACATAGGCTTTTAACTCGAGTGTAGTCCATACACTTGCTACTATTACAGGATGTACTATTAATGACTATGAAGTATTTGAGAATATTGCCGGTCAAAGTTTTGTATTCACCCTCTGTAAAGTTCGTGCAACATAATAAGTAAATACAAAACTTGGACCGGCAATATTTTCAAACACTGCACAGTCATTAAAAAATACACCCAATACTAGTTGTTGCTACTACAGGGGAGTGCGCTGGACTTATTTAATCCTGTGCATTAGCTTTCCTAGTCTCGCCCGCCATCAGGCGAACCTACCCCGACTTTTGAATTACTTGTAATTTGCGTTCCCAAGTCAAGGACGAGAAGTCAATATTTTAGTCCAACTGATTGGTGTAAGGGTTGAACCCGCTGACACACCGGAAGTTTAAGAGCAAGCAATCTTATCCTTTCAGCGATGCTGACCTCCTACATCCCCTGTAAATCAACGGATTTGTATCTAAATGTCTAACAGTTTCAAAGGCAAGTTGATCGACTCCCTTGCACCCGGCTTCCTTGTGTATTGTTCGGTTTCTCCGAGAATATTCCGCTATGACCTGGATGATGAAGCCCGAAAACGAACCAAAGACCTTCAGCAGACGAATTGGCCGGTAGAGATGAGAACAATAATCGCTGTGGCAAAGGTAGCCTTTTGCAATAAAAATGGTCATTTGCAGTGAGATAAAGAGTGTTCAAGTGCTTTTAGAACCTATACTTTTATATATATGTGAAGCATGGACAATAAACAGACAAACTAAAAACATTTAATGGCAATTTAAATTGTGGATTTTGAGAAAAATGCAAAGAATACCACGGACGGACGGGAAAACAAATGAGAAAATCCTTCAAGAAATCAATGAAAATCGTACACTGATTAAGAAATTAGGCTTAGGTAGCAAAGATGTTTTGGGCACATTGTAAGGAGAAATAAACACAAGAGAATACAACCCTGTCTTATCCCCCATAGCACCCCGATTCAGCTTGGTGTTTCACCAGCTACTCTGCCAGCTGCTGTGATCTAACTCCCCTTGGCAATTGCATTCTCCACAGCTATCAATGCTATGAGAAAGACATCAAATTTTATCTCTGAAACCAGATTTGAGGTCTGAGAAAGATTGTAAGAAGAAAGAAGAAACATCCCTATATAACAATACACTAATTCTGACCACTTTAACTGTTAAATAAGCGTGCATTCACAGGCACTTTAGTGCTCTAATACCCCACTAGGTTATACCTGCTCATACCATGGGAGGGTGTCACGAATTGGCAGCCTCTACTTCCCAGAACAATTTTCGGTTCACTTTTGATAGGCCATGTAGAGAATCAACAGACGAACAAAACTGTTTTCTCTATATTCAAGACTATACCGTCTTGACGTAAGCTTGCAAAACCTGCAAGTAAACAAACCACCAGGAATGGCTTTCTATTTGGGAAGTTAATTTGACACCAGTACCAGTCACCCCCAGAGGTTATCAATCCAGCCAGACGGGAGGGCAGACTCAGGGGACTGAATAGTAAAATGGCAACTAGATAATTAGTATACACCTTGGGAAACTGCTGACCCAGACATGCTGAATCAACAATGAACTGGGCCATGGACTGTGTAATTAAAACCGACCAGGCATGACACCTGATAAGCAGGGGTAGAAAATCGCCCAGGTGTGAACAACATTGACCCAGGGAAAGATAATAGCCCCAGGGCTGTAAACTAAGCCCCGCCCACTCTGACTGGCAGACTCAGGGAGGTGTGAACCAGGTCTGATAAGACAATTAACACTGAGTCTGTGGACTTGGGACCAGACAGAGAGGAGCAAGGTGTGAAGGCTAGTGTGCATGCAGAAAGAATTTTATGACTGGACAGACTTGGAGTTAATTGCAATTAACGTCAGGAGGAGATAAGAAGAATTTAGGAATGGAATTCCTGGGAGATAAGTGTCTACTGCTAGGCTAGGTATAAGAACCCACGATAGACCTTTTCCTTTTAGATTAAGTTTGACTTCAGAACAGGTAGGAACTATCTCAATGTCTGTAGTCATATGCATGAATATTATGTTGGCTTCTAGGAATTATTTCTTAGTAACTAGTCCCTTAGTAAGTCTCTTAGTTTCTTAGATGGATGGACCGATTTTCAGTCTATATCTGATCTAGGTTATTGCAAGAACTATCATTGTCATAGGTTACTTGAGTGTTCTTTCTGAGTTCTGTGTTCAATATAATTATATAATGCTGTAAGTGCTACTCTTCTGAGAAGTAGAAACTTATGGAAGGCAGGTCTTGTCTAGATATACTTGAGGTGTCGTAGCAGATGCTTGCCATCTCTTTCTAAACTAGACTAGTCTCGTTTTTGGTGTGTGCATTTGTTGTACAGAATATAGTCAACTGACTATTTATTTAATTCTTACAACAGCAGTAACTAAGTGTGATTAAACCGGGCAGCTCAGCAAATATGGCTGGTCTGTGTGGTAACTTCAATTAGACTTGTTGTATATCTCATTTTGTAGCTATACAATATTAGTACTCATTAATAATGCCTGATGCTATTATGTTGAGTATCATTAGATGTCCATCTTGAAGTAATATAATGTTTACGGATATGTTGGATGTATGTATGTGTAATTTCATAAACTAACTAGTGCATTATGCTATGATGTTAAAGTATCATAATATGTCTAGTTTAATTAATGTTTTATGGGTATTTCATGTTTGGTATATTGATTTGTCATATGCAAGCCTATCAATATGAAGTGTTATATTATGGTGTGCGCATTGGCACACTAACCATCGAGTGTCTGTGCATTGGCACATTGGCCAATGATTGTGTTGGAAGCAGAGGTGTAAGGGTACAGACCTTACCCACAATTGGTATATGGTGCTAAACTTTCTCAGTGTATTGTGGGCGTGCGTCCACGGTAATGCATGGAAACCTGGCACAGCTACTAGTCACGGCTTGCAAGCCCGGATGATCAGGCATTGTTATAATACACTTACCGACCCTGTGAGCTGCTAAACTAACTTTGGACGGAGCGGCTGTACGACACAGAATTTCTGTATTAGCGACATGGACATGGGGCGGCAGAAATGTAATCATTACAGGCGTGTGAGACAATTGAAAAGCCCGTCCCAGACTAAAGACAGTAGGGAGAAGGAGGATGGTGAACACAGTAGAGCTGGAAGATAAACTTGGCCAGACTGGTCATTGTATATGTTTGTGTTATGATATGTTTTAATTAGGATTGCGCTGATGTAGAACTGATATAACACATTCTTGACTTTCTTTCAAGCTCTCACAAGGAGCACCTATGTTACAGATCTCAAGAACGAGTGAAGACTAGGTAGAGCTAGGACTGGCATGAGTCAGAATACCGGCAAGCTGTTTCTTTTTTGAGTCTACTGGAGAGTGGGGATCTGGACCACAGTTCCAGATAGATGAAGTAACAAGTAAAGTTACGTAATGTTTCTCATCACAATATGTTATATGATTTTATCATCCTCATATTGACAATCATCCGATGTCTATTGTTATGATTAGTAAATAAATGTTGTAGTATTGTAACTCATAGTTCTGTCGTTATATTTTAATTCCAATTGTGCATACGTGTTGTGTGTGTACATTGGTGGGGGTTCACTTACACACCAAGGAAAGGAGCAGTCAGGGAGAAAACCTGTACTAGGATAGTTGTCCTTAAACTTCAATTCAGACTTAAAAGTCTATCCTCGCTAACCTTCTCTTTCCTAGTCCTTGGCGAATATTCAGCACAGTTCATTTCAATTTTGTAACGAGCCACTTGGAGCTGTACGTTGGATATTCATGGGCCTAATCTATAGTTCAGCCATATAGATTTTGTCCCTAGTCAGTTTCTGACTATTAGGGGTTGCTCGCCAGTGAAAAATACTTTCATCTAGCCGGTGGGGCACCCCGACTTCTGACAGATTGGGCTTCTCGTACGGTATTTGAATTCGGACTTCTCGCTTTCAATAGACTCCTGTACTAGACCCTAGACATACGATTTTAAAAGTTAACTCTTGTAATCTTCAGTCATCAAAATAGACTATCATCAAATGTAGCTACTTTTAGTTGAGGAAGTTTCAGAGTACATATATAACTTTTCAAAAGTATAACAGATAAGAACTTATGAGAAAAATACCATCATCTATCATTTAGTGTTACCATTAATCATTTATTGATAATTGAACACTTTAATCATATTTACATTGATGTGTTTGATGATTTAACTGCTTGACTGATTTGCAATTTTATGCTAATATATTCCATGTTCATTTTGACATGTATGCAGTGCATTTTAATGTTTATTTAGATAAATATTACTGTTGATTACTGTGTAGTATATCTCTCACACTTACTTCACTGCTGTCGCCAGGTACTACTTGAATATTATTTTCAGTTGTCTTTCACTGCTGAGGCTAAACTATACACATTGGATAGCGTAGACTGGCAGTAGTTAACTCTTGTCTTTCTAGCTTAGATCTGATTTTTGATATATACATAGGAGCTTACCTGAATATAGTCATTAGCAATTATGGCCTTACGTTACCGGAATCCCGAAGAGGACATGAAGGCGCGCGCAGATTTCTCAGAGTCCGCGAAAGGGTGGGGCATAAGAAAAGGCTTAAAGGGGGAGCAACTAGAAATGTATATCATAGCTGAGTTAGAATGGTGGGACCAAGAAGAAGAAATTATGTTTAAAGAAAATGATGAGTTCTTTGGAGCACAAGAGCGTAGCAAAACTGAAGAAGCAGAGATTAATAAACAGCATATGGAAGTAGTCAATGCGGAGAAGCTAACCTTTCTAGCGGAACATAAGGTAGGAGATATGGATGCTCACCCAACCAGGAAGGAAGGGACATCTTTGCCACCCACCGCAGAATCAGAGGTAGTGGACCGGGAACTACAGGTTCTCATTCGACCCAGTCCTAAACGGAAAAGAGGGAAGAAAAAACGTGCCAAGGGCATTTCAAACAGTCACAAACGTGATAACTGTTTGCACCACGGCAATAGTCGTTTGACAGTAGAGGACCTTCAGGAAAACCACTTGACTGCTACGAGAAATGAATCTCGAGAGGAAGAGGAACTGAAGACAACCTTTAATGAGGTCGCAGGCGGAGACCTAGCCGATTCTCACATTCCCTTCTGGTCACAGAATCACGAAGTGGAATTACATCTGACTGAAATAGGGAGGAAGGAAGGAACAGAATCCCAGGTGAATTTCACTGCTGCAACGCGGGAAGAGTAACTAATTATCAGTTCAGATAATTTACCTAGTAACAGTTACCCAGAGGACAACTGTTTGCACTACGGTTTGCCAGTACAAGACTCCCAGGAATCTCATTTTACTTCAACGAGAGGTGAAACTCAAGAGGAAGATGACCTGAGGACATCTTTTAAGGAGGTCGGAGATCGAAAGGTAACCGACTTTATTATTCCCTTCAGCCCAGACGAGGAAGAAGTGGGATTAAATTTGACTGACAGGGGGATGAAGGAAGACCCGGAACCCCTTGTGATCTTTGAGGCTGCAGCTCAGGACAAGACACTAGATCTCAGTTCAAATCATTTACCTATTGTGATGGATTGCTTAGACAGCCCACCACAGGATTTACCTCAACTGGACTTAGCCCATGAAAGCACGGCCAGAGAGGAACATCCAGACCAGGAAACATTTCCAGCTGTTATCTCACAGTATACCAGTTCGGAGACTCAGGAAACACAGGGAATTGTCAGGAGCCAGAATATGGACTCTGATATTGTGCAGACAACATTGTCTGTAGTTGCTAAAGAAGACAATTCTTTGCACAAGATGGAGGAAGAAACGCCTATCATCTCATTAGCTGAAGTTATCAGGGAATTCCAGCAACAGGGACCTGAAGTAACAGAAGTCAAGAGTGGTTTGGAATCAACACTCTTAGGACTCAATCTACCCTTCAGTCAGGTCGATTTGATAGGAGTAGATCAGCTATTTGTGGATACTTTATTCAAAAGTAACACCACTTTATCGCCCTGGAGTAACTATGTTATTTCTCAAGGCTGGACAACTTGGCACACTAAATTTCCAATTTCTAGCACGGTTTTCACACGAAACTCTACTGCAGAGAAACGCAGCCCGTTAACTGATTATCAGGGGAAGAAACCGCGACACCGAGGAGGGGAAATTGTTACGCCCAACTTTGAAGGAGGAAAGCGCCAGTTGAATTTATATCATGGGACCATGATGTGTAACATTATTCCTTTCAAAAGGAAGATATTGATGGATAAGTTAAGGGTCTATAAAGGATGGAGGCAAATCACGGAGACAAGCTTTGCGGGGGCCAGCTTATGCAAGACCTCACTACTGGTACATCCTCGGCTGAAAGGATTAAATCACGTGAGGGAGTGGACTAAGACCGTTGGCCAGAGGCGCCGAAGAATCCCGTTGATTGTGATCTTTCCCAGAAGGGTAAAATTACAACCTCCTGACAATTACCGGATTTTACCAAGCTATTGCATGGAATCCCGGCCGAAACCCAGGTACAAGGACCTATCCAAAGTATCATGGGAGTATCGAAATGGAACGTTTTTATGCAGATGCAGGACAACCCATTGCCACAAGGAATATGGGAAACCTTTAGGCAGATACAGAACGGAGAGTGCTTAGGCATTATTCTGGGATGTACGGCGTGCTTTGACAAAAGATTTCTGGCAGAAACTTTTTTTTTAAGGGGAAAGCTCTGTCACGAATTGGCAGCCTCTACTTCCCAGAACAATTTTCGGTTCACTTTTGATAGGCCATGTAGAGAATCAACAGACGAACAAAACTGTTTTCTCTATATTCAAGGCTATACCGTCTTGACGTAAGCTTGCAAAACCTGCAAGTAAACAAACCACCAGGAATGGCTTTCTATTTGGGAAGTTAATTTGACACCAGTACCAGTCACCCCCAGAGGTTATCAATCCAGCCAGACGGGAGGGCAGACTCAGGGGACTGAATAGTAAAATGGCAACTAGATAATTAGTATACACCTTGGGAAACTGCTGACCCAGACATGCTGAATCAACAATGAACTGGGCCATGGACTGTGTAATTAAAACCGACCAGGCATGACACCTGATAAGCAGGGGTAGAAAATCGCCCAGGTGTGAACAACATTGACCCAGGGAAAGATAATAGCCCCAGGGCTGTAAACTAAGCCCCGCCCACTCTGACTGGCAGACTCAGGGAGGTGTGAACCAGGTCTGATAAGACAATTAACACTGAGTCTGTGGACTTGGGACCAGACAGAGAGGAGCAAGGTGTGAAGGCTAGTGTGCATGCAGAAAGAATTTTATGACTGGACAGACTTGGAGTTAATTGCAATTAACGTCAGGAGGAGATAAGAAGAATTTAGGAATGGAATTCCTGGGAGATAAGTGTCTACTGCTAGGCTAGGTATAAAAACCCACGATAGACCTTTTCCTTTTAGATTAAGTTTGACTTCAGAACAGGTAGGAACTATCTCAATGTCTGTAGTCATATGCATGAATATTATGTTGGCTTCTAGGAATTATTTCTTAGTAACTAGTCCCTTAGTAAGTCTCTTAGTTTCTTAGATGGATGGACCGATTTTCAGTCTATATCTGATCTAGGTTGTTGCAAGAACTATCATTGTCATAGGTTACTTGAGTGTTCTTTCTGAGTTCTGTGTTCAATATAATTGTGCTGTAAGTGCTACTCTTCTGAGAAGTAGAAACTTATGGAAGGCAGGTCTTGTCTAGATATACTTGAGGTGTCGTAGCAGATGCTTGCCATCTCTTTCTAAACTAGACTAGTCTCGTTTTTGGTGTGTGCATTTGTTGTACAGAATATAGTCAACTGACTATTTATTTAATTCTTACAACAGCAGTAACTAAGTGTGATTAAACCGGGCAGCTCAGCAAATATGGCTGGTCTGTGTGGTAACTTCAATTAGACTTGTTGTATATCTCATTTTGTAGCTATACAATATTAGTACTCATTAATAATGCCTGATGCTATTATGTTGAGTATCATTAGATGTCCATCTTGAAGTAATATAATGTTTACGGATATGTTGGATGTATGTATGTGTAATTTCATAAACTAACTAGTGCATTATGCTATGATGTTAAAGTATCATAATATGTCTAGTTTAATTAATGTTTTATGGGTATTTCATGTTTGGTATATTGATTTGTCATATGCAAGCCTATCAATATGAAGTGTTATATTATGGTGTGCGCATTGGCACACTAACCATCGAGTGTCTGTGCATTGGCACATTGGCCAATGATTGTGTTGGAAGCAGAGGTGTAAGGGTACAGACCTAATCCACAATTGGTATATGGTGCTAAACTTTCTCAGTGTATTGTGGGCGTGCGTCCACGGTAATGCATGGAAACCTGGCACAGCTACTAGTCACGGCTTGCAAGCCCGGATGATCAGGCATTGTTATAATACACTTATCGACCCTGTGAGCTGCTAAACTAACTTTGGACGGAGCGGCTGTACGACACAGAATTTCTGTATTAGCGACATGGACATGGGGCGGCAGAAATGTAATCATTACAGGCGTGTGAGACAATTGAAAAGCCCGTCCCAGACTAAAGACAGTAGGGAGAAGGAGGATGGTGAACACAGTAGAGCTGGAAGATAAACTTGGCCAGACTGGTCATTGTATATGTTTGTGTTATGATATGTTTTAATTAGGATTGCGCTGATGTAGAACTGATATAACACATTCTTGACTTTCTTTCAAGCTCTCACAAGGAGCACCTATGTTACAGATCTCAAGAACGAGTGAAGACTAGGTAGAGCTAGGACTGGCATGAGTCAGAATACCGGCAAGCTGTTTCTTTTTTGAGTCTACTGGAGAGTGGGGATCTGGACCACAGTTCCAGATAGATGAAGTAACAAGTAAAGTTACGTAATGTTTCTCATCACAATATGTTATATGATTTTATCATCCTCATATTGACAATCATCCGATGTCTATTGTTATGATTAGTAAATAAATGTTGTAGTATTGTAACTCATAGTTCTGTCGTTATATTTTAATTCCAATTGTGCATACGTGTTGTGTGTGTACATTGGTGGGGGTTCACTTACACACCAAGGAAAGGAGCAGTCAGGGAGAAAACCTGTACTAGGATAGTTGTCCTTAAACTTCAATTCAGACTTAAAAGTCTATCCTCGCTAACCTTCTCTTTCCTAGTCCTTGGCGAATATTCAGCACAGTTCATTTCAATTTTGTAACGAGCCACTTGGAGCTGTACGTTGGATATTCATGGGCCTAATCTATAGTTCAGCCATATAGATTTTGTCCCTAGTCAGTTTCTGACTATTAGGGGTTGCTCGCCAGTGAAAAATACTTTCATCTAGCCGGTGGGGCACCCCGACTTCTGACAGATTGGGCTTCTCGTACGGTATTTGAATTCGGACTTCTCGCTTTCAATAGACTCCTGTACTAGACCCTAGACATACGATTTTAAAAGTTAACTCTTGTAATCTTCAGTCATCAAAATAGACTATCATCAAATGTAGCTACTTTTAGTTGAGGAAGTTTCAGAGTACATATATAACGTTTCAAAAGTATAACAGATAAGAACTTATGAGAAAAATACCATCATCTATCATTTAGTGTTACCATTAATCATTTATTGATAATTGAACACTTTAATCATATTTACATTGATGTGTTTGATGATTTAACTGCTTGACTGATTTGCAATTTTATGCTAATATATTCCATGTTCATTTTGACATGTATGCAGTGCATTTTAATGTTTATTTAGATAAATATTACTGTTGATTACTGTGTAGTATATCTCTCACACTTACTTCACTGCTGTCGCCAGGTACTACTTGAATATTATTTTCAGTTGTCTTTCACTGCTGAGGCTAAACTATACACATTGGATAGCGTAGACTGGCAGTAGTTAACTCTTGTCTTTCTAGCTTAGATCTGATTTTTGATATATACATAGGAGCTTACCTGAATATAGTCATTAGCAATTATGGCCTTACGTTACCGGAATCCCGAAGAGGACATGAAGGCGCGCGCAGATTTCTCAGAGTCCGCGAAAGGGTGGGGCATAAGAAAAGGCTTAAAGGGGGAGCAACTAGAAATGTATATCATAGCTGAGTTAGAATGGTGGGACCAAGAAGACGAAATTATGTTTAAAGAAAATGATGAGTTCTTTGGAGCACAAGAGCGTAGCAAAACTGAAGAAGCAGAGATTAATAAACAGCATATGGAAGTAGTCAATGCGGAGAAGCTAACCTTTCTAGCGGAACATAAGGTAGGAGATATGGATGCTCACCCAACCAGGAAGGAAGGGACATCTTTGCCACCCACCGCAGAATCAGAGGTAGTGGACCGGGAACTACAGGTTCTCATTCGACCCAGTCCTAAACGGAAAAGAGGGAAGAAAAAACGTGCCAAGGGCATTTCAAACAGTCACAAACGTGATAACTGTTTGCACCACGGCAATAGTCGTTTGACAGTAGAGGACCTTCAGGAAAACCACTTGACTGCTACGAGAAATGAATCTCGAGAGGAAGAGGAACTGAAGACAACCTTTAATGAGGTCGCAGGCGGAGACCTAGCCGATTCTCACATTCCCTTCTGGTCACAGAATCACGAAGTGGAATTACATCTGACTGAAATAGGGAGGAAGGAAGGAACAGAATCCCAGGTGAATTTCACTGCTGCAACGCGGGAAGAGTAACTAATTATCAGTTCAGATAATTTACCTAGTAACAGTTACCCAGAGGACAACTGTTTGCACTACGGTTTGCCAGTACAAGACTCCCAGGAATCTCATTTTACTTCAACGAGAGGTGAAACTCAAGAGGAAGATGACCTGAGGACATCTTTTAAGGAGGTCGGAGATCGAAAGGTAACCGACTTTATTATTCCCTTCAGCCCAGACGAGGAAGAAGTGGGATTAAATTTGACTGACAGGGGGATGAAGGAAGACCCGGAACCCCTTGTGATCTTTGAGGCTGCAGCTCAGGACAAGACACTAGATCTCAGTTCAAATCATTTACCTATTGTGATGGATTGCTTAGACAGCCCACCACAGGATTTACCTCAACTGGACTTAGCCCATGAAAGCACGGCCAGAGAGGAACATCCAGACCAGGAAACATTTCCAGCTGTTATCTCACAGTATACCAGTTCGGAGACTCAGGAAACACAGGGAATTGTCAGGAGCCAGAATATGGACTCTGATATTGTGCAGACAACATTGTCTGTAGTTGCTAAAGAAGACAATTCTTTGCACAAGATGGAGGAAGAAACGCCTATCATCTCATTAGCTGAAGTTATCAGGGAATTCCAGCAACAGGGACCTGAAGTAACAGAAGTCAAGAGTGGTTTGGAATCAACACTCTTAGGACTCAATCTACCCTTCAGTCAGGTCGATTTGATAGGAGTAGATCAGCTATTTGTGGATACTTTATTCAAAAGTAACACCACTTTATCGCCCTGGAGTAACTATGTTATTTCTCAAGGCTGGACAACTTGGCACACTAAATTTCCAATTTCTAGCACGGTTTTCACACGAAACTCTACTGCAGAGAAACGCAGCCCGTTAACTGATTATCAGGGGAAGAAACCGCGACACCGAGGAGGGGAAATTGTTACGCCCAACTTTGAAGGAGGAAAGCGCCAGTTGAATTTATATCATGGGACCATGATGTGTAACATTATTCCTTTCAAAAGGAAGATATTGATGGATAAGTTAAGGGTCTATAAAGGATGGAGGCAAATCACGGAGACAAGCTTTGCGGGGGCCAGCTTATGCAAGACCTCACTACTGGTACATCCTCGGCTGAAAGGATTAAATCACGTGAGGGAGTGGACTAAGACCGTTGGCCAGAGGCGCCGAAGAATCCCGTTGATTGTGATCTTTCCCAGAAGGGTAAAATTACAACCTCCTGACAATTACCGGATTTTACCAAGCTATTGCATGGAATCCCGGCCGAAACCCAGGTACAAGGACCTATCCAAAGTATCATGGGAGTATCGAAATGGAACGTTTTTATGCAGATGCAGGACAACCCATTGCCACAAGGAATATGGGAAACCTTTAGGCAGATACAGAACGGAGAGTGCTTAGGCATTATTCTGGGATGTACGGCGTGCTTTGACAAAAGATTTCTGGCAGAAACTTTTTTTTTTAAGGGGAAAGCTCTGTCACGAATTGGCAGCCTCTACTTCCCAGAACAATTTTCGGTTCACTTTTGATAGGCCATGTAGAGAATCAACAGACGAACAAAACTGTTTTCTCTATATTCAAGGCTATACCGTCTTGACGTAAGCTTGCAAAACCTGCAAGTAAACAAACCACCAGGAATGGCTTTCTATTTAGGAAGTTAATTTGACACCAGTACCAGTCACCCCCAGAGGTTATCAATCCAGCCAGACGGGAGGGCAGACTCAGGGGACTGAATAGTAAAATGGCAACTAGATAATTAGTATACACCTTGGGAAACTGCTGACCCAGACATGCTGAATCAACAATGAACTGGGCCATGGACTGTGTAATTAAAACCGACCAGGCATGACACCTGATAAGCAGGGGTAGAAAATCGCCCAGGTGTGAACAACATTGACCCAGGGAAAGATAATAGCCCCAGGGCTGTAAACTAAGCCCCGCCCACTCTGACTGGCAGACTCAGGGAGGTGTGAACCAGGTCTGATAAGACAATTAACACTGAGTCTGTGGACTTGGGACCAGACAGAGAGGAGCAAGGTGTGAAGGCTAGTGTGCATGCAGAAAGAATTTTATGACTGGACAGACTTGGAGTTAATTGCAATTAACGTCAGGAGAAGATAAGAAGAATTTAGGAATGGAATTCCTGGGAGATAAGTGTCTACTGCTAGGCTAGGTATAAAAACCCACGAAAGACCTTTTCCTTTTAGATTAAGTTTGACTTCAGAACAGGTAGGAACTATCTCAATGTCTGTAGTCATATGCATGAATATTATGTTGGCTTCTAGGAATTATTTCTTAGTAACTAGTCCCTTAGTAAGTCTCTTAGTTTCTTAGATGGATGGACCGATTTTCAGTCTATATCTGATCTAGGTTATTGCAAAAACTATCATTGTCATAGGTTACTTGAGTGTTCTTTCTGAGTTCTGTGTTCAATATAATTGTGCTGTAAGTGCTACTCTTCTGAGAAGTAGAAACTTATGGAAGGCAGGTCTTGTCTAGATATACTTGAGGTGTCGTAGCAGATGCTTGCCATCTCTTTCTAAACTAGACTAGTCTCGTTTTTGGTGTGTGCATTTGTTGTACAGAATATAGTCAACTGACTATTTATTTAATTCTTACAACAGCAGTAACTAAGTGTGATTAAACCGGGCAGCTCAGCAAATATGGCTGGTCTGTGTGGTAACTTCAATTAGACTTGTTGTATATCTCATTTTGTAGCTATACAATATTAGTACTCATTAATAATGCCTGATGCTATTATGTTGAGTATCATTAGATGTCCATCTTGAAGTAATATAATGTTTACGGATATGTTGGATGTATGTATGTGTAATTTCATAAACTAACTAGTGCATTATGCTATGATGTTAAAGTATCATAATATGTCTAGTTTAATTAATGTTTTATGGGTATTTCATGTTTGGTATATTGATTTGTCATATGCAAGCCTATCAATATGAAGTGTTATATTATGGTGTGCGCATTGGCACACTAACCATCGAGTGTCTGTGCATTGGCACATTGGCCAATGATTGTGTTGGAAGCAGAGGTGTAAGGGTACAGACCTTACCCACAATTGGTATATGGTGCTAAACTTTCTCAGTGTATTGTGGGCGTGCGTCCACGGTAATGCATGGAAACCTGGCACAGCTACTAGTCACGGCTTGCAAGCCCGGATGATCAGGCATTGTTATAATACACTTACCGACCCTGTGAGCTGCTAAACTAACTTTGGACGGAGCGGCTGTACGACACAGAATTTCTGTATTAGCGACATGGACATGGGGCGGCAGAAATGTAATCATTACAGGCGTGTGAGACAATTGAAAAGCCCGTCCCAGACTAAAGACAGTAGGGAGAAGGAGGATGGTGAACACAGTAGAGCTGGAAGATAAACTTGGCCAGACTGGTCATTGTATATGTTTGTGTTATGATATGTTTTAATTAGGATTGCGCTGATGTAGAACTGATATAACACATTCTTGACTTTCTTTCAAGCTCTCACAAGGAGCACCTATGTTACAGATCTCAAGAACGAGTGAAGACTAGGTAGAGCTAGGACTGGCATGAGTCAGAATACCGGCAAGCTGTTTCTTTTTTGAGTCTACTGGAGAGTGGGGATCTGGACCACAGTTCCAGATAGATGAAGTAACAAGTAAAGTTACGTAATGTTTCTCATCACAATATGTTATATGATTTTATCATCCTCATATTGACAATCATCCGATGTCTATTGTTATGATTAGTAAATAAATGTTGTAGTATTGTAACTCATAGTTCTGTCGTTATATTTTAATTCCAATTGTGCATACGTGTTGTGTGTGTACATTGGTGGGGGTTCACTTACACACCAAGGAAAGGAGCAGTCAGGGAGAAAACCTGTACTAGGATAGTTGTCCTTAAACTTCAATTCAGACTTAAAAGTCTATCCTCGCTAACCTTCTCTTTCCTAGTCCTTGGCGAATATTCAGCACAGTTCATTTCAATTTTGTAACGAGCCACTTGGAGCTGTACGTTGGATATTCATGGGCCTAATCTATAGTTCAGCCATATAGATTTTGTCCCTAGTCAGTTTCTGACTATTAGGGGTTGCTCGCCAGTGAAAAATACTTTCATCTAGCCGGTGGGGCACCCCGACTTCTGACAGATTGGGCTTCTCGTACGGTATTTGAATTCGGACTTCTCGCTTTCAATAGACTCCTGTACTAGACCCTAGACATACGATTTTAAAAGTTAACTCTTGTAATCTTCAGTCATCAAAATAGACTATCATCAAATGTAGCTACTTTTAGTTGAGGAAGTTTCAGAGTACATATATAACTTTTCAAAAGTATAACAGATAAGAACTTATGAGAAAAATACCATCATCTATCATTTAGTGTTACCATTAATCATTTATTGATAATTGAACACTTTAATCATATTTACATTGATGTGTTTGATGATTTAACTGCTTGACTGATTTGCAATTTTATGCTAATATATTCCATGTTCATTTTGACATGTATGCAGTGCATTTTAATGTTTATTTAGATAAATATTACTGTTGATTACTGTGTAGTATATCTCTCACACTTACTTCACTGCTGTCGCCAGGTACTACTTGAATATTATTTTCAGTTGTCTTTCACTGCTGAGGCTAAACTATACACATTGGATAGCGTAGACTGGCAGTAGTTAACTCTTGTCTTTCTAGCTTAGATCTGATTTTTGATATATACATAGGAGCTTACCTGAATATAGCCATTAGCAATTATGGCCTTACGTTACCGGAATCCCGAAGAGGACATGAAGGCGCGCGCAGATTTCTCAGAGTCCGCGAAAGGGTGGGGCATAAGAAAAGGCTTAAAGGGGGAGCAACTAGAAATGTATATCATAGCTGAGTTAGAATGGTGGGACCAAGAAGAAGAAATTATGTTTAAAGAAAATGATGAGTTCTTTGGAGCACAAGAGCGTAGCAAAACTGAAGAAGCAGAGATTAATAAACAGCATATGGAAGTAGTCAATGCGGAGAAGCTAACCTTTCTAGCGGAACATAAGGTAGGAGATTTGGATGCTCACCCAACCAGGAAGGAAGGGACATCTTTGCCACCCACCGCAGAATCAGAGGTAGTGGACCGGGAACTACAGGTTCTCATTCGACCCAGTCCTAAACGGAAAAGAGGGAAGAAAAAACGTGCCAAGGGCATTTCAAACAGTCACAAACGTGATAACTGTTTGCACCACGGCAATAGTCGTTTGACAGTAGAGGACCTTCAGGAAAACCACTTGACTGCTACGAGAAATGAATCTCGAGAGGAAGAGGAACTGAAGACAACCTTTAATGAGGTCGCAGGCGGAGACCTAGCCGATTCTCACATTCCCTTCTGGTCACAGAATCACGAAGTGGAATTACATCTGACTGAAATAGGGAGGAAGGAAGGAACAGAATCCCAGGTGAATTTCACTGCTGCAACGCGGGAAGAGTAACTAATTATCAGTTCAGATAATTTACCTAGTAACAGTTACCCAGAGGACAACTGTTTGCACTACGGTTTGCCAGTACAAGACTCCCAGGAATCTCATTTTACTTCAACGAGAGGTGAAACTCAAGAGGAAGATGACCTGAGGACATCTTTTAAGGAGGTCGGAGATCGAAAGGTAACCGACTTTATTATTCCCTTCAGCCCAGACGAGGAAGAAGTGGGATTAAATTTGACTGACAGGGGGATGAAGGAAGACCCGGAACCCCTTGTGATCTTTGAGGCTGCAGCTCAGGACAAGACACTAGATCTCAGTTCAAATCATTTACCTATTGTGATGGATTGCTTAGACAGCCCACCACAGGATTTACCTCAACTGGACTTAGCCCATGAAAGCACGGCCAGAGAGGAACATCCAGACCAGGAAACATTTCCAGCTGTTATCTCACAGTATACCAGTTCGGAGACTCAGGAAACACAGGGAATTGTCAGGAGCCAGAATATGGACTCTGATATTGTGCAGACAACATTGTCTGTAGTTGCTAAAGAAGACAATTCTTTGCACAAGATGGAGGAAGAAACGCCTATCATCTCATTAGCTGAAGTTATCAGGGAATTCCAGCAACAGGGACCTGAAGTAACAGAAGTCAAGAGTGGTTTGGAATCAACACTCTTAGGACTCAATCTACCCTTCAGTCAGGTCGATTTGATAGGAGTAGATCAGCTATTTGTGGATACTTTATTCAAAAGTAACACCACTTTATCGCCCTGGAGTAACTATGTTATTTCTCAAGGCTGGACAACTTGGCACACTAAATTTCCAATTTCTAGCACGGTTTTCACACGAAACTCTACTGCAGAGAAACGCAGCCCGTTAACTGATTATCAGGGGAAGAAACCGCGACACCGAGGAGGGGAAATTGTTACGCCCAACTTTGAAGGAGGAAAGCGCCAGTTGAATTTATATCATGGGACCATGATGTGTAACATTATTCCTTTCAAAAGGAAGATATTGATGGATAAGTTAAGGGTCTATAAAGGATGGAGGCAAATCACGGAGACAAGCTTTGCGGGGGCCAGCTTATGCAAGACCTCACTACTGGTACATCCTCGGCTGAAAGGATTAAATCACGTGAGGGAGTGGACTAAGACCGTTGGCCAGAGGCGCCGAAGAATCCCGTTGATTGTGATCTTTCCCAGAAGGGTAAAATTACAACCTCCTGACAATTACCGGATTTTACCAAGCTATTGCATGGAATCCCGGCCGAAACCCAGGTACAAGGACCTATCCAAAGTATCATGGGAGTATCGAAATGGAACGTTTTTATGCAGATGCAGGACAACCCATTGCCACAAGGAATATGGGAAACCTTTAGGCAGATACAGAACGGAGAGTGCTTAGGCATTATTCTGGGATGTACGGCGTGCTTTGACAAAAGATTTCTGGCAGAAACTTTTTTTTTAAGGGGAAAGCTCTGTCACGAATTGGCAGCCTCTACTTCCCAGAACAATTTTCGGTTCACTTTTGATAGGCCATGTAGAGAATCAACAGACGAACAAAACTGTTTTCTCTATATTCAAGGCTATACCGTCTTGACGTAAGCTTGCAAAACCTGCAAGTAAACAAACCACCAGGAATGGCTTTCTATTTAGGAAGTTAATTTGACACCAGTACCAGTCACCCCCAGAGGTTATCAATCCAGCCAGACGGGAGGGCAGACTCAGGGGACTGAATAGTAAAATGGCAACTAGATAATTAGTATACACCTTGGGAAACTGCTGACCCAGACATGCTGAATCAACAATGAACTGGGCCATGGACTGTGTAATTAAAACCGACCAGGCATGACACCTGATAAGCAGGGGTAGAAAATCGCCCAGGTGTGAACAACATTGACCCAGGGAAAGATAATAGCCCCAGGGCTGTAAACTAAGCCCCGCCCACTCTGACTGGCAGACTCAGGGAGGTGTGAACCAGGTCTGATAAGACAATTAACACTGAGTCTGTGGACTTGGGACCAGACAGAGAGGAGCAAGGTGTGAAGGCTAGTGTGCATGCAGAAAGAATTTTATGACTGGACAGACTTGGAGTTAATTGCAATTAACGTCAGGAGAAGATAAGAAGAATTTAGGAATGGAATTCCTGGGAGATAAGTGTCTACTGCTAGGCTAGGTATAAAAACCCACGAAAGACCTTTTCCTTTTAGATTAAGTTTGACTTCAGAACAGGTAGGAACTATCTCAATGTCTGTAGTCATATGCATGAATATTATGTTGGCTTCTAGGAATTATTTCTTAGTAACTAGTCCCTTAGTAAGTCTCTTAGTTTCTTAGATGGATGGACCGATTTTCAGTCTATATCTGATCTAGGTTATTGCAAAAACTATCATTGTCATAGGTTACTTGAGTGTTCTTTCTGAGTTCTGTGTTCAATATAATTGTGCTGTAAGTGCTACTCTTCTGAGAAGTAGAAACTTATGGAAGGCAGGTCTTGTCTAGATATACTTGAGGTGTCGTAGCAGATGCTTGCCATCTCTTTCTAAACTAGACTAGTCTCGTTTTTGGTGTGTGCATTTGTTGTACAGAATATAGTCAACTGACTATTTATTTAATTCTTACAACAGCAGTAACTAAGTGTGATTAAACCGGGCAGCTCAGCAAATATGGCTGGTCTGTGTGGTAACTTCAATTAGACTTGTTGTATATCTCATTTTGTAGCTATACAATATTAGTACTCATTAATAATGCCTGATGCTATTATGTTGAGTATCATTAGATGTCCATCTTGAAGTAATATAATGTTTACGGATATGTTGGATGTATGTATGTGTAATTTCATAAACTAACTAGTGCATTATGCTATGATGTTAAAGTATCATAATATGTCTAGTTTAATTAATGTTTTATGGGTATTTCATGTTTGGTATATTGATTTGTCATATGCAAGCCTATCAATATGAAGTGTTATATTATGGTGTGCGCATTGGCACACTAACCATCGAGTGTCTGTGCATTGGCACATTGGCCAATGATTGTGTTGGAAGCAGAGGTGTAAGGGTACAGACCTTACCCACAATTGGTATATGGTGCTAAACTTTCTCAGTGTATTGTGGGCGTGCGTCCACGGTAATGCATGGAAACCTGGCACAGCTACTAGTCACGGCTTGCAAGCCCGGATGATCAGGCATTGTTATAATACACTTACCGACCCTGTGAGCTGCTAAACTAACTTTGGACGGAGCGGCTGTACGACACAGAATTTCTGTATTAGCGACATGGACATGGGGCGGCAGAAATGTAATCATTACAGGCGTGTGAGACAATTGAAAAGCCCGTCCCAGACTAAAGACAGTAGGGAGAAGGAGGATGGTGAACACAGTAGAGCTGGAAGATAAACTTGGCCAGACTGGTCATTGTATATGTTTGTGTTATGATATGTTTTAATTAGGATTGCGCTGATGTAGAACTGATATAACACATTCTTGACTTTCTTTCAAGCTCTCACAAGGAGCACCTATGTTACAGATCTCAAGAACGAGTGAAGACTAGGTAGAGCTAGGACTGGCATGAGTCAGAATACCGGCAAGCTGTTTCTTTTTTGAGTCTACTGGAGAGTGGGGATCTGGACCACAGTTCCAGATAGATGAAGTAACAAGTAAAGTTACGTAATGTTTCTCATCACAATATGTTATATGATTTTATCATCCTCATATTGACAATCATCCGATGTCTATTGTTATGATTAGTAAATAAATGTTGTAGTATTGTAACTCATAGTTCTGTCGTTATATTTTAATTCCAATTGTGCATACGTGTTGTGTGTGTACATTGGTGGGGGTTCACTTACACACCAAGGAAAGGAGCAGTCAGGGAGAAAACCTGTACTAGGATAGTTGTCCTTAAACTTCAATTCAGACTTAAAAGTCTATCCTCGCTAACCTTCTCTTTCCTAGTCCTTGGCGAATATTCAGCACAGTTCATTTCAATTTTGTAACGAGCCACTTGGAGCTGTACGTTGGATATTCATGGGCCTAATCTATAGTTCAGCCATATAGATTTTGTCCCTAGTCAGTTTCTGACTATTAGGGGTTGCTCGCCAGTGAAAAATACTTTCATCTAGCCGGTGGGGCACCCCGAATTCTGACAGATTGGGCTTCTCGTACGGTATTTGAATTCGGACTTCTCGCTTTCAATAGACTCCTGTACTAGACCCTAGACATACGATTTTAAAAGTTAACTCTTGTAATCTTCAGTCATCAAAATAGACTATCATCAAATGTAGCTACTTTTAGTTGAGGAAGTTTCAGAGTACATATATAACTTTTCAAAAGTATAACAGATAAGAACTTATGAGAAAAATACCATCATCTATCATTTAGTGTTACCATTAATCATTTATTGATAATTGAACACTTTAATCATATTTACATTGATGTGTTTGATGATTTAACTGCTTGACTGATTTGCAATTTTATGCTAATATATTCCATGTTCATTTTGACATGTATGCAGTGCATTTTAATGTTTATTTAGATAAATATTACTGTTGATTACTGTGTAGTATATCTCTCACACTTACTTCACTGCTGTCGCCAGGTACTACTTGAATATTATTTTCAGTTGTCTTTCACTGCTGAGGCTAAACTATACACATTGGATAGCGTAGACTGGCAGTAGTTAACTCTTGTCTTTCTAGCTTAGATCTGATTTTTGATATATACATAGGAGCTTACCTGAATATAGTCATTAGCAATTATGGCCTTACGTTACCGGAATCCCGAAGAGGACATGAAGGCGCGCGCAGATTTCTCAGAGTCCGCGAAAGGGTGGGGCATAAGAAAAGGCTTAAAGGGGGAGCAACTAGAAATGTATATCATAGCTGAGTTAGAATGGTGGGACCAAGAAGAAGAAATTATGTTTAAAGAAAATGATGAGTTCTTTGGAGCACAAGAGCGTAGCAAAACTGAAGAAGCAGAGATTAATAAACAGCATATGGAAGTAGTCAATGCGGAGAAGCTAACCTTTCTAGCGGAACATAAGGTAGGAGATATGGATGCTCACCCAACCAGGAAGGAAGGGACATCTTTGCCACCCACCGCAGAATCAGAGGTAGTGGACCGGGAACTACAGGTTCTCATTCGACCCAGTCCTAAACGGAAAAGAGGGAAGAAAAAACGTGCCAAGGGCATTTCAAACAGTCACAAACGTGATAACTGTTTGCACCACGGCAATAGTCGTTTGACAGTAGAGGACCTTCAGGAAAACCACTTGACTGCTACGAGAAATGAATCTCGAGAGGAAGAGGAACTGAAGACAACCTTTAATGAGGTCGCAGGCGGAGACCTAGCCGATTCTCACATTCCCTTCTGGTCACAGAATCACGAAGTGGAATTACATCTGACTGAAATAGGGAGGAAGGAAGGAACAGAATCCCAGGTGAATTTCACTGCTGCAACGCGGGAAGAGTAACTAATTATCAGTTCAGATAATTTACCTAGTAACAGTTACCCAGAGGACAACTGTTTGCACTACGGTTTGCCAGTACAAGACTCCCAGGAATCTCATTTTACTTCAACGAGAGGTGAAACTCAAGAGGAAGATGACCTGAGGACATCTTTTAAGGAGGTCGGAGATCGAAAGGTAACCGACTTTATTATTCCCTTCAGCCCAGACGAGGAAGAAGTGGGATTAAATTTGACTGACAGGGGGATGAAGGAAGACCCGGAACCCCTTGTGATCTTTGAGGCTGCAGCTCAGGACAAGACACTAGATCTCAGTTCAAATCATTTACCTATTGTGATGGATTGCTTAGACAGCCCACCACAGGATTTACCTCAACTGGACTTAGCCCATGAAAGCACGGCCAGAGAGGAACATCCAGACCAGGAAACATTTCCAGCTGTTATCTCACAGTATACCAGTTCGGAGACTCAGGAAACACAGGGAATTGTCAGGAGCCAGAATATGGACTCTGATATTGTGCAGACAACATTGTCTGTAGTTGCTAAAGAAGACAATTCTTTGCACAAGATGGAGGAAGAAACGCCTATCATCTCATTAGCTGAAGTTATCAGGGAATTCCAGCAACAGGGACCTGAAGTAACAGAAGTCAAGAGTGGTTTGGAATCAACACTCTTAGGACTCAATCTACCCTTCAGTCAGGTCGATTTGATAGGAGTAGATCAGCTATTTGTGGATACTTTATTCAAAAGTAACACCACTTTATCGCCCTGGAGTAACTATGTTATTTCTCAAGGCTGGACAACTTGGCACACTAAATTTCCAATTTCTAGCACGGTTTTCACACGAAACTCTACTGCAGAGAAACGCAGCCCGTTAACTGATTATCAGGGGAAGAAACCGCGACACCGAGGAGGGGAAATTGTTACGCCCAACTTTGAAGGAGGAAAGCGCCAGTTGAATTTATATCATGGGACCATGATGTGTAACATTATTCCTTTCAAAAGGAAGATATTGATGGATAAGTTAAGGGTCTATAAAGGATGGAGGCAAATCACGGAGACAAGCTTTGCGGGGGCCAGCTTATGCAAGACCTCACTACTGGTACATCCTCGGCTGAAAGGATTAAATCACGTGAGGGAGTGGACTAAGACCGTTGGCCAGAGGCGCCGAAGAATCCCGTTGATTGTGATCTTTCCCAGAAGGGTAAAATTACAACCTCCTGACAATTACCGGATTTTACCAAGCTATTGCATGGAATCCCGGCCGAAACCCAGGTACAAGGACCTATCCAAAGTATCATGGGAGTATCGAAATGGAACGTTTTTATGCAGATGCAGGACAACCCATTGCCACAAGGAATATGGGAAACCTTTAGGCAGATACAGAACGGAGAGTGCTTAGGCATTATTCTGGGATGTACGGCGTGCTTTGACAAAAGATTTCTGGCAGAAACTTTTTTTTTAAGGGGAAAGCTCTGTCACGAATTGGCAGCCTCTACTTCCCAGAACAATTTTCGGTTCACTTTTGATAGGCCATGTAGAGAATCAACAGACGAACAAAACTGTTTTCTCTATATTCAAGGCTATACCGTCTTGACGTAAGCTTGCAAAACCTGCAAGTAAACAAACCACCAGGAATGGCTTTCTATTTGGGAAGTTAATTTGACACCAGTACCAGTCACCCCCAGAGGTTATCAATCCAGCCAGACGGGAGGGCAGACTCAGGGGACTGAATAGTAAAATGGCAACTAGATAATTAGTATACACCTTGGGAAACTGCTGACCCAGACATGCTGAATCAACAATGAACTGGGCCATGGACTGTGTAATTAAAACCGACCAGGCATGACACCTGATAAGCAGGGGTAGAAAATCGCCCAGGTGTGAACAACATTGACCCAGGGAAAGATAATAGCCCCAGGGCTGTAAACTAAGCCCCGCCCACTCTGACTGGCAGACTCAGGGAGGTGTGAACCAGGTCTGATAAGACAATTAACACTGAGTCTGTGGACTTGGGACCAGACAGAGAGGAGCAAGGTGTGAAGGCTAGTGTGCATGCAGAAAGAATTTTATGACTGGACAGACTTGGAGTTAATTGCAATTAACGTCAGGAGAAGATAAGAAGAATTTAGGAATGGAATTCCTGGGAGATAAGTGTCTACTGCTAGGCTAGGTATAAAAACCCACGATAGACCTTTTCCTTTTAGATTAAGTTTGACTTCAGAACAGGTAGGAACTATCTCAATGTCTGTAGTCATATGCATGAATATTATGTTGGCTTCTAGGAATTATTTCTTAGTAACTAGTCCCTTAGTAAGTCTCTTAGTTTCTTAGATGGATGGACCGATTTTCAGTCTATATCTGATCTAGGTTATTGCAAAAACTATCATTGTCATAGGTTACTTGAGTGTTCTTTCTGAGTTCTGTGTTCAATATAATTGTGCTGTAAGTGCTACTCTTCTGAGAAGTAGAAACTTATGGAAGGCAGGTCTTGTCTAGATATACTTGAGGTGTCGTAGCAGATGCTTGCCATCTCTTTCTAAACTAGACTAGTCTCGTTTTTGGTGTGTGCATTTGTTGTACAGAATATAGTCAACTGACTATTTATTTAATTCTTACAACAGCAGTAACTAAGTGTGATTAAACCGGGCAGCTCAGCAAATATGGCTGGTCTGTGTGGTAACTTCAATTAGACTTGTTGTATATCTCATTTTGTAGCTATACAATATTAGTACTCATTAATAATGCCTGATGCTATTATGTTGAGTATCATTAGATGTCCATCTTGAAGTAATATAATGTTTACGGATATGTTGGATGTATGTATGTGTAATTTCATAAACTAACTAGTGCATTATGCTATGATGTTAAAGTATCATAATATGTCTAGTTTAATTAATGTTTTATGGGTATTTCATGTTTGGTATATTGATTTGTCATATGCAAGCCTATCAATATGAAGTGTTATATTATGGTGTGCGCATTGGCACACTAACCATCGAGTGTCTGTGCATTGGCACATTGGCCAATGATTGTGTTGGAAGCAGAGGTGTAAGGGTACAGACCTTACCCACAATTGGTATATGGTGCTAAACTTTCTCAGTGTATTGTGGGCGTGCGTCCACGGTAATGCATGGAAACCTGGCACAGCTACTAGTCACGGCTTGCAAGCCCGGATGATCAGACATTGTTATAATACACTTACCGACCCTGTGAGCTGCTAAACTAACTTTGGACGGAGCGGCTGTACGACACAGAATTTCTGTATTAGCGACATGGACATGGGGCGGCAGAAATGTAATCATTACAGGCGTGTGAGACAATTGAAAAGCCCGTCCCAGACTAAAGACAGTAGGGAGAAGGAGGATGGTGAACACAGTAGAGCTGGAAGATAAACTTGGCCAGACTGGTCATTGTATATGTTTGTGTTATGATATGTTTTAATTAGGATTGCGCTGATGTAGAACTGATATAACACATTCTTGACTTTCTTTCAAGCTCTCACAAGGAGCACCTATGTTACAGATCTCAAGAACGAGTGAAGACTAGGTAGAGCTAGGACTGGCATGAGTCAGAATACCGGCAAGCTGTTTCTTTTTTGAGTCTACTGGAGAGTGGGGATCTGGACCACAGTTCCAGATAGATGAAGTAACAAGTAACGTTACGTAATGTTTCTCATCACAATATGTTATATGATTTTATCATCCTCATATTGACAATCATCCGATGTCTATTGTTATGATTAGTAAATAAATGTTGTAGTATTGTAACTCATAGTTCTGTCGTTATATTTTAATTCCAATTGTGCATACGTGTTGTGTGTGTACATTGGTGGGGGTTCACTTACACACCAAGGAAAGGAGCAGTCAGGGAGAAAACCTGTACTAGGATAGTTGTCCTTAAACTTCAATTCAGACTTAAAAGTCTATCCTCGCTAACCTTCTCTTTCCTAGTCCTTGGCGAATATTCAGCACAGTTCATTTCAATTTTGTAACGAGCCACTTGGAGCTGTACGTTGGATATTCATGGGCCTAATCTATAGTTCAGCCATATAGATTTTGTCCCTAGTCAGTTTCTGACTATTAGGGGTTGCTCGCCAGTGAAAAATACTTTCATCTAGCCGGTGGGGCACCCCGACTTCTGACAGATTGGGCTTCTCGTACGGTATTTGAATTCGGACTTCTCGCTTTCAATAGACTCCTGTACTAGACTCTAGACATACGAATTTAAAAGTTAACTCTTGTAATCTTCAGTCATCAAAATAGACTATCATCAAATGTAGCTACTTTTAGTTGAGGAAGTTTCAGAGTACATATATAACTTTTCAAAAGTATAACAGATAAGAACTTATGAGAAAAATACCATCATCTATCATTTAGTGTTACCATTAATCATTTATTGATAATTGAACACTTTAATCATATTTACATTGATGTGTTTGATGATTTAACTGCTTGACTGATTTGCAATTTTATGCTAATATATTCCATGTTCATTTTGACATGTATGCAGTGCATTTTAATGTTTATTTAGATAAATATTACTGTTGATTACTGTGTAGTATATCTCTCACACTTACTTCACTGCTGTCGCCAGGTACTACTTGAATATTATTTTCAGTTGTCTTTCACTGCTGAGGCTAAACTATACACATTGGATAGCGTAGACTGGCAGTAGTTAACTCTTGTCTTTCTAGCTTAGATCTGATTTTTGATATATACATAGGAGCTTACCTGAATATAGTCATTAGCAATTATGGCCTTACGTTACCGGAATCCCGAAGAGGACATGAAGGCGCGCGCAGATTTCTCAGAGTCCGCGAAAGGGTGGGGCATAAGAAAAGGCTTAAAGGGGGAGCAACTAGAAATGTATATCATAGCTGAGTTAGAATGGTGGGACCAAGAAGAAGAAATTATGTTTAAAGAAAATGATGAGTTCTTTGGAGCACAAGAGCGTAGCAAAACTGAAGAAGCAGAGATTAATAAACAGCATATGGAAGTAGTCAATGCGGAGAAGCTAACCTTTCTAGCGGAACATAAGGTAGGAGATTTGGATGCTCACCCAACCAGGAAGGAAGGGACATCTTTGCCACCCACCGCAGAATCAGAGGTAGTGGACCGGGAACTACAGGTTCTCATTCGACCCAGTCCTAAACGGAAAAGAGGGAAGAAAAAACGTGCCAAGGGCATTTCAAACAGTCACAAACGTGATAACTGTTTGCACCACGGCAATAGTCGTTTGACAGTAGAGGACCTTCAGGAAAACCACTTGACTGCTACGAGAAATGAATCTCGAGAGGAAGAGGAACTGAAGACAACCTTTAATGAGGTCGCAGGCGGAGACCTAGCCGATTCTCACATTCCCTTCTGGTCACAGAATCACGAAGTGGAATTACATCTGACTGAAATAGGGAGGAAGGAAGGAACAGAATCCCAGGTGAATTTCACTGCTGCAACGCGGGAAGAGTAACTAATTATCAGTTCAGATAATTTACCTAGTAACAGTTACCCAGAGGACAACTGTTTGCACTACGGTTTGCCAGTACAAGACTCCCAGGAATCTCATTTTACTTCAACGAGAGGTGAAACTCAAGAGGAAGATGACCTGAGGACATCTTTTAAGGAGGTCGGAGATCGAAAGGTAACCGACTTTATTATTCCCTTCAGCCCAGACGAGGAAGAAGTGGGATTAAATTTGACTGACAGGGGGATGAAGGAAGACCCGGAACCCCTTGTGATCTTTGAGGCTGCAGCTCAGGACAAGACACTAGATCTCAGTTCAAATCATTTACCTATTGTGATGGATTGCTTAGACAGCCCACCACAGGATTTACCTCAACTGGACTTAGCCCATGAAAGCACGGCCAGAGAGGAACATCCAGACCAGGAAACATTTCCAGCTGTTATCTCACAGTATACCAGTTCGGAGACTCAGGAAACACAGGGAATTGTCAGGAGCCAGAATATGGACTCTGATATTGTGCAGACAACATTGTCTGTAGTTGCTAAAGAAGACAATTCTTTGCACAAGATGGAGGAAGAAACGCCTATCATCTCATTAGCTGAAGTTATCAGGGAATTCCAGCAACAGGGACCTGAAGTAACAGAAGTCAAGAGTGGTTTGGAATCAACACTCTTAGGACTCAATCTACCCTTCAGTCAGGTCGATTTGATAGGAGTAGATCAGCTATTTGTGGATACTTTATTCAAAAGTAACACCACTTTATCGCCCTGGAGTAACTATGTTATTTCTCAAGGCTGGACAACTTGGCACACTAAATTTCCAATTTCTAGCACGGTTTTCACACGAAACTCTACTGCAGAGAAACGCAGCCCGTTAACTGATTATCAGGGGAAGAAACCGAGGAGGGGAAATTGTTACGCCCAACTTTGAAGGAGGAAAGCGCCAGTTGAATTTATATCATGGGACCATGATGTGTAACATTATTCCTTTCAAAAGGAAGATATTGATGGATAAGTTAAGGGTCTATAAAGGATGGAGGCAAATCACGGAGACAAGCTTTGCGGGGGCCAGCTTATGCAAGACCTCACTACTGGTACATCCTCGGCTGAAAGGATTAAATCACGTGAGGGAGTGGACTAAGACCGTTGGCCAGAGGCGCCGAAGAATCCCGTTGATTGTGATCTTTCCCAGAAGGGTAAAATTACAACCTCCTGACAATTACCGGATTTTACCAAGCTATTGCATGGAATCCCGGCCGAAACCCAGGTACAAGGACCTATCCAAAGTATCATGGGAGTATCGAAATGGAACGTTTTTATGCAGATGCAGGACAACCCATTGCCACAAGGAATATGGGAAACCTTTAGGCAGATACAGAACGGAGAGTGCTTAGGCATTATTCTGGGATGTACGGCGTGCTTTGACAAAAGATTTCTGGCAGAAACTTTTTTTTTAAGGGGAAAGCTCTGTCACGAATTGGCAGCCTCTACTTCCCAGAACAATTTTCGGTTCACTTTTGATAGGCCATGTAGAGAATCAACAGACGAACAAAACTGTTTTCTCTATATTCAAGGCTATACCGTCTTGACGTAAGCTTGCAAAACCTGCAAGTAAGCAAACCACCAGGAATGGCTTTCTATTTGGGAAGTTAATTTGACACCAGTACCAGTCACCCCCAGAGGTTATCAATCCAGCCAGACGGGAGGGCAGACTCAGGGGACTGAATAGTAAAATGGCAACTAGATAATTAGTATACACCTTGGGAAACTGCTGACCCAGACATGCTGAATCAACAATGAACTGGGCCATGGACTGTGTAATTAAAACCGACCAGGCATGACACCTGATAAGCAGGGGTAGAAAATCGCCCAGGTGTGAACAACATTGACCCAGGGAAAGATAATAGCCCCAGGGCTGTAAACTAAGCCCCGCCCACTCTGACTGGCAGACTCAGGGAGGTGTGAACCAGGTCTGATAAGACAATTAACACTGAGTCTGTGGACTTGGGACCAGACAGAGAGGAGCAAGGTATGAAGGCTAGTGTGCATGCAGAAAGAATTTTATGACTGGACAGACTTGGAGTTAATTGCAATTAACGTCAGGAGAAGATAAGAAGAATTTAGGAATGGAATTCCTGGGAGATAAGTGTCTACTGCTAGGCTAGGTATAAAAACCCACGATAGACCTTTTCCTTTTAGATTAAGTTTGACTTCAGAACAGGTAGGAACTATCTCAATGTCTGTAGTCATATGCATGAATATTATGTTGGCTTCTAGGAATTATTTCTTAGTAACTAGTCCCTTAGTAAGTCTCTTAGTTTCTTAGATGGATGGACCGATTTTCAGTCTATATCTGATCTAGGTTATTGCAAAAACTATCATTGTCATAGGTTACTTGAGTGTTCTTTCTGAGTTCTGTGTTCAATATAATTGTGCTGTAAGTGCTACTCTTCTGAGAAGTAGAAACTTATGGAAGGCAGGTCTTGTCTAGATATACTTGAGGTGTCGTAGCAGATGCTTGCCATCTCTTTCTAAACTAGACTAGTCTCGTTTTTGGTGTGTGCATTTGTTGTACAGAATATAGTCAACTGACTATTTATTTAATTCTTACAACAGCAGTAACTAAGTGTGATTAAACCGGGCAGCTCAGCAAATATGGCTGGTCTGTGTGGTAACTTCAATTAGACTTGTTGTATATCTCATTTTGTAGCTATACAATATTAGTACTCATTAATAATGCCTGATGCTATTATGTTGAGTATCATTAGATGTCCATCTTGAAGTAATATAATGTTTACGGATATGTTGGATGTATGTATGTGTAATTTCATAAACTAACTAGTGCATTATGCTATGATGTTAAAGTATCATAATATGTCTAGTTTAATTAATGTTTTATGGGTATTTCATGTTTGGTATATTGATTTGTCATATGCAAGCCTATCAATATGAAGTGTTATATTATGGTGTGCGCATTGGCACACTAACCATCGAGTGTCTGTGCATTGGCACATTGGCCAATGATTGTGTTGGAAGCAGAGGTGTAAGGGTACAGACCTTACCCACAATTGGTATATGGTGCTAAACTTTCTCAGTGTATTGTGGGCGTGCGTCCACGGTAATGCATGGAAACCTGGCACAGCTACTAGTCACGGCTTGCAAGCCCGGATGATCAGACATTGTTATAATACACTTACCGACCCTGTGAGCTGCTAAACTAACTTTGGACGGAGCGGCTGTACGACACAG
Source organism: Cepaea hortensis (assembly GCA_963921405.1). NCBI lineage: Eukaryota > Metazoa > Mollusca > Gastropoda > Stylommatophora > Helicidae > Cepaea > Cepaea hortensis. Next base: position 108,253,680 of record OY992879.1, read on the forward strand.
AATTTCTGTATTAGCGACATGGACATGGGGCGGCAGAAATGTAATCATTACAGGCGTGTGAGACAATTGAAAAGCCCGTCCCAGACTAAAGACAGTAGGGAGAAGGAGGATGGTGAACACAGTAGAGCTGGAAGATAAACTTGGCCAGACTGGTCATTGTATATGTTTGTGTTATGATATGTTTTAATTAGGATTGCGCTGATGTAGAACTGATATAACACATTCTTGACTTTCTTTCAAGCTCTCACAAGGAGCACCTATGTTACAGATCTCAAGAACGAGTGAAGACTAGGTAGAGCTAGGACTGGCATGAGTCAGAATACCGGCAAGCTGTTTCTTTTTTGAGTCTACTGGAGAGTGGGGATCTGGACCACAGTTCCAGATAGATGAAGTAACAAGTAAAGTTACGTAATGTTTCTCATCACAATATGTTATATGATTTTATCATCCTCATATTGACAATCATCCGATGTCTATTGTTATGATTAGTAAATAAATGTTGTAGTATTGTAACTCATAGTTCTGTCGTTATATTTTAATTCCAATTGTGCATACGTGTTGTGTGTGTACATTGGTGGGGGTTCACTTACACACCAAGGAAAGGAGCAGTCAGGGAGAAAACCTGTACTAGGATAGTTGTCCTTAAACTTCAATTCAGACTTAAAAGTCTATCCTCGCTAACCTTCTCTTTCCTAGTCCTTGGCGAATATTCAGCACAGTTCATTTCAATTTTGTAACGAGCCACTTGGAGCTGTACGTTGGATATTCATGGGCCTAATCTATAGTTCAGCCATATAGATTTTGTCCCTAGTCAGTTTCTGACTATTAGGGGTTGCTCGCCAGTGAAAAATACTTTCATCTAGCCGGTGGGGCACCCCGACTTCTGACAGAGGGATGATACTGGTATAAATAGTTACCAATGACTGTCGAGTATGTTATCTGCTCACACACATACAACATTCACATTAGACTGAATTACACCTGTCCACCCACCGACAAGATTAATTATGAAACTAATATTCCACTGAACGGTATCTGTTCACACTATAATTTTACACTTTATAAATTAAGTATAATTCAATAAATGCACCAATCAAGTGCACGGTGAAGGCTGGATGCAATGAATCTGCAAGACCTGACGCACTGGCTGTACATTCTGATAGACTCCTGTTTGTCCATCCTTTGATGTTATCCCCAGCTTGTATCTGCTGTTTGTCCATCCTTTGATGTTATCCCCAGCTTGTATCTGTGCCACCTCTAGCCTGGGAGGCATGGTGTCATGTCTTTGTAATAGCCCTACATTTGTCACTCGTCTCAGTGTTAATTCTCCCGTGACACGCTAAAATATGTCTTCACATGCCAGGACTTTCATTCTCAGTGAGAGTAAGTACATATGTTTATTCAAAGAGAAGCTGTGGTCAGTTGGAAGCTGTAGGTTCGATTTCAGGGGTGCGCATAGTTTTCGATTCTTCTGTTTCGTTTATTCTATAATTTCTACTTCTTGTCCGTGTATTCTATGAGGGCCCATCAATATCCGTGAATTTATTTCTGGTTATTTAACACGAGCTCAAGGATTCCAAAACAATTCATGTATATGTTACAGATAATAGACTGATTCTGTAAATCTGTTATCTTACTGACGTCATCCACTATTGTCTCACTGCTCACCGCCAGACACAGCAATTAACGTATCTGTGGTAGACAGCATATTGATTCTATATACCTATTAATTTTACTGACGTCACCTGCTATTATCTCACTGCCCAATGCAACATTTAACACATTTGCGTTAGATAGCCGTATGATTATGTTATCTCTCATGGGCTATTGTCTCACTGCTCAACGCCCACTACAGCATTTAACGTATCAGCGGTAGATAGCAGTCTGATTCTGTATTCTCTTATGGGGCTATTGGCTATGTCTCACTGCTCACCGCCAGCCACAGAAGCCACTGACCTACTATGTCTCACTGCTCACCGCCAGCCACAGAAACCACTGACCTACTATGTCTCACTGCTCACCGCCAGCCACAGAAACCACTGACCTACTATGTCTCACTGCTCACTGCCAGCCACAGAAACCACTGACCTACTATGTCTCACTGCTCACCGCCAGCCACAGAAACCACTGACCTACTATGTCTCACTGCTCACCGCCAGCCACAGAAACCACTGACCTACTATGTCTCACTGCTCACCGCCAGCCACAGAAACCACTGACCTACTATGTCTCACTGCTCACCGCCAGACACAGAAACCACTGACCTACTATGTCTCACTGCTCACCGCCAGCCACAGAAACCACTGACCTACTATGTCTCACTGCTCACCGCCAGCCACAGAAACCACTGACCTACTATGTCTCACTGCTCACCGCCAGACACAGAAACCACTGACCTACTATGTCTCACTGCTCACCGCCAGACACAGAAGCCACTGACCTACTATGTCTCACTGCTCACCGCCAGACACAGAAGCCACTGACCTACTATGTCTCACTGCTCACCGCCAGCCACAGAAGCCACTGACCTACTATGTCTCACTGCTCACCGCCATACACAGAAGCCACTGACCTATGTCTCACTGCTCACCGCCAGACACAGAAACCACTGACCTATGTCTCACTGCTCACCGCCAGACACAGAAACCACTGACCTAGCAACACTCTGGCAGGAGCTGCGTCCCGGTTGATCCAAAAAGACACCCACGACAGACTGACGATCAGGTAACAAGGGACGTAAGTCTGCAGGACGTAGAAGCCCACAGCGCGGCTCATGTGGATGTAGATTTCCAAGATAGACAACTCACCTGATGATAACATACAAGGCAGAATGTATTTTAAACAGCACAACATAGCCCCCGATGCATTTCAAACAGTATAATTTGATATTATTCAAATATTGTTTCAAGCTATCAAAGGCATAATAATAGCATAGGTTAATGTCATTAAACGTATACGTATGGCATCATAGCCCCCCTCTCCCCTCCTGTGATGTTGATCCATCGACTAAACTAAACTAAGGCAATATACATATGGTAATAATGTTTACTAATGTTTAGCTTGCCGGTATCCTTGGCTAAGGTCTTACGGACGCGATTCGTAAGCCCGCATACCCGCGTTCGAAACACAGCTGCGATCGATTTGGCAGCAGACCGCGTTGCGCTGGGTTTTAATGAGTTGGGATGGGAGCTGGTCGTTCGGAAAGCAATGGCCAACTACTGAACGTAAAACTTGCCAAGACATCAACAACAGCAGTAAAATACTGGTGGTGTTTTCAGCGATGTCCTGTAAAAAAGGATATGCAAAAAAATGTTTAGCGTGACAAAGAATACAAACAACTTAAACATTAGCGTCGTGTCAGTAATTATTCAAAAGATATATGGCATACTTTGTCTTTTTAAAATTAGAGAAATACATTTAACAAAAAGTTCTCACTAAAGATAAATCGTGTTTAATGTGAGAGACAATAACACAGTTTAGTGTAAGACACAATAACACAGTTTAGTGTGGGAGACAATAACACAGTTTAATGTGAGAGACAATAACACTGTTTAGTGTGAGACACAATAACACAGGATAGTGTGGGAGACAATAACACAGTTTAATGTGAGAGACAATAACACAGTTTAATGTGAGAGACAATAACACAGTTTAGTGTGAGACACAATAACACAGTTTAATGTGGGAGACAATAACACAGTTTAATGTAAAAGACAATAACATAGTTTAGTGTGATACACAATAACACAGGATAGTGTGGGAGACAATAACACAGTTTAATGTGAGAGACAATAACACAGTTTAGTGTGAGACACAATAACACAGTTTAATGTGGGAGACAATAACACAGTTTAATGTGAGAGACAATAACACAGTTTAGTGTGAGACACAATAACACAGGATAGTTTTGGAGACAATAACATAGTTTAATGTGAGAGACAATAACACAGTTTATTGAGAGAGACAATAACACAGTTTAGTGTGAGACACAATAACACAGGATAGTGTGGGAGACAATAACACAGTTTAATGTGAGAGACAATAACACAGTTTAGTGTGAGACACAATAACACAGTTTAATGTGGGAGACAATAACACAGTTTAATGTGAGAGACAATAACACAGTTTAGTGTGAGGCACAATAACACAGTTTAATGTGGGAGACAATAACACAGTTTAATGTGAGAGACAATAACACAGTTTAGTGTGATACACAATAACACAAGATAGTGTCGGAGACAATAACACAGTTTAATGTGAGAGATAATAACACAGTTTAGTGTGAGACACAATAACACAGTTTAATGTGGGAGACAATAACACAGTTTAATGTGAGAGACAATAACACAGTTTAGTGTGAGACACAATAACACAGGATAGTGTGGGAGACAATAACACAGTTTAATGTGAGAGACAATAACACAGTTTACTGTGAGACACAATAACACAGTTTAATGTGGGAGACAATAACACAGTTTAATGTGAGAGACAATAACACTGTTTAGTGTGAGACACAATAACACAGGATAGTGTGGGAGACAATAACACAGTTTAATGTGAGAGACAATAACACTGTTTAGTGTGAGACACAATAACACAGGATAGTGTGGGAGACAATAACACAGTTTAATGTGAGAGACAATAACACAGTTTAATGTGGGAGACAATAACACAGTTTAATGTGAGAGACAATAACACAGTTTAGTGTGAGACACAATAACACAGGATAGTGTGGGAGACAATAACATAGTTTACTGTGAGAGACAATAACACAGTTTATTGTGAGAGACAATAACATAGTTTAGTGTGAGACACAATAACACAGGATAGTGTGGGAGACAATAACACAGTTTAATGTGAGAGACAATAACACAGTTTAGTGTGAGACACAATAACACAGTTTAGTGTGGGAGACAATAACACAGTTTAATGTGAGAGACAATAACACTGTTTAGTGTGAGACACAATAACACAGGATAGTGTGGGAGACAATAACACAGTTTAATGTGAGAGACAATAACACAGTTTAATGTGGGACACAATAACACAGTTTAGTGTCATACACAATAACACAGGATAGTGTGGGAGACAATAACACAGTTTAATGTGAGAGACAATAACACAGTTTAGTGTGAGACACAATAACACAGTTTAATGTGGGAGACAATAACACAGTTTAATGTGAGAGACAATAACACAGTTTAGTGTGATACACAATAACACAGGATAGTGTGGGAGACAATAACACAGTTTAATGTGAGAGACAATAACACAGTTTAGTGTGAGACACAATAACACAGTTTAATGTGGGAGACAATAACACAGTTTAATGTGAGAGACAATAGCACAGTTTAGTGTGAGACACAATAACACAGGATAGTGTGGGAGACAATAACATAGTTTAATGTGAGAGACAATAACACAGTTTACTGTGAGACACAATAACACAGTTTAATGTGGGAGACAATAACACAGTTTAATGTGAGAGACAATAACACTGTTTAGTGTGAGACACAATAACACAGGATAGTGTGGGAGACAATAACACAGTTTAATGTGAGAGACAATAACACAGTTTAATGTGGGAGACAATAACACAGTTTAGTGTCATACACAATAACACAGGATAGTGTGGGAGACAATAACACAGTTTAATGTGAGAGACAATAACACAGTTTAGTGTGAGACATAATAACACAGTTTAATGTGGGAGACAATAACACAGTTTAATGTGAGAGACAATAACACAGTTTTGTGTGAGACACAATAACACAGGATAGTGTGGGAGACAATAACACAGTTTAATGTGAGAGACAATAACACAGTTTATTGTGAGAGACAATAACACTGTTTAGTGTGAGACACAATAACACAGGATAGTGTCGGAGACAATAACACAGTTTAATGTGAGAAACAATAACACAGTTTAGTGTTAGACACAATAACATAGTTTAATGTGAGAGACAATAACACAGTTTATTGTGAGAGACAATAACACAGTTTAGTGTGAGACACAATAACACAGGATAGTGTGGGAGACAATAACACAGTTTAATGTGAGAGACAATAACACAGTTTAGTGTAAGACACAATAACACAGTTTAGTGTGGGAGACAATAACACAGTTTAATGTGAGAGACAATAACACTGTTTAGTGTGAGACACAATAACACAGGATAGTGTGGGAGACAATAACACAGTTTAATGTGAGAGACAATAACACAGTTTAATGTGAGAGACAATAACACAGTTTAGTGTGAGACACAATAACACAGTTTAATGTGGGAGACAATAACACAGTTTAATGTGAAAGACAATAACACAGTTTAGTGTGATACGCAATAACACAGGATAGTGTGGGAGACAATAACACAGTTTAATGTGAGAGACAATAACACAGTTTAGTGTGAGACACAATAACACAGTTTAATGTGGGAGACAATAACACAGTTTAATGTGAGAGACAATAACACAGTTTAGTGTGAGACACAATAACACAGGATAGTGTGGGAGACAATAACATAGTTTAATGTGAGAGACAATAACACAGTTTACTGTGAGACAAAATAACACAGTTTAATGTGGGAGACAATAACACAGTTTAATGTGAGAGACAATAACACTGTTTAGTGTGAGACACAATAACACAGGATAGTGTGGGAGACAATAACACAGTTTAATGTGAGAGACAATAACACAGTTTAATGTGGGAGACAATAACACAGTTTAGTGTCATACACAATAACACAGGATAGTGTGGGAGACAATAACACAGTTTAATGTGAGAGACAATAACACAGTTTAGTGTGAGACACAATAACACAGTTTAATGTGTGAGACAATAACACAGTTTAATGTGAGAGACAATAACACAGTTTAGTGTGATACACAATAACACAGGATAGTGTGGGAGACAATAACACAGTTTAATGTGAGAGACAATAACACAGTTTAGTGTGAGAAACAATAACACAGTTTAATGTGGGAGACAATAACACAGTTTAATGTGAGAGACAATAACACAGTTTAGTGTGAGACACAATAACACAGGATAGTGTGGGAGACAATAACACAGTTTAATGTGAGAGACAATAACACAGTTTAATGTGAGAGACAATAACACAGTTTAGTGTGAGACACAATAACACAGTTTAATGTGGGAGACAATAACACAGTTTAATGTGAAAGACAATAACACAGTTTAGTGTGATACGCAATAACACAGGATAGTGTGGGAGACAATAACACAGTTTAATGTGAGAGACAATAACACAGTTTAGTGTGAGACACAATAACACAGTTTAATGTGGGAGACAATAACACAGTTTAATGTGAGAGACAATAACACAGTTTAGTGTGAGACACAATAACACAGGATAGTGTGGGAGACAATAACATAGTTTAATGTGAGAGACAATAACACAGTTTATTGTGAGAGACAATAATACAGTTTAGTGTGAGACACAATAACACAGGATAGTGTGGGAGACAATAACACAGTTTAATGTGAGAGACAATAACACAGTTTAGTGTGAGACACAATAACACAGTTTAGTGTGGGAGACAATAACACAGTTTAATGTGAGAGACAATAACACTGTTTAGTGTGAGACACAATAACACAGGATAGTGTGGGAGACAATAACACAGTTTAATGGGAGAGACAATAACACAGTTTAGTGTGAGACACAATAACACAGTTTAATGTGGGAGACAATAACACAGTTTAATGTGAGAGACAATAACACAGTTTAGTGTGAAACCCAATAACACAGGATAGTGTGGGAGACAATAACATAGTTTAATGTGAGAGACAATAACACAGTTTATTGTGAGAGACAATAACACTGTTTAGTGTGAGACACAATAACACAGGATAGTGTGGGAGACAATAACACAGTTTAATGTGAGAAACAATAACACAGTTTAGTGTTAGACACAATAACACAGTTAAGTGTGGAAGACAAAAACACAGTTTAATCTGAGAGACAATAACACTGTTTAGTGTGAGACACAATAACACAGGATAGTGTGGGAGACAATAACACAGTTTAATGTGAGAGACCATAACACAGTTTAATGTGAGAGACAATAACACAGTTAAATGTGAGAGACAATAACACAGTTTAGTGTGAGACACAATAACACAGGATAGTGTGGGAGACAATAACACAGTTTAGTGTGATTCACAATAACACAGTTTAATGTGAGAGACAATAACACAGTTTAATGTGAGAGACAATAACACAGTTTAGTGTGAGACATAATAATACAGGATAGTGTGGGAGACAATAACACAGTTAAATGTGAGAGACAATAACACAGTTTAGTGTGGGAGACAATAACACAGTTTAATGTGAGAGACAATAACACAGTTTAGTGTGAGACACAATAACACAATTTAGTGTGGGAGACAATAACACAGTTTAATGTGAGAGACGATAACACATTTTAATGTGGGAGACGATAACAGTTTAATGTGAGAGACAATAACACAGTTTAATGTGAGAGACGATAACACAGTTTAATGTGGGAGACGATAAAACAGTTTAACGTGAGAGGCAATAACACAGTTTAATGTGAGAGACAATAACACAGTTTAATGTGAGAGACAATAATACAGTTTAGTGTTGGAGACAATAACACAGTTTAATGTGGAAGACGATAACAACGTGAGTTTAGTGTGAGAGACAATAACACAGTTTAGTGTGGGAGACAATAACACAGTTTAGTGTGATACACAATAACACAGGATAGTGTGGGAGACAATAACACAGTTTAATGTGAGAGACAATAACACAGTTTAGTGTGAGACACAATAACACAGTTTAATGTGGGAGACAATAACACAGTTTAATGTGAGAGACAATAACACAGTTTAGAGTGAGACACAATAACACAGGTTAGTGTGGGAGACCATAACATAGTGTAATGTGAGAGACAATAACACAGTTTATTGTGAGAGACAATAACACACTTTAGTGTGAGACACAATAACACAGGATAGTGTGGGAGACAATAACACAGTTTAATGTGAGAGACAATAACACAGTTTAGTATGAGACACAATAACACAGTTTAGTGTGGGAGACAATAACACAGTTTAATGTGAGAGACAATAACAATGTTTAGTGTGAGACACAATAACACAGGATAGTGTGGGAGACAATAACACAGTTTAATGTGAGAGACAATAACACAGTTTAATGTGAGAGACAATAACACAGTTTAGTGTGAGACACAATAACACAGTTTAATGTGGGAGACAATAACACAGTTTAATGTGAGAGACAATAACACAGCTTAGTGTGAGACACAATAACACAGGATAGTGTGGGAGACAATAACACAGTTTAATGTGAGAGACAATAACACAGTTTAGTGTGAGACACAATAACACAGTTTAATGTGGGAGACAATAACACAGTTTAATGTGAGAGACAATAACACAGTTTAATGTGGGAGACAATAATACAGTTTAATGTGAGAGACGATAACACAGTTTAATGTGGGAGACGATAACACAGTTTAATGTGAGAGGCAATAACACAATTTAATGTGAGAGACAATAACACAGTTTAATGTGAGAGACAATAACACAGTTTAGTGTTGGAGACAATAACACAGTTTAATGTGGGAGATGATAACAACGTGAGTTTAGTGTGAGAGACAATAACACAGTTTAGTGTGGGAGACAATAACACAGGTTAGTGTGGGAGACAATATCACAGTTTAGTATGAGACACAATTACACAGTTTAGTATGAGAGACTATAACACAGTTTAGTGTGGGAGACAATAACACAGTTAAATGTGAGAGACAATAACACAGTTTAGTGTGGGAGACAATAACACAGGTTAGTGTGGGAGACAATATCACAGTTTAGTATGAGAGACAATAACACAGTCTAGTGTAGGAGACAATAACACAGTTTAGTGTGGGAGACAATAACACAGTTTAGTATGAAAGACAATAACACAGTTTAGTGTGGGAGACAATAACACAGTTTAGTATGAGACACAATAACATAGTTTAGTGTGGGAGACAATAACACAGTTTAGTATGAGAGACAATAACACAGTTTAGTGTGGGAGACAATAACACAGTTTAGTGTAGGAAACAATAACACAGTTAAATGTGAGAGACAATAACACAGTTTAGTGTGGGAGACAATAACACAGTTTAGTGTGGGAGACAATAACACAGTTTAATGTGAGAGACAATAACACAGTTTAGTGTGAGACACAATAACACAGTTTAATGTGGGAGACAATAACACAGTTTAATGTCAGAGACAATAACACAGTTTAGTGTGAGACACAATAACACAGGATAGTGTGGGAGACAATAACATAGTTTAATGTGAGAGACAATAACACAATTTATTGTGAGAGACAATAACACCGTTTAGTGTGAGACACAATAACACAGGATAGTGTGGGAGACAATAACACAGTTTAATGTGAGAGACAATAACACAGTTTAGTGTAAGACACAATAACACAGTTTAGTGTGGGAGACAATAACACAGTTTAATGTGAGAGACAATAACACTGTTTAGTGTGAGACACAATAACACATGATAGTGTGGGAGACAATAACACAGTTTAATGTGAGAGACAATAACACAGTTTAATGTGAGAGTCAATAACACAGTTTAGTGTGAGACACAATAACACAGTTTAGTGTGGGAGACAATAACAATGTTTAATGTGAGAGACAATAACACTGTTTAGTGTGAGACACAATAACACAGGATAGTGTGGGAGACAATAACACAGTTTAATGTGAGAGACAATAACACAGTTTAATTTGAGAGACAATAATACAGTTTAATGTGAGAGACAATAACACAGTTTAGTGTCATACACAATAACACAGGATAGTGTGGGAGACAATAACACAGTTTAATGTGAGAGACAATAACACAGTTTAGTGTGAGACACAATAACACAGTTTAATGTGGGAGACAATAACACAGTTTAATGTGAGAGACAATAACACAGTTTAGTGTGATACACAATAACACAGGATAGTGTGGGAGACAATAACACAGTTTAATGTGAGAGACAATAACACAGTTTAGTGTGAGACACAATAACACAGTTTAATGTGGGAGACAATAACACAGTTTAATGTGAGAGACAATAACACAGTTTAGTGTGAGACACAATAACACAGGATAGTGTGGGAGACAATAACATACTTTAATGTGAGAGACAATAACACAGTTTATTGTGAGAGACAATAACACAGTTTAGTGTGAGACACAATAACACAGTTTAGTGTGGGAGACAATAACACAGTTTAATGTGAGAGTCAATAACACTGTTTAGTGTGAAACACAATAACACAGGATAGTGTGGGAGACAATAACACAGTTTAATGTGAGAGACAATAACACAGTTTAATGTGGGAAACAATAACACAGCTTAGAGTCATACACAATAACACAGGATAGTGTGGGAGGCAATAACACAGTTTAATGTGAGAGACAATAACACAGTTTAGTGTGAGACACAATAACACAGTTTAATGTGGGAGACAATAACACAGTTTAATGTGAGAGACAATAACACAGTTTAGTGTGATACACAATAACACAGGATAGTGTGGGAGACAATAACACAGTTTAATGTGAGAGACAATAACACAGTTTAGTGTGAGACACAATAACACAGTTTAATGTGGGAGACAATAACACAGTTTAATGTGAGAGACAATAACACAGTTTAGTGTGAGACACAATAACACAGGATAGTGTGGGAGACAATAACATAGTTTAATGTGAGAGACAATAAAACAGTTTATTGTGAGAGACAATAACACAGTTTAGTGTGAGACACAATAACACAGGATAGTGTGGGAGATAATAACACAGTTTAATGTGAGAAACAATAACACAGTTTAGTGTGAGACACAATAACACAGTTTAGTGTGGGAGACAATAACACAGTTTAATGTGAGGGACAGTAACACTGTTTAGTGTGAGACACAATAACACAGGATAGTGTGGGAGACAATAACACAGTTTAATGTGAGAGACAATAACACAGTTTAATGTGAGAGACAATAACACAGTTAAATGTGAGAGACAATAACACAGGATAGTGTGGGAGACAATAACACAGTTAAATGTGAGAGACAATAACACAGTTTAGTGTGAGACACAATAACACAGTTTAGTGTGGGAGACAATAAAACAGTTTAGTATGAAAGACAATAACACAGTTTAGTGTGGGAGACAATAACACAGTTTAGTATGAGACATAATAACATAGTTTATTGTGGGAGACAATAACACAGTTTAGTATGAGAGACAATAACACAGTTTAGTGTGGGAGACAATAACACAGTTTAGTGTGGGAGACAATAACACAGTTAAATGTGAGAGACAATAACACAGTTTAGTGTGGGAGATAATAACACAGTTTAGTGTGGGAGACAATAACACAGTTTAATGTGAGAGACAATAACACAGTTTAGTGTGAGACACAATAACACAGTTTAATGTGGGAGACAATAACACAGTTTAATGTGAGAGACAATAACACAGTTTAGTGAGAGACACAATAACACAGGATAGTGTGGGAGACAATAACATAGTTTAATGTGAGAGACAATAACACAGTTTATTGTGAGAGACAATAACACAGTTTAGTGTGAGACACAATAACACAGGATAGTGTGGGAGACAATAACACAGTTTAATGTGAGAGACAATAATACAGTTTAATGTGAGAGACGATAACACAGTTTAATGTGGGAGACGATAACACAGTTTAATGTGAGAGGCAATAACACAATTTAATGTGAGAGACAATAACACAGTTTAATGTGAGAGACAATAACACAGTTTAGTGTGAGACACAATAACACAGGATAGTGTGGGAGACAATAACACAGTTTAATGTGAGAGACAATAACACAGTTTAGTGTAAGACACAATAACACAGTTTAGTGTGGGAGACAATAACACAGTTTAATGTGAGAGACAATAACACTGTTTAGTGTGAGACACAATAACACATGATAGGGTGGGAGACAATAACACAGTTTAATGTGAGAGACAATAACACAGTTTAATGTGAGAGTCAATAACACAGTTTAGTGTGAGACACAATAACACAGTTTAGTGTGGGAGACAATAACAATGTTTAATGTGAGAGACAATAACACTGTTTAGTGTGAGACACAATAACACAGGATAGTGTGGGAGACAATAACACAGTTTAATGTGAGAGACAATAACACAGTTTAATTTGAGAGACAATAATACAGTTTAATGTGAGAGACAATAACACAGTTTAGTGTCATACACAATAACACAGGATAGTGTGGGAGACAATAACACAGTTTAATGTGAGAGACAATAACACAGTTTAGTGTGAGACACAATAACACAGTTTAATGTGGGAGACAATAACACAGTTTAATGTGAGAGACAATAACACAGTTTAGTGTGATACACAATAACACAGGATAGTGTGGGAAACAATAACACAGTTTAATGTGAGATACAATAACACAGTTTAGTGTGAGACACAATAACACAGTTTAATGTGGGAGACAATAACACAGTTTAATGTGAGAGACAATAACACAGTTTAGTGTGAGACACAATAACACAGGATAGTGTGGGAGACAATAACATACTTTAATGTGAGAGACAATAACACAGTTTATTGTGAGAGACAATAACACAGTTTAGTGTGAGACACAATAACACAGTTTAGTGTGGGAGACAATAACACAGTTTAATGTGAGAGTCAATAACACTGTTTAGTGTGAAACACAATAACACAGGATAGTGTGGGAGACAATAACACAGTTTAATGTGAGAGACAATAACACAGTTTAATGTGGGAAACAATAACACAGCTTAGAGTCATACACAATAACACAGGATAGTGTGGGAGACAATAACACAGTTTAATGTGAGAGACAATAACACAGTTTAGTGTGAGACACAATAACACAGTTTAATGTGGGAGACAATAACACAGTTTAATGTGAGAGACAATAACACAGTTTAGTGTGATACACAATAACACAGGATAGTGTGGGAGACAATAACACAGTTTAATGTGAGAGACAATAACACAGTTTAGTGTGAGACACAATAACACAGTTTAATGTGGGAGACAATAACACAGTTTAATGTGAGAGACAATAACACAGTTTAGTGTGAGACACAATAACACAGGATAGTGTGGGAGACAATAACATAGTTTAATGTGAGAGACAATAAAACAGTTTATTGTGAGAGACAATAACACAGTTTAGTGTGAGACACAATAACACAGGATAGTGTGGGAGATAATAACACAGTTTAATGTGAGAAACAATAACACAGTTTAGTGTGAGACACAATAACACAGTTTAGTGTGGGAGACAATAACACAGTTTAATGTGAGGGACAGTAACACTGTTTAGTGTGAGACACAATAACACAGGATAGTGTGGGAGACAATAACACAGTTTAATGTGAGAGACAATAACACAGTTTAATGTGAGAGACAATAACACAGTTAAATGTGAGAGACAATAACACAGGATAGTGTGGGAGACAATAACACAGTTAAATGTGAGAGACAATAACACAGTTTAGTGTGAGACACAATAACACAGTTTAGTGTGGGAGACAATAAAACAGTTTAGTATGAAAGACAATAACACAGTTTAGTGTGGGAGACAATAACACAGTTTAGTATGAGTCACAATAACATAGTTTATTGTGGGAGACAATAACACAGTTTAGTATGAGAGACAATAACACAGTTTAGTGTGGGAGACAATAACACAGTTTAGTGTGGGAGACAATAACACAGTTAAATGTGAGAGACAATAACACAGTTTAGTGTGGGAGATAATAACACAGTTTAGTGTGGGAGACAATAACACAGTTTAATGTGAGAGACAATAACACAGTTTAGTGTGAGACACAATAACACAGTTTAATGTGGGAGACAATAACACAGTTTAATGTGAGAGACAATAACACAGTTTAGTGTGAGACACAATAACACAGGATAGTGTGGGAGACAATAACATAGTTTAATGTGAGAGACAATAACACAGTTTATTGTGAGAGACAATAACACAGTTTAGTGTGAGACACAATAACACAGGATAGTGTGGGAGACAATAACACAGTTTAATGTGAGAGACAATAACACAGTTTAGTGTAAGACACAATAACACAGTTTAGTGTGGGAGACAATAACACAGTTTAATGTGAGAGACAATAACACTGTTTAGTGTGAGACACAATAACACATGATATTGTGGGAGACAATAACACAGTTTAGTGTGAGACACAATAACACAGTTTAGTGTGGGAGACAATAACACAGTTTAATGTGAGAGACAATAACACTGTTTAGTGTGAGACACTATAACACAGGATAGTGTGGGAGACAATAACACAGTTTAGTGTGAGGCACAATAACACAGTTTAATGTGGGAGACAATAACACAGTTTAATGTGAGAGACAATAACACAGTTTAGTGTGATACACAATAACACAGGATAGTGTGGGAGACAATAACACAGTTTAATGTGAGAGACAATAACACAGTTTAGTGTGAGACACAATAACACAGGTTAGTGTGGGAGACAATAACATAGTGTAATGTGAGAGACAATAACACAGTTTATTGTGAGAGACAATAACACACTTTAGTGTGAGACACAATAACACAGGATAGTGTGGGAGACAATAACACAGTTTAATGTGAGAGGCAATAACACAGTGTAGTGTGAGACACAATAACACAGTTTAGTGTGGGAGACAATAACACAGTTTAATGTGAGAGACAATAACAATGGTTAGTGTGAGACACAATAACACAGGATAGTGTGGGAGACAATAACACAGTTTAATGTGAGAGACAATAACACAGTTTAATGTGAGAGACAATAACACAGTTTAGTGTGAGACACAATAACACAGTTTAATGTGGGAGACAATAACACAGTTTAATGTGAGAGACAATAACACAGCTTAGTGTGAGACACAATAACACAGGATAGTGTGGGAGACAATAACACAGTTTAATGTGAGAGACAATAACACAGTTTAGTGTGAGACACAATAACACAGTTTAATGTGGGAGACAATAACACAGTTAAATGTGAGAGACAATAACACAGTTTAGTGTGAGACACAATAACACAGGATAGTGTGGGAGACAATAACATAGTTTAATGTGAGAAACAATAACACAGTTTAGTGTGAGACACAATAACACAGTTTAGTGTGGGAGACAATAACACAGTTTAATGTGAGAGACAATAACACTGTTTAGTGTGAGACACAATAACACAGGATAGTGTGGGAGACAATAACACAGTTTAATGTGAGAGACAATAACACAGTTAAATGTGAGAGACAATTACACAGTTTAGTGTGAGACACAATAACACAGGATAGTGTGGGAGACAATAACACAGTTTAGTGTGATACACAATAACACAGTTTAATGTGAGAGACAATAACACAGTTTAATGTGAGAGACAATAACACAGTTTAGTGTGAGACACAATAATACAGGATAGTGTGGGAGACAATAACAGTTAAATGTGAGAGACAATAACACAGTTTAGTGTGGGAGACAATAACACAGTTTAATGTGAGAGACAATAACACAGTTTAGTGTGAGACACAATAACACAATTTAGTGTGGGAGACAATAACACAGTTTAATGTGAGAGACGATAACACAGTTTAATGTGGGAGACGATAACACAGTTTAATGTGAGAGACAATAATACAGTTTAATGTGAGAGACGATAACACAGTTTAATGTGGGAGACGATAACACAGTTTAATGTGAGAGGCAATAACACAATTTAATGTGAGAGACAATAACACAGTTTAATGTGAGAGACAATAACACAGTTTAGTGTTGGAGACAATAAAACAGTTTAATGTGGGAGACGATAACAACGTGAGTTTAGTGTGAGAGACAATAACACAGTTTAGTGTGGGAGACAATAACACAGGTTAGTGTGGGAGACAATATCACAGTTTAGTATGAGAGACAATAACACAGTTTAGTATGAGAGACTCTAACACAGTTTAGTGTGGGAGACAATAACACAGTTAAATGTGAGAGACAATAACACAGTTTAGTGTGGGAGACAATAACACAGGTTAGTGTGGGAGACAATATCACAGTTTAGTATGAGAGACAATAACACAGTCTAGTGTAGGAGACAATAACACAGTTTAGTGTGGGAGACAATAACACAGTTTAGTATGAAAGACAATAACACAGTTTAGTGTGGGAGACAATAACACTGTTTAGTATGAGACACAATAACATAGTTTAGTGTGGGAGACAATAACACAGTTTAGTATGAGAGACAATAACACAGTTTAGTGTGGGAGACAATAACACAGTTTAGTGTAGGAAACAATAACACAGTTAAATGTGAGAGACAATAACACAGTTTAGTGTGGGAGACAATAACACAGTTTAGTGTGGGAGACAATAACACAGTTTAATGTGAGAGACAATAAAACAGTTTAATGTGAGAGACAATAACACAGTTTAGTGTGAGACACAATAACACAGGATAGTGTGGGAGACAATAACATAGTTTAATGTGAGAGACAATAACACAATTTATTGGTAGAGACAATAACACAGTTTAGTGTGAGACACAATAACACAGGATAGTGTGGGAGACAATAACACAGTTTAATGTGAGAGACAATAACACAGTTTAGTGTAAGACACAATAACACAGTTTAGTGTGGGAGACAATAACACAGTTTAATGTGAAAGACAATAACACTGTTTAGTGTGAGACACAATAACACATGATAGTGTGGGAGACAATAACACAGTTTAATGTGAGAGACAATAACACAGTTTAATGTGAGAGACAATAACACAGTTTAGTGTGAGACACAATAACACAGTTTAATGTGGGAGACAATAACACAGTTTAATGTGAGAGACAATAACACAGTTTAGTGTGATACACAATAACACAGGATAGTGTGGGAAACAATAACACAGTTTAATGTGAGATACAATAACACAGTTTAGTGTGAGACACAATAACACAGTTTAATGTGGGAGACAATAACACAGTTTAATGTGAGAGACAATAACACAGTTTAGTGTGAGACACAATAACACAGGATAGTGTGGGAGACAATAACATACTTTAATGTGAGAGACAATAACACAGTTTATTGTGAGAGACAATAACACAGTTTAGTGTGAGACACAATAACACAGTTTAGTGTGGGAGACAATAACACAGTTTAATGTGAGAGTCAATAACACTGTTTAGTGTGAAACACAATAACACAGGATAGTGTGGGAGACAATAACACAGTTTAATGTGAGAGACAATAACACAGTTTAATGTGGGAAACAATAACACAGCTTAGAGTCATACACAATAACACAGGATAGTGTGGGAGACAATAACACAGTTTAATGTGAGAGACAATAACACAGTTTAGTGTGAGACACAATAACACAGTTTAATGTGGGAGACAATAACACAGTTTAATGTGAGAGACAATAACACAGTTTAGTGTGATACACAATAACACAGGATAGTGTGGGAGACAATAACACAGTTTAATGTGAGAGACAATAACACAGTTTAGTGTGAGACACAATAACACAGTTTAATGTGGGAGACAATAACACAGTTTAATGTGAGAGACAATAACACAGTTTAGTGTGAGACACAATAACACAGGATAGTGTGGGAGACAATAACATAGTTTAATGTGAGAGACAATAAAACAGTTTATTGTGAGAGACAATAACACAGTTTAGTGTGAGACACAATAACACAGGATAGTGTGGGAGATAATAACACAGTTTAATGTGAGAAACAATAACACAGTTTAGTGTGAGACACAATAACACAGTTTAGTGTGGGAGACAATAACACAGTTTAATGTGAGGGACAGTAACACTGTTTAGTGTGAGACACAATAACACAGGATAGTGTGGGAGACAATAACACAGTTTAATGTGAGAGACAATAACACAGTTTAATGTGAGAGACAATAACACAGTTAAATGTGAGAGACAATAACACAGGATAGTGTGGGAGACAATAACACAGTTAAATGTGAGAGACAATAACACAGTTTAGTGTGAGACACAATAACACAGTTTAGTGTGGGAGACAATAAAACAGTTTAGTATGAAAGACAATAACACAGTTTAGTGTGGGAGACAATAACACAGTTTAGTATGAGTCACAATAACATAGTTTATTGTGGGAGACAATAACACAGTTTAGTATGAGAGACAATAACACAGTTTAGTGTGGGAGACAATAACACAGTTTAGTGTGGGAGACAATAACACAGTTAAATGTGAGAGACAATAACACAGTTTAGTGTGGGAGATAATAACACAGTTTAGTGTGGGAGACAATAACACAGTTTAATGTGAGAGACAATAACACAGTTTAGTGTGAGACACAATAACACAGTTTAATGTGGGAGACAATAACACAGTTTAATGTGAGAGACAATAACACAGTTTAGTGTGAGACACAATAACACAGGATAGTGTGGGAGACAATAACATAGTTTAATGTGAGAGACAATAACACAGTTTATTGTGAGAGACAATAACACAGTTTAGTGTGAGACACAATAACACAGGATAGTGTGGGAGACAATAACACAGTTTAATGTGAGAGACAATAACACAGTTTAGTGTAAGACACAATAACACAGTTTAGTGTGGGAGACAATAACACAGTTTAATGTGAGAGACAATAACACTGTTTAGTGTGAGACACAATAACACATGATATTGTGGGAGACAATAACACAGTTTAGTGTGAGACACAATAACACAGTTTAGTGTGGGAGACAATAACACAGTTTAATGTGAGAGACAATAACACTGTTTAGTGTGAGACACTATAACACAGGATAGTGTGGGAGACAATAACACAGTTTAGTGTGAGGCACAATAACACAGTTTAATGTGGGAGACAATAACACAGTTTAATGTGAGAGACAATAACACAGTTTAGTGTGATACACAATAACACAGGATAGTGTGGGAGACAATAACACAGTTTAATGTGAGAGACAATAACACAGTTTAGTGTGAGACACAATAACACAGGTTAGTGTGGGAGACAATAACATAGTGTAATGTGAGAGACAATAACACAGTTTATTGTGAGAGACAATAACACACTTTAGTGTGAGACACAATAACACAGGATAGTGTGGGAGACAATAACACAGTTTAATGTGAGAGGCAATAACACAGTGTAGTGTGAGACACAATAACACAGTTTAGTGTGGGAGACAATAACACAGTTTAATGTGAGAGACAATAACAATGGTTAGTGTGAGACACAATAACACAGGATAGTGTGGGAGACAATAACACAGTTTAATGTGAGAGACAATAACACAGTTTAATGTGAGAGACAATAACACAGTTTAGTGTGAGACACAATAACACAGTTTAATGTGGGAGACAATAACACAGTTTAATGTGAGAGACAATAACACAGCTTAGTGTGAGACACAATAACACAGGATAGTGTGGGAGACAATAACACAGTTTAATGTGAGAGACAATAACACAGTTTAGTGTGAGACACAATAACACAGTTTAATGTGGGAGACAATAACACAGTTAAATGTGAGAGACAATAACACAGTTTAGTGTGAGACACAATAACACAGGATAGTGTGGGAGACAATAACATAGTTTAATGTGAGAAACAATAACACAGTTTAGTGTGAGACACAATAACACAGTTTAGTGTGGGAGACAATAACACAGTTTAATGTGAGAGACAATAACACTGTTTAGTGTGAGACACAATAACACAGGATAGTGTGGGAGACAATAACACAGTTTAATGTGAGAGACAATAACACAGTTAAATGTGAGAGACAATTACACAGTTTAGTGTGAGACACAATAACACAGGATAGTGTGGGAGACAATAACACAGTTTAGTGTGATACACAATAACACAGTTTAATGTGAGAGACAATAACACAGTTTAATGTGAGAGACAATAACACAGTTTAGTGTGAGACACAATAATACAGGATAGTGTGGGAGACAATAACAGTTAAATGTGAGAGACAATAACACAGTTTAGTGTGGGAGACAATAACACAGTTTAATGTGAGAGACAATAACACAGTTTAGTGTGAGACACAATAACACAATTTAGTGTGGGAGACAATAACACAGTTTAATGTGAGAGACGATAACACAGTTTAATGTGGGAGACGATAACACAGTTTAATGTGAGAGACAATAATACAGTTTAATGTGAGAGACGATAACACAGTTTAATGTGGGAGACGATAACACAGTTTAATGTGAGAGGCAATAACACAATTTAATGTGAGAGACAATAACACAGTTTAATGTGAGAGACAATAACACAGTTTAGTGTTGGAGACAATAAAACAGTTTAATGTGGGAGACGATAACAACGTGAGTTTAGTGTGAGAGACAATAACACAGTTTAGTGTGGGAGACAATAACACAGGTTAGTGTGGGAGACAATATCACAGTTTAGTATGAGAGACAATAACACAGTTTAGTATGAGAGACTATAACACAGTTTAGTGTGGGAGACAATAACACAGTTAAATGTGAGAGACAATAACACAGTTTAGTGTGGGAGACAATAACACAGGTTAGTGTGGGAGACAATATCACAGTTTAGTATGAGAGACAATAACACAGTCTAGTGTAGGAGACAATAACACAGTTTAGTGTGGGAGACAATAACACAGTTTAGTATGAAAGACAATAACACAGTTTAGTGTGGGAGACAATAACACTGTTTAGTATGAGACACAATAACATAGTTTAGTGTGGGAGACAATAACACAGTTTAGTATGAGAGACAATAACACAGTTTAGTGTGGGAGACAATAACACAGTTTAGTGTAGGAAACAATAACACAGTTAAATGTGAGAGACAATAACACAGTTTAGTGTGGGAGACAATAACACAGTTTAGTGTGGGAGACAATAACACAGTTTAATGTGAGAGACAATAAAACAGTTTAATGTGAGAGACAATAACACAGTTTAGTGTGAGACACAATAACACAGGATAGTGTGGGAGACAATAACATAGTTTAATGTGAGAGACAATAACACAATTTATTGGTAGAGACAATAACACAGTTTAGTGTGAGACACAATAACACAGGATAGTGTGGGAGACAATAACACAGTTTAATGTGAGAGACAATAACACAGTTTAGTGTAAGACACAATAACACAGTTTAGTGTGGGAGACAATAACACAGTTTAATGTGAAAGACAATAACACTGTTTAGTGTGAGACACAATAACACATGATAGTGTGGGAGACAATAACACAGTTTAATGTGAGAGACAATAACACAGTTTAATGTGAGAGACAATAACACAGTTTAGTGTGAGACACAATAACACAGTTTAGTGTGGGAGACAATAACAATGTTTAATGTGAGAGACAATAACACTGTTTAGTGTGAGACACAATAACACAGGATAGTGTGGGAGACAATAACACAGTTTAATGTGAGAGACAATAACACAGTTTAATTTGAGAGACAATAATACAGTTTAATGTGAGAGACAATAACACAGTTTAGTGTCATACACAATAACACAGGATAGTGTGGGAGACAATAACACAGTTTAATGTGAGAGACAATAACACAGTTTAGTGTGAGACACAATAACACAGTTTAATGTGGGAGACAATAACACAGTTTAATGTGAGAGACAATAACACAGTTTAGTGTGATACACAATAATACAGGATAGTGTGGGAGACAATAACACAGTTTAATGTGAGAGACAATAACACAGTTTAGTGTGAGACACAATAACACAGTTTAATGTGGGAGACAATAACACAGTTTAATGTGAGAGACAATAACACAGTTTAGTGTGAGACACAATAACACAGGATAGTGTGGGAGACAATAACATACTTTAATGTGAGAGACAATAACACAGTTTATTGTGAGAGACAATAACACAGTTTAGTGTGAGACACAATAACACAGTTTAGTGTGGGAGACAATAACACAGTTTAATGTGAGAGTCAATAACACTGTTTAGTGTGAAACACAATAACACAGGATAGTGTGGGAGACAATAACACAGTTTAATGTGAGAGACAATAACACAGTTTAATGTGGGAAACAATAACACAGCTTAGTGTCATACACAATAACACAGGATAGTGTGGGAGACAATAACACAGTTTAATGTGAGAGACAATAACACAGTTTAGTGTGAGACACAATAACACAGTTTAATGTGGGAGACAATAACACAGTTTAATGTGAGAGACAATAACACAGTTTAGTGTGATACACAATAACACAGGATAGTGTGGGAGACAATAACACAGTTTAATGTGAGAGACAATAATACAGTTTAGTGTGAGACACAATAACACAGTTTAATGTGGGAGACAATAACACAGTTTAATGTGAGAGACAATAACACAGTTTAGTGTGAGACACAATAACACAGGATAGTGTGGGAGACAATAACATAGTTTAATGTGAGAGACAATAACACAGTTTATTGTGAGAGACAATAACACAGTTTAGTGTGAGA
Source organism: Cepaea hortensis (assembly GCA_963921405.1). Taxonomy (NCBI): domain Eukaryota; kingdom Metazoa; phylum Mollusca; class Gastropoda; order Stylommatophora; family Helicidae; genus Cepaea; species Cepaea hortensis. The sequence goes on from OY992879.1 coordinate 108,277,302, forward strand.
CACAATAACACAGGATAGTGTGGGAGATAATAACACAGTTTAATGTGAGAAACAATAACACAGTTTAGTGTGAGACACAATAACACAGTTTAGTGTGGGAGACAATAACACAGTTTAATGTGAGGGACAGTAACACTGTTTAGTGTGAGACACAATAACACAGGATAGTGTGGGAGACAATAACACAGTTTAATGTGAGAGACAATAACACAGTTTAATGTGAGAGACAATAACACAGTTAAATGTGAGAGACAATAACACAGTTTAGTGTGAGACACAATAACACAATTTAGTGTGGGAGACAATAACACAGTTTAATGTGAGAGACAATAACACAGTTTAATGTGAGAGACAATAACACAGTTTAGTGTGAGACACAATAATACAGGATAGTGTGGGAGACAATAACACAGTTAAATGTGAGAGACAATAACACAGTTTAGTGTGAGACACAATAACACAGTTTAGTGTGGGAGACAATAACACAGTTTAGTATGAAAGACAATAACACAGTTTAATGTGGGAGACAATAACACAGTTTAGTATGAGACACAATAACATAGTTTAGTGTGGGAGACAATAACACAGTTTAGTATGAGAGACAATAACACAGTTTAGTGTGGGAGACAATAACACAGTTTAGTGTGGGAGACAATAACACAGTTAAATGTGAGAGACAATAACACAGTTTAGTGTGGGAGACAATAACACAGTTTAGTGTGGGAGACAATAACACAGTTTAATGTGAGAGACAATAACACAGTTTAGTGTGAGACACAATAACACAGTTTAATGTGGGAGACAATAACACAGTTTAATGTGAGAGACAATAACACAGTTTAGTGTGAGACACAATAACACAGGATAGTGTGGGAGACAATAACATAGTTTAATGTGAGAGACAATAACACAGTTTATTGTGAGAGACAATAACACAGTTTAGTGTGAGACACAATAACACAGGATAGTGTGGGAGACAATAACACAGTTTAATGTGAGAGACAATAACACAGTTTAGTGTAAGACACAATAACACAGTTTAGTGTGGGAGACAATAACACAGTTTAATGTGAGAGACAATAACACTGTTTAGTGTGAGACACAATAACACATGATAGTGTGGGAGACAATAACACAGTTTAATGTGAGAGACAATAACACAGTTTAATGTGAGAGACAATAACACAGTTTAGTGTGAGACACAATAACACAGTTTAGTGTGGGAGACAATAACACAGTTTAATGTGAGAGACAATAACACTGTTTAGTGTGAGACACAATAACACAGGATAGTGTGGGAGACAATAACACAGTTTAATGTGAGAGACAATAACACAGTTTAGTGTAAGACACAATAACACAGTTTAGTGTGGGAGACAATAACACAGTTTAGTGTCATACACAATAACACAGGATAGTGTGGGAGACAATAACACAGTTTAATGTGAGAGACAATAACACAGTTTAGTGTGAGACACAATAACACAGTTTAATGTGGGAGACAATAACACAGTTTAATGTGAGAGACAATAACACAGTTTAGTGTGAGACACAATAACACAGGATAGTGTGGGAGACAATAACACAGTTTAATGTGAGAGACAATAATACAGTTTAGTGTGAGACACAATAACACAGTTTAATGTGGGAGACAATAACACAGTTTAATGTGAGAGACAATAACACAGTTTAGTGTGAGACACAATAACACAGGATAGTGTGGGAGACAATAACATTGTTTAATTTGAGAGACAATAACACAGTTTATTGTGAGAGACAATAACACAGTTTAGTGTGAGACACAATAACACAGGATAGTGTGGGAGATAATAACACAGTTTAATGTGAGAAACAATAACACAGTTTAGTGTGAGACACAATAACACAGTTTAGTGTGGGAGACAATAACACAGTTTAATGTGAGAGACAATAATACAGTTTAATGTGAGAGACAATAACACAGTTTAGTGTCATACACAATAACACAGGATAGTGTGGTAGACAATAACACAGTTTAATGTGAGAGACAATAACACAGTTTAGTGTGAGGCACAATAACACAGTTTAATGTGGGAGACAATAACACAGTTTAATGTGAGAGACAATAACACAGTTTAGTGTGATACACAATAACACAGGATAGTGTGGGAGACAATAACACAGTTTAATGTGAGAGACAATAACACAGTTTAGTGTGAGACACAATAACACAGTTTAATGTGGGAGACAATAACACAGCTTAATGTGAGAGACAATAACACAGTTTAGTGTGAGACACAATAACACAGGTTAGTGTGGGAGACAATAACATAGTGTAATGTGAGAGACAATAACACAGTTTATTGTGAGAGACAATAACACACTTTAGTGTGAGACACAATAACACAGGATAGTGTGGGAGACAATAACACAGTTTAATGTGAGAGACAATAACACAGTTTAGTGTGAGACACAATAACACAGTTTAGTGTGGGAGACAATAACACAGTTTAATGTGAGAGACAATAACAATGTTTAGTGTGAGACACAATAACACAGGATAGTGTGGGAGACAATAACACAGTTTAATGTGAGAGACAATAACACAGTTTAATGTGAGAGACAATAACACAGTTTAGTGTGAGACACAATAACACAGTTTAATGTGGGAGACAATAACACAGTTTAATGTGAGAGACAATAACACAGCTTAGTGTGAGACACAATAACACAGGATAGTGTGGGAGACAATAACACAGTTTAATGTGAGAGACAATAACACAGTTTAGTGTGAGACACAATAACACAGTTTAATGTGGGAGACAATAACACAGTTTAATGTGAGAGACAATAACACAGTTTAGTGTGAGACACAATAACACAGGATAGTGTGGGAGACAATAACATAGTTTAATGTGAGAGACAATAACACAGTTTATTGTGAGAGACAATAACACAATTTAGTGTGAGACACAATAACACAGGATAGTGTGGGAGACAATAACACAGTTTAATGTGAGAAACAATAACACAGTTTAGTGTGAGACACAATAACACAGTTTAGTGTGGGAGACAATAACACAGTTTAATGTGAGAGACAATAACACTGTTTAGTGTGAGACACAATAACACAGGATAGTGTGGGAGACAATAACACAGTTTAATGTGAGAGACAATAACACAGTTAAATGTGAGAGACAATAACACAGTTTAGTGTGAGACACAATAACACAGGATAGTGTGGGAGACAATAACACAGTTTAGTGTGATACACAATAACACAGTTTAATGTGAGAGACAATAACACAGTTTAATGTGAGAGACAATAACACAGTTTAGTGTGAGACATAATAATACAGGATAGTGTGGGAGACAATAACAGTTAAATGTGAGAGACAATAACACAGTTTAGTGTGGGAGACAATAACACAGTTTAATGTGAGAGACAATAACACAGTTTAGTGTGAGACACAATAACACAATTTAGTGTGGGAGACAATAACACAGTTTAATGTGAGAGACGATAACACAGTTTAATGTGGGAGACGATAACACAGTTTAATGTGAGAGACAATAATACAGTTTAATGTGAGAGACGATAACACAGTTTAATGTGGGAGACGATAACACAGTTTAATGTGAGAGGCAATAACACAATTTAATGTGAGAGACAATAACACAGTTTAATGTGAGAGACAATAACACAGTTTAGTGTTGGAGACAATAACACATTTTAATGTGGGAGACGATAACAACGTGAGTTTAGTGTGACAGACAATAAAACAGTTTAGTGTGGGAGACAATAACACAGTTTAGTGTGGGAGACAATAACACAGTTAAATGTGAGAGACAATAACACAGTTTAGTATGAGAGACTATAACACAGTTTAGTGTGGGAGACAATAACACAGTTAAATGTGAGAGACAATAACACAGTTTAGTGTGGGAGTCAATAACACAGGTTAGTGTGGGAGACAATATCACAGTTTAGTATGAGAGACAATAACACAGTTTAGTGTGGGAGACAATAACACGGTTTAGTGTGGGAGACAATAACACAGTTTAGTATGAAAGACAATAACACAGTTTAGTGTGGGAGACAATAACATAGTTTAGTATGAGACACAATAACATAGTTTAGTGTCGGAGACAATAACACAGTTTAGTATGAGAGACAATAACACAATTTAGTGTGGGAGACAATAACACAGTTTAGTGTGGGAGACAATAACACAGTTAAATGTGAGAGACAATAACACAGTTTAGTGTGGGAGACAATAACACAGTTTAGTGTGGGAGACAATAACACAGTTTAGTATGAGACACAATAACACAGTTTAGTGTGGGAGACAATAACACAATTTAGTATGAGAGACAATAACACAGTTTAATGTGAGAGACAATAACACAGTTTAGTGTAGGAGACAATAACACAGTTAAATGTGAGAGACAATACCACAGTTTGGTATGGGAGACGATAACAACGTTAGTTTAGTTAGTTACTTAGTCGCAGTTACAACTTCACAGCAACGGGTCGTCCCCATTATGCTCCGTTCCTGTGCCAGTGAATATCACACAAAATGCTCCCCACTGCCCAATGTGAAAAGTGGAAAAGATAGGAGTCTCGACAAACAACAGCCCGCATAGATACACTGTGCATAATGCTACGGCCAGAATGTCAACACAATAGTCCCCCACAAAATACCCGGTTCATTTCTGATGGAATCGGCAGTCATTTTCCCATCTGGATGTTTCCTAGATGTTCACCCACGCAGTCCACGAAATACAGTTCATCGTCGATGGCAGTGGCAGTCAACCAGAAGCCCAGCAGCCACGCATTTCTGCATAAGGCAAAAACCGGTCAACTCTGGGACATAGCCATCTGCCATCACTCCGAACATGCAGTCACGTTCCAAAAAAACCTCGGGCAGATTAAAAAGCATTTCACAACGTTAGTTTAGTGTGAGAGACAATAGCACAGTTTAGTGTGGGAGACAATAACACAGTTAATTTAGTGTGGGAAACAAGAACCTATTTAGTTTAGTGTGAGAGACAATAACAACATTAGTTTAATGTGAGAGACAATAACAACGTTAGTTTAGTGTGATAAACAATACGAACATTAGTTTAGTGTGAGAGACAATAACACAGTTTATTGTGGGAGACAATAACACAGTTTATTGTGGGAGACAATAACAGAGTTTATTGTGGGAGACAATAACAAAGTTAGTTTAGTGTGAGAGACAAGAACAACGTTAATTTAATGTGAGAGACAAAAATACAGATAGTTTAGTGTGAGAGGCAATAACAACGTTAGTTTAGTGTGAGAGGCACACATATAGATAGTTTAGTATGCGAGGCAATAAAAAGGTTAGTTTAGTGTGAGAGACAAGAGCAAAGTTAGTTTAGTAAGACAGGCAAGAACATAATTAGTTTAGTGTGAAAGACAAAAACACAGGTAGTTTAGTGTTTAATGCGAGAGCACTGAGAGGCACGATACAAGTTAGTTTAATCTTTAATGTGGAAAGCAAAACCGAAGTTAGATTATCGCGAGAGGCACAAACAAAGTTAGTTTATTGTGAGAGGCACGAACAAAGTTAGTTTAGTGTGAGAGGCATGAACAAAGTTAGTTTAGTGTGAGAGGCATGAACAAAGTTAGTTTAGTGTGAGAGGCATGAACAAAGTTAGTTTAGTGTGAGAGGCATGAACAAAGTTAGTTTAGTGTGAGAGGCATGAACAAAGTTAGTTTAGTAAGGGAGGCAAGAACAAAGTAAGTTTAATGAGAGATGCAAGAACAAAGTTAGTTTAGTGTGAGGGGCAAGAACAAAGTTAGTTTAGTGTGAGGGGCAAGAACAAAGTTAGTTTAGTGTGAGGGGCAAGAACAAAGTTAGTTTAGTGTGAGGAACAAGAGCAACGCTAGTTAAGTGCGAGAGACAAGAACAACGTTAGTTTAGTGTGAGGAACAAGAGCAACGCTAGTTTAAGTTTGAGAGACAAGAACAACACTAGTTTAGCGTGAGAGGCAAGAACAAAGTTAGTTTAGTAAGTGAGACAAGAACACAGCTAGTTTAATGTGGGAGCCAAGAACAAAGTTAGTTTAGTGTGAGGGGCAAGAACAAAGTTAGTTTAGTGTGAGGAACAAGAGCAACGCTAGTTAAGTGCGAGAGACAAGAACAACGTTAGTTTAGTGTGAGGAACAAGAGCAACGCTAGTTTAAGTTTGAGAGACAAGAACAACACTAGTTTAGCGTGAGAGGCAAGAACAAAGTTAGTTTAGTAAGTGAGACAAGAACACAGCTAGTTTAATGTGGGAGCCAAGAACAAAGATAGTTTAGTGTGAGAGCCAAAAACAAAGTTAGTTTAGCGTTTGAGAAACGAACAAAGTTAGTTTCATGTTTAATGTGAGTGTCACGAACAAAGTTAATTTAATATGAGAGGCATAAACAAAGTTAGTTTTGTGTGAGATGCACGAACAAAGCTAGGTTAGTGTGAGAGAAACAATAACAACGCTAGTTTAGATTGCAAATATTTGCTACAAGGACAGGCACACGGATATATATATATATCGCAGACATATATAAAGACGGAAACACCTACAAACACACAAGCAAGCAGGGACGACCTACAGCTGAGATGCCACACATCTTGACATGGTGGCATGGAGAACATATGAGTACATCTGTTGGATGTTAGTTAGTTAGTCGCGGTTCCAACTTCATAGCAACGGGTCGTCCCCATTATGCTCCGTTCCTGGGCCAGTGAATATCACACGAAATGCTCCTCATCGCCCTATGTGAAAAGTGGAATAGACAGGAGTCTCGACAAGCCAACAGCCCGCACAGGTACACTGAGCATAATGCCGCCGTCAGAATGCCAACACAAAGTTCTCCACGGAAAATACAGTTCATAGTCGATGGAATAGGCAGTCACTAGAAAACCAGCAGCCACACATAACTGATCATTACTGCATTAAAAGTCGAGAGGATCGACTTCATTGCCCCGGGATTTATCCCATATGATTCGGCTAAGCGGCCCGCTGAAATTATCGTACTGTACTCGGCTCGCGATGATGGTGGAATTCTGCAAGAGGGCGTCTGATTGGTCTGGAACTCTGGGACCCCAGTATATAAGGCCCTGCACAGGTAGAACTGGCCCTTTTTCCGTAGTCCACCACACTGAGTGACAAGGCGCCAATGCCTATTTCTATTGTGTGATTAGTAGTTAGACCCTGAAGTTTTGCAGTGGTATGTAACCATAATTAATTTGTTGTATATTATATTTCTTTTATATGTATTATTTTTAATTTTATAAGGCCATGTATGCCATATAGTACTTTGGTTATTTAAATGTATAGTTCAGTAAAGCTATGACAGTATAATAATAATGAAGTGATTATCAAACTAATTAGATTTAAAATATAGCTAATCTTCTACTGATTCCTGGCTTTAATCTTTAAGTTAATAATTCCTCTAGTTGTAACCAAAATTAACTGAAGAAATCCTTTAATCCCTAAGTTGATACATTCTCTAGCAGTAACTAAAATTAACAAAAGAAATCTGTAAGCCCGGTTACAGATAACTGAGTTCGGAACAATGGCAAATGGGAGTTACTTGTTCTTGGGAGAAAATGGCGCAGACCGATCTGGACGTCAACAAGTTGTTTACAAGAAATAGATTAAGGAACAATTTAGAAGCTACTTGTGTTAAGTTTTATGAGACTGAAAAGTGGGAGATTGAGGAACAGCACTTGGAGAATTGACACGTGGGAGGCCAGCTCAGCAAATAACATCTAGCCTTTGTTCTCGAGGCAACTTAAAAGGTAAATTTGGAATATTGGCTAGTGATAAAGGAGCAGACAATGTTTAACAGGTTAGGAGATAATTGGGCACACAGGGGCTTAGTAATACTTTATAATTATTCAGAACTAATGGTTTATTTTACAGCGGTGTAAATTATTGAGTTCAAGAATCTTGTTGTGGTAAGAGCTGGGCAAATATTGGTTGTATGAATTATTGAAGAAAATAATATACAGAATATTAGTGGAGTGGCTATGAGTGAATAAAGTAAACACACTTGGACTGCAGTCAATGAAAGACAAGGTACATTACAATATAGTTAAGTATTCAATATAGTATAGGAATTTGTTGTTCAGCAGTAAGTGAAGTCTGGCATCACCTCTGTCAACAGGAGGCAGTAATATTTGTAGGTGTATCAAGTTATTGGTGGAATCAGTGACTGAGATTCTGCTTTAAGTTAAGCATGGTGGTTGTCGCACGGGGGAGAGAATGTGATTTAATGCTACGTACCACCTTTTGCAAAGATATTTATATGCACTTGCTATGTGTCTAGTCGCAAGGAATAGTACACTAATGGTGTTGGCCTCAATCAGTGCTTGCTGGTTATTAATTTGAAATAATATTAGGAATAATATTAATGGCAACAATATATATTATAATTGTTTTAGGTATTATTATATCAGATACAACTGATTTAATGAGGTCAGCTTGATCATGATATATGATACAGATAATTTAGATGAGTGATTTGGTGTCCCTGAAGCTTTAGGAGAATAACATTTAACAGGCTAGTACAGAGAGATGTTAGCAATCAGGTTTGGTGAGGTTCAGTGGAATATGACCGGTGTAGGTGTTTCCTATAACTAAATTAAGATAGACAGTGTAACTGATTTTGTGGTTTCCCTATGTAGATATACCAAGGTAGCAAAAGTGGGATATACAATGAGTAGGGGAAAGTAACCAGGATGATGGGTAATATTTATAACATATGTAGAGCAGAGAAGAGTACTTACATGTTAAGTGTGGCTTTACTGAGGGGAAGAATGTGATTTAGTGCTGCGTACCACCCTTCGCAGAGATATTAATATGTAGTTGTCATGTGACATGAAGCGTAAGATAGCAAAGTTTATAACCGGGGTATCATAGGAAGAATGATGGGGAACAGAGCGCACAACTGTACATTTGCTGTCCACTCACAAATAATATTACACTGATTGTGTTGGGCCTTGAATAACACTTATTGGTCATTAGTGTGTAATAATGACATAATATATATAGTACACTGTTTATTATATTAGAACTAATGTTCTGTATCCTGCCATGGACATTGTTGTTCTTGGATCCTGCCTCATATGAATGAGGCACTCTGGCCACTATTTTGTGTACTTTCACTTGGTAATATTGTGTGTTTATTTTATGAACTATCTTAGGGGCCTCAAAGAGTGCCTCAATTGAGTTCATGTGTAGTACATGTTTATCCTCAACTCTCTGTGAATGTTGTGATTCATTTATGTGCAAATGTTACATTGTCACATTCTACAAATATGGTAATTCCACTGGATATATGTGTCCCTTGCTTTTCACGGTTGAACATGTTTTGCTTGTCGGCTAGTAATGTGTAATATCATGCGGTAATGTGTGTGGTGTCATGTTGTTGATATCCTTTATCATAACATGGGCATTGCAGGAGAGGTGTGCCCTGTGTCATATAGCATCCCTTATGGGTCTAGGTATTTAAATGTCAGGATGGTGAGTGATGGCTGATTCCTGACATATGGTGCATCAGGGTGCAACTGAGATGATATGATGATAGTCTGGTGGATTTCAATTCTGGTTTCATTGGGGGAACATCAATGGATATAGTATTTGGAGTTTTTGAAACCGGTGTTGGCGGGAGAGCAGGTATGACATGCATGGACAGCAATTACTGTTATAAATGAGGCTATGGTAGTTGTTATCAATGACTGGGTGTAGTGATGTAGGTACCGGATTAAGAACTACATGGATGGTGGCTATAATGGTAGCGGTCATGTGATGATAATGGTAGTCATGATGAGGATGATGATTATATCCGCCAGGGGCTGGGGTGGCCTGTAGTAATCAAGGTGGATGCATGTAGACTATACTGTGGTTTTGGCCACAATCAGGGTTATGGTGTGGGATTGAGGGTGTCTGGTGAAGGTGTAGAAGACATTGGAGGCTGTTGAATAGGTGCTCCCTGTCATTTATATTTTATGTGGAGCATATCCTATAACCTATTCATATCATTGTTGTCCAGTTGAAGCACCGTGTGGTTGATGTGAATTTACAGTCCATGTCTATGTTTGTGCCACAAAGACATTGTTTACATACACCAGTGTTGTAGTGGTTGTCCTATGAAGTCCATGTGTTGATGCAAATAATGAGTCTTTGATGATTATTAATTAGAATTTGTGTTTGCCTACAATGTCTGATGTATGTTGGCCAGGTCAGTGTTGAGATGTTGTTTGCTCGTGATGTAAGTGAAATTAATGAATGTGTCAGGATGTTGCGTCTTGTGTCTATTTGTCACAAGTACAAAAGTGTCTGTCTTACGTAGAGAGACTGGGTGTTGTTGTTGTCTTGTTGGGTCATCATGTTGAGATGTTTGACTTGTCTTTGCCTAATATTTTTGTTGGTTTTTATTTTATCTACAGGAAAAGCCAGAATTCTAGTTTTAGATTTTAGATTTTCCTGGGTTTTTAGTAGACTGGAGGTTTTTTGGTGGACTAGAAGTTTTTGATAAATTAGTTTTAGTGGATCAGTTTTTGGTGGATTAGTGTTTGGTAGATTTGTAGCTTTTACTGGATTAGAAGTTTTTGCTACACCTAGGAATTTGGTTTGTTAGGTTAGTGTCTTTGCTGTTTGATTTTTGCTGTATCCTAATTTCTTTGTTGATGCTACATGTCTGTATATTATTGTGAAGTTTAGAAGTTTAATAAACAAATGATGCTTGTGTTACTCTTACTTTGTTGTTTAGTTGATAGACTCTAGTCTTATAGTCATTGGTGTTACAACAGCCCTCGGAGTAATTCTTTGTCTGGGATTGGAGAATATTGTTCTAATCCCCTGTCGGCCCACCCTGGACCTTCTTAAACCTTAATTCTTTTCTATTCTTGTTAACCGAGGACGGTGAGAGGTTCTTTCTCTTTATTCATTTTCTTCTTTGGCCCTACGCAGTCAGGGTTGCGCTCTTCTCCTCACATCACCGTAGCAGAAGTAAGTGGTCCTTGCTTCCTGTTTATACCTCTGTTTTCAAGTGGCGAGCCTGTACCAGGTTAGTGACAGCCTTAGAATTATTCTGGTAGGATTGTTTTGGTACCAAGTGATTGTTTTAGTTGAGGTCTTCAGTTGGTTTCTTTGTCGGTTCATTTTTGGTATAGTTGGTAATAGTCTTCTAGAGATAGCAAAACCCAGGTTAGCTAGTTAGGCTCCATTGCAGAACCACCCGTAGCATAGTATCTTGTCCTTAAGATGGAGACCAGAAGTACTCGTGCGGCAGTGAGAGTTGAACAAGACGAGTCGCCGACAGTTTCTACGATGGGAACCGAAGATTCCCGCCCAGTGGATGCTCCACCACGCGAGCTCACTGAGGCTTTGAGGTACGTTGCAGTACCAACCAGAAAGCATGTTCGGTGTTTTGGGGAGAAAGGTGGGCCATCGGTAGAAGAGTACGTCAGGGAGGTGAGGTCAGCTTGGAGGGCTGGCATGTTAGAGACTGTCGATAAGGTGGATGTTATTTTCGACAGCATAACCAGTCCTGTCAGGAGGGAGTTGGAACTCCATGCTTCTGATGAAGATCCTGAGGCCATGCTGCAGGCCTTGCTAAAGATATATGGAGAGAAGAAGAGTCTACAGGAGCTCCTGGCAACGTTATTCACAATACGCCAGCGAGCTGGGGAGACAGTCCATGATTTCTCCCATAGGGTCAATGCTGAGTTCAAGAGAGTAGTGAAGGCCCAGGAAACGCAAGGTGTCCCTGTGTTGGATGGGGAGGCCCTTCGAGACCAGTTTGTGGCTGGCATAAGCGACAGTTTCACCCAAACTGTCCTAAAAAAAAGATCGCACAAGATTCATCTGTGACATTTCTTCAGATCAGGGAGTGCGCACAAACATGGGAAGGTGTGCGTTCCCCGCCAGGTGCTGAAATCAGAGACTTTCTTCAGAGGGAGATGTCTGAGATTGGTGCCAGGCTGAACAGACTCACCACCAGCGATCAACAACATCAAGTGCCATGTTGCTGGCGATGCAATCGGGTTGGTCACTTGAGACGCGAGTGCAGACAGGCATTAAACGGGACTCCTCTAAGGCTGGGAGCCAGGTATTAGAAGGGGAGCGTCATGGCTCGGACATTAAAATTGTGGGTGGTAGGCCCGAAGAGACTGTTTTAATAGGTGGCAAGTGTGTCCAGTGTGTCATCGATACAGGTTCTCAAGTATCCACCATTACTGAGGCCTGTTTCAAGGACATGTTCCAGGACTATGTCCTAAAGGAAGGACAATTCGTTAGGTTGACGGCCGCAAATGGCGTAGTGATTCCATATGTGGGGTACTTTGTGTGTGACATTGTGTTGGGTGGGACACAAGTGAAGGACTGTGGGGTGTTTGTCACCAAAGACATGGACAATGGGGAGAGAAGAGTGCCTGGCATTATTGGCACGAACATTTTACAGTCAGTACCGAATCTGTGTAGGTTTCTTAATTGGAGCAGCCCAGCGGAGGAGATTCCTGGAGTCGGACTAGACTGTGTTAAAGTGTTTGTTGACAATAGAGTTTGCGTACCTGCCCGCTCCATCACTGCAGTTAGTGTAAAATGTGTAAGATTTGTGCGTGAAAATATGCATGTCATTTTCAGCCCAACTCGAGACTTGGAGCACAAGGGTTTGCTTTTCTCCCACACTTTGACTACCTTGAGACGGGGCGTATGCCAAGTCCAAGTGGTCAATCTGGGGGATGAAGACATGTTCTTGTCGAAGGGTACTCAAGTTGGGGATATTTCAGATGCTAGTGTAGATTTGACCAACCATTTTAAAATGGCAAGTGCTCAGGAGATTGAGGTTTCAACACGGCCGTATGCCGGAGGGAAAGATGATGTTAGGTGCCCTGTAGATTTGAGCAGTTTTGAGGGTAGTGATAGAGATAGGAAGAAGTTAGAGGAGTTATTAGTTGGGTATGATAGTCTTTTTGCCAAGGGAGATACTGCCATAGGCTATACAGATAGGGTAACCCATAGCATCCAATTGACAGATGAGACCCCCATCAAGCAGCCTTATAGGAGAATTCCCCCAGCATTTTATAGAGAAGTACAAGATCATCTCCAAGGTTTATTAGATAGTCAGATAATTAAGGAATGTTCCAGTCCTTGGGCTTCTCCTGTGGTCCTCGTGAGAAAAAAGGATGGTAGACTTAGGCTATGTGTCGATTATCGGGCTGTAAACGTTAGGACAAAGAAAGATGCATACCCTCTCCCTAGAGTAGATGAGTATCTAGATGCCCTAGGGGGTGCCAAATTGTTTTCAACTCTAGATCTTGCCAGTGGGTATTACCAGGTGGCCATGAAGCCAGATGATCAAGAGAAGACTGCTTTTACCACCCCGTTTGGTTTGTATAAGTATACGCGTATGCCAATGGGACTTGCAAACTCCGCGAGCAGCTTCCAGAGGTTAATGGAATGCTCTCTGAATGACTATTTTTTCAGATTTTGTTGGTATACCTTGATGACATTTTGGTGTATTCTGGGGATTTTTCAGAGCATCTGAGTAGGCTTGAGAAAGTATTTGAGAGACTGCAGTCCATTGGGCTAAAACTAAATCCTGAAAAGTGTAACTTTTGTCAGAAAAAGGTTGAGTTTTTAGGGCACACCATTTCAGAAGAAGGCATTGACACCATGGATGATAAAGTTGCAGCCATAAAAGAAGCACCTGTGCCCAGAACTCAGACAGAACTTAGGTCATTTCTAGGGTTAGCCATTTATTATAGAAGGTTTGTCCCAAAGTTTGCTAATATTGCAAGACCACTACATGAGCTGGTTGGCCAACTCAACCAGCAGCAGACCGGCGATACTAAGAAGAAGAAAGGACCAATAGGCTGTGGACTCCAGAGTGTGATGAGGCGTTTAATCGCTTAAAAGAGGCACTGAAATCAACACCCCTTTTAGGCTTCCCAGCCTTCTCATTACAGTTCATATTGGAGGTAGATGCCTCATACCAGGGTTTAGGTGCTGTCCTGTCGCAAATTCAAGATGGTAAGAAAAGAGTCTTAGCTTATGCTAGCCGCACGCTTCGCCCCTCAGAACGAAATGCTAAAAGCAGTTCTAAGCTTGAGTTGCTTGCGTTGAAGTGGGCTATGACTGAAAAGTTTAGAAGTTATCTGTTGGGTACGAAAGTAGAAGTTTTTACAGATAGTAGGAATTTAGCTTTGTGGCAAAAGGCAAAACTGGGTGCCATTGAGCAGAGATGGATAGCACAGATGTCGATGTTTGACTACACCATTAAGCACAAACCAGGTCGTGCTAATGGAAATGCTGGTTATTTGTCCCGCTACCCTTTTGAAGCCCCAGGAAGATCAGATGAAGAAGGTGACATTCCAATCAGTCACATAGCTGCTACACCAGTTAGTCCAAACTTAAGAACTGCTAGGATAGGAGAGATTGTAGATGTAGATAGACAGAATAACCCTGTAGGTAATGTGCCACTGGTATCATTACCATCATATTCAGCTGAAGAGTTGATAAAACTACAAGCAGAAGATGTCCATGTGCATAAAGTGTTAACTTGTGTGAGTGAGAGAGTGAAACTGAGTAAGATAGAGATGAGGGGTTTACCCCCTGAAACCAAAAGCTTGTTGAAGCAGCGAAAGAAGTTGAGTGTGATTAATGGGTTGTTGTACAGGAAATTAAAGAGGCCAGGTAGAGGGTGGATTTCTCAATGAGTGGTACCTGATGCATTGAAGCAGAGAGTGTTAGAATCGGTGCATAGCACCGGCCATCAGGGCAGAGATAGGATGATACAAATCCTTAGAAGTAGATGTTATTGGGTTGGCATCACGAAAGATGTTGAACTGTTTTGTAAAAGATGCCAGAGGTGTAATATTGCTAAACCACCCCATATTAAACTGCAGGGTCCTTCAGGTAATTTATTAGCATCTAGGCCTTTTGAGGTGGTGACCATGGATTTTACTATGTTAGAGAAGGATAGTCGGGGGTATGAAAATGTGTTGGTCATTACAGATGTTTTCACCAAATTTACAGTTGCTGTTCCCACAAGGGATCAGAAGGCCTCGACTGTTGCAAAAGTTCTGGTGGAGAAATGGTTTCTGTATTTAGGTGTACCCCATAGACTCCATTCAGATCAAGGCAGGAACTTTGAATCGGCTGTGATTGCAGAACTCTGTAGAGTGTACGGGATTCAAAAGAGCCGTACCACGAGTTACAATCCAAAAGGGAACGGTCAGTGCGAAAGGTTTAATAGGACCCTACATGCTATTCTGAGGCCACTAGAGGCAAGCCAGAAAAGGAAATGGTCTGAACATATAGCTGAGGTTTTGTTAGTTTATAACTCTACGCCCCACTCGTCCACAGGTTACTCCCCGTACTACTTGGTGTTTGGAATAGAACCCAGATTGCCAGTAGATTTCATGCTAGATGCTAGTGATGATAGTGATTGTAATGATGGGGAACCAAATGTTGAGAACTGGGTGACTGGACATCTTTCCCGTCTGCGTAATGCGCATGTTAGGGCAGGCGAACAGTTAAGAAAGTTAGCTGCTGTAAGGAAAGAGAGATGTGACAAGACATCATCCTCTAAATTGCTAACCATAGGAGAAGTAGTTAGGAAGAGAGTCCACTATACAGAGAGGTGCAAGATTAAAGACCAGTGGTCTGTAGATAAATATACAGTTGGTGCAGGTCCCAAAAGCATCAGGAGGCCCATATGTTATTAGAAGAGTGGGAGAGAATGGACCTGACATTAGAGCAGCAGGACACGAGTTAAAGCGGTGTGAGAAAGATGCGGTAATTGAGGTACCGGAGGCGACGATAAGACTACCCGAATTGCCTGTCGTGGCAGAGGTTGAGGAACCACGGGATAGACCGCCAAGAAGTGACTGGTACATGTTTGAGCCAGGAGACTTGAATGTGAGGCGATCAGAGAGAATCCGTCTTAGAAGAGATAGATGATGTTATTTTTGAATACATTTTGTTTCAAATGTTCAGTCTTGAGGCAAGTGGTAAACTGTATAAAGGTTGCTGATTTATTGTTTGTGTAACTTTTATGATTGTTTAATTATTTTTATGTAAAAGGTGAGGGTTGTATTCATTTTGTTATGATTGCTCATGTAGCAGAGGGACTATTTCTCCTCACTGATGTTGATTTGGTCACTGAGTATTAACTTGTACTAGTATAAGGATGGCTTATGCTTATATGTTATTAATGTTATTTTGGACTTATTAATGACTGGTGACGTACATGTATACTGTTTCACATTATAAATCTGGGTAGAATGAGTAAATTGTTTTATAATGGTACTGTTTAGGGATGTAACCAGCAGTTCAGGTGTTGAGGGCAGTGTCCTCAAGAGTGACAGGTTTTTGTTGTTGTTGCTGAGAGATGTGTTCCTTGGAATAGAATTATCACAGCATAGAGGTGTGAAGGTAACTACTTGTTTGATAAGTGTACCAGAGACTATGGTCCGGTTGACGAAACGACAAAAGTTAAAGAGGGGGAATTCTTCATTGTTTTTGTAATTGTTCGTATAATATTGTGAACACTAAGGTGGCGGGAGACTGTCTCCCTATTGATTGCATTATTTTTTTTTACTGCTGATATTAGTTTAGTTGTGAATAATGGCTGGTATTAATGTAAATGTACCTTGTATTTGCATGTGACCATTATTCTTGTTGGTACCTGATGTACATTTTTGGGGTGCTTTACGTGATGGGTGATGTCTGGTGAGGATAGGAAATTTTTTTTTTGAGCTCCATCAGTAGTGGAGGACTATAAAGTAGGGGTCAGAAATTATCCCTCCTTTACCCAAGGCACTAGGGGTGTAATGTTCAGTTGTCTGGGACGACAACAGTTAAAGATGGGGAATAATGTACTCGGCTCGCGATGATGGTGGAATTCTGCAAGAGGGCGTCTGATTGGTCTGGAACTCTGGGACCCCAGTATATAAGGCCCCGCACAGGTAGAACTGGCCTTTTCCGTAGTCCACCACACTGAGTGACAAGGCGCCAATGCCTATTTCTATTGTGTGTTTAGTAGTTAGACCCTGAAGTTTTGCAGTGGTATGTAACCATAATTAATTTGTTTTATATTATATTTCTTTTATATGTATTATTTGTAATTTTATAAGGCCACGTATGACATATAGTATTTTGGTTATTTAAATGTATAGTTCAGTAAAGCAATGACAGTATAATAATAATGAAGTGATTATCAAACTAATTAGATTTAAAATATAGCTAATCTTATACTGATGCCTAGCTTTAATCTTTAAGTTAATAATTTCTCTAGCAGTAACTAAAATTAACAAAAGAAATCTGTAAGCCCGGTTACAGATAACTGAGTTCAGAACAATGCCCAGTTAATGGCAAATGGAGTTACTTGTTCTTGGAGAAAATGGCGCAGACCGATCTGGACGTCAACAAGTTATTTACAAGAAACAGATTAAGGAACAACTTAGAAGCTACTTGTGTTAGGAAGTTTTATGAGACTGAAAAGTGAGAGATTGAGGAACAGCACTTGGAGAATTGACACGTGGGAGGCCAGCTCAGCAAATAACATCTAGCCTTTGTTCTCGAGGCAACTTAAAAGGTAAATTTGGAATATTGGCTAGTGATAAAGGAGCAGCCAATGTTTAACAGGTTAGGAGATAATTGGGCACACAGGGGCTTAGTAATACTTTATAATTATTCAGAACTAATGGTTTATTTTACAGCGGTGTAAATTATTGAGTTCAAGAAGCTTGTTGTGGTAAGAGCTGGGCAAATATTGGTTGTATGAATTATTGAAGAAAATAATATACAGAATAATAGTGGAGTGGCTATGAGTGATTAAAGTAAACACACTTGGACTGCAGTCAATGAAAGACAAGGCACATTACAATATAATTAAGTATTCAATATAGTATAGGAATTTGTTGTTCAGCAGTAAGTGAAGTCTGGCATCACAGCTGTTAACAGGAGGCATTAATATTTGTGTAGGTGTATCAAGTTATCGGTGGAATCAGCGACTGAGATTCTGCCTTAAGTTAAGCATGGTGGTTGTCGCACGGGGGAGAGAATGTGATTTAATGCTACGTACCACCTTTCGCAAATATATTTATATGCACTTGCTATGTGTCTAGTCACAAGGAATAGTACACTAATGGTGTTGGCCTCAATCAGTGCTTGCTGGTTATTAATTTGCAATAATATTAGGAATAATATTAATGGCAACAATATATATTATAATTGTTTTAGGCATTATTATATCAGGTACAACTGATTTAATGAGGTCAGCTTGATCATGATATATGATACAGATAATGTAGATGAGTGATTTGGTGTCCCTGAAGCTTTAGGAGAATAACATTTAACAGGCTAGTACAGAGAGATGTTAGCAATCAGGTTTGGTGAGGTTCAGTGGAATATGACCGGTGTAGGTGTTTCCTATAACTAAATTAAGATAGACAGTGTAACTGATTTTGTGGTTTCCCTATGTAGATATACCAAGGTAGCAAAAGTGGGATATACAATGAGTAGGGGAAAGTAACCAGGATGATGGGTAATATTTATAACATATGTAGAGCAGAGAAGAGTACTTACATGTTAAGTGTGGCTTTACTGAGGGGAAGAATGTGATTTAGTGCTGCGTACCACCCTTCACAGAGATATTAATATGTAGTTGTCATGTGACATGAAGCGTAAGATAGCAAAGTTTATAACCGGGGTATCATAGGAAGAATGATGGGGAACAGAGCGCACAACTGTACATTTGCTGTCCACTCACAAATAATATTACACTGATTGTGTTGGGCCTTGAATAACACTTATTGGTTATTAGTGTGTAATAATGACATAATATATATAGTACACTGTTTATTATATTAGAACTAATGTTCTGTATCCTGCCATGGACATTGTTGTTCTTGGATCCTGCCTCATATGAATGAGGCACTCTGGCCACTATTTTGTGTACTTTCACTTGGTAATATTGTGTGTTTATTTTATGAACTATCTTAGGGGCCTCAAAGAGTGCCTCAATTGAGTTCCTGTGTAGTACATGTTTATCCTCAACTCTCTGTGAATGTTGTGATTCATTTATGTGCAAATGTTACATTGTCACATTCTACAAATATGGTAATTCCACTGGATATATGTGTCCCTTGCTTTTCACGGTTGAACATGTTTTGCTTGTCGGCTAGTAATGTGTAATATCATGCGGTAATGTGTGTGGTGTCATGTTGTTGATATCCTTTATCATAACATGGGCATTGCAGGAGAGGTGTGCCCTGTGTCATATAGCATCCCTTATGGGTCTAGGTGTTTAAATGTCAGGATGGTGAGTGATGGCTGATTCCTGACATATGGTGCATCAGGGTGCAACTGAGATGATATGATGATAGACTGGTGGATTTCAATTCTGGTTTCATTGGGGGAACATCAATGGATATAGTATTTGGAGTTTTTGAAACCGGTGTTGGCGGGAGAGCAGGTATGACATGCATGGACAGCAATTACTGTTATAAATGAGGCTATGGTAGTTGTTATCAATGACTGGGTGTAGTGATGTAGGTACCGGATTAAGAACTACATGGATGGTGGCTATAATGGTAGCGGTCATGTGATGATGATGGTAGTCATGATGAGGATGATGATTATATCCGCCAGGGGCTGGGGTGGCCTGTAGTAATCAAGGTGGATGCATGTAGACTATACTGTGGTTTTGGCCACAATCAGGGTTATGGTGTGGGATTGAGGGTGTCTGGTGAAGGTGTAGAAGACATTGGAGGCTGTTGAATAGGTGCTCCCTGTCATTTATATTTTATGTGGAGCATATCCTATAACCTATTCATATCATTGTTGTCCAGTTGAAGCACCGTGTGGTTGATGTGAATTTACAGTCCATGTCTATGTTTGTGCCACAAAGACATTGTTTACATACACCAGTGTTGTAGTGATTGTCCTATGAAGTCCATGTGTTGATGCAAATAATGAGTCTTTGATGATTATTAATTAGAATTTGTGTTTGCCTACAATGTCTGATGTATGTTGGCCAGGTCAGTGTTGAGATGTTGTTTGCTCGTGATGTAAGTGAAATTAATGAATGTGTCAGGATGTTGCGTCTTGTGTCTATTTGTCACAAGTACAAAAGTGTCTGTCTTACGTAGAGAGACTGGGTGTTGTTGTTGTCTTGTTGGGTCATCATGTTGAGATGTTTGACTTGTCTTTGCCTAATATTTTTGTTGGTTTTTATTTTATCTACAGGAAAAGCCAGAATTCTAGTTTTAGATTTTAGATTTTCCTGGGTATTTAGTAGACTGGAGGTTTTTTGGTGGACTAGAAGTTTTTGATAAATTAGTTTTAGTGGATCAGTTTTTGGTGGATTAGTGTTTGGTAGATTTGTAGCTTTTACTGGATTAGAAGTTTTTGCTACACCTAGGAATTTGGTTTGTTAGGTTAGTGTCTTTGCTGTTTGATTTTTGCTGTATCCTAATTTCTTTGTTGATGCTACATGTCTGTATATTATTGTGAAGTTTAGAAGTTTAATAAACAAATGATGCTTGTGTTACTCTTACTTTGTTGTTTAGTTGATAGACTCTAGTCTTATAGTCATTGGTGTTACAACAGCCCTCGGAGTAATTCTTTGTCTGGGATTGGAGAATATTGTTCTAATCCCCTGTCGGCCCACCCTGGACCTTCTTAAACCTTAATTCTTTTCTATTCTTGTTAACCGAGGACGGTGAGAGGTTCTTTCTCTTTATTCATTTTCTTCTTTGGCCCTACGCAGTCAGGGTTGCGCTCTTCTCCTCACATCACCGTAGCAGAAGTAAGTGGTCCTTGCTTCCTGTTTATACCTCTGTTTTCAAGTGGCGAGCCTGTACCAGGTTAGTGACAGCCTTAGAATTATTCTGGTAGGATTGTTTTGGTACCAAGTGATTGTTTTAGTTGAGGTCTTTAGTTGGTTTCTTTGTCGGTTCATTTTTGGTATAGTTGGTAATAGTCTTCTAGAGATAGCAAAACCCAGGTTAGCTAGTTAGGCTCCATTGCAGAACCACCCGTAGCATAGTATCTTGTCCTTAAGATGGAGACCAGAAGTACTCGTGCGGCAGTGAGAGTTGAACAAGACGAGTCACCGACAGTTTCTACGATGGGAACCGAAGATTCCCGCCCAGTGGATGCTCCACCACGCGAGCTCACTGAGGCTTTGAGGTACGTTGCAGTACCAACCAGAAAGCCTGTTCGGTGTTTTGGGGAGAAAGGTGGGCCATCGGTAGAAGAGTACGTCAGGGAGGTGAGGTCAGCTTGGAGGGCTGGCATGTTAGAGACTGTCGATAAGGTGGATGTTATTTTCGACAGCATAACCAGTCCTGTCAGGAGGGAGTTGGAACTCCATGCTTCTGAGGAAGATCCTGAGGCCATGCTGCAGGCCTTGCTAAAGATATATGGAGAGAAGAAGAGTCTACAGGAGCTCCTGGCAACGTTATTCACAATACGCCAGCGAGCTGGGGAGACAGTCCATGACTTCTCCCATAGGGTCAATGCTGAGTTCAAGAGGGTAGTGAAGGCCCAGGAAACGCAAGGTGTCCCTGTGTTGGATGGGGAGGCCCTTCGAGACCAGTTTGTGGCTGGCATAAGGGACAGTTTCACCCAAACTGTCCTAAAAAAAAGATCGCACAAGATTCATCTGTGACATTTCTTCAGATCAGGGAGTGCGCACAAACATGGGAAGGTGTGCGGTCCCCGCCAGGTGCTGAAATCAGAGAGGTAGAGGTGAGAGCCAGAAATGAGAACTCTGGGGAAATTCAGTCAAGCGTACCTTCAGCTGTGAAAGTTGAGTTTCAGCAGGGGCGGTACGGGCCGGTGCAGGCTGAGGTAGTCCCACAAACGGTAGAATGTAGGCCTGCACCTACTGAGCCAGCTCGAGTACCACCAAGAACTGAGTTTACTTCCAGGCAGGGTGAAATTGACTTTCTTCAGAGGGAGATGTCTGAGATTGGTGCCAGGCTGAACAGACTCACCACCAGCGATCAACAACATCAAGTGCCATGTTGCTGGCGATGCAATCGGGTTGGTCACTTGAGACGCGAGTGCAGACAGGCATTAAACGGGACCCCTCTAAGGCTGGGAGCCAGGTATTAGAAGGGGAGCGTCATGGCTCGGACATTAAAATTGTGGGTGGTAGGCCCGAAGAGACTGTCTTGATAGGTGGGAAGAGTGTCCAGTGTGTCATCGATACAGGTTCTCAAGTATCCACCATTACTGAGGCCTGTTTCAAGGACATGTTCCAGGACTATGTCCTAAAGGAAGGACAATTCGTTAGGTTGACGGCCGCAAATGGCGTAGTGATTCCATATGTGGGGTACTTTGTGTGTGACATTGTGTTGGGTGGGACACAAGTGAAGGACTGTGGGGTGTTTGTCACCAAAGACATGGACAATGGGGAGAGAAGAGTGCCTGGCATTATTGGCACGAACATTTTACAGTCAGTGCCGAATCTGTGTAGGTTTCTTAATTGGAGCAGCCCAGCGGAGGAGATTCCTGGAGTCGGACTAGACTGTGTTAAAGTGTTTGTTGACAATAGAGTTTGCGTACCTGCCCGCTCCATCACTGCAGTTAGTGTAAAATGTGTAAGATTTGTGCGTGAAAATATGCATGTCATTTTCAGCCCAACTCGAGACTTGGAGCACAAGGGTTTGCTTTTCTCCCACACTTTGACTACCTTGAGACGGGGCGTATGCCAAGTCCAAGTGGTCAATCTGGGGGATGAAGACATGTTCTTGTCGAAGGGTACTCAAGTTGGGGATATTTCAGATGCTAGTGTAGATTTGACCAACCATTTTAAAATGGTAAGTGCTCAGGAGATTGAGGTTTCAACACGGCCGTATGCCGGAGGGAAAGATGATGTTAGGTGCCCTGTAGATTTGAGCAGTTTTGAGGGTAGTGATAGAGATAGGAAGAAGTTAGAGGAGTTATTAGTTGGGTATGATAGTCTTTTTGCCAAGGGAGATACTGCCATAGGCTATACAGATAGGGTAACCCATAGCATCCAGTTGACAGATGAGACCCCCATCAAGCAGCCTTATAGGAGAATTCCCCCAGCATTTTATAGAGAAGTACAAGATCATCTCCAAGGTTTATTAGATAGTCAGATAATTAAGGAATGTTCCAGTCCTTGGGCTTCTCCTGTGGTCCTCGTGAGAAAAAAGGATGGTAGACTTAGGCTATGTGTCGATTATCGGGCTGTAAACGTTAGGACAAAGAAAGATGCATACCCTCTCCCTAGAGTAGATGAGTATCTAGATGCCCTAGGGGGTGCCAAATTGTTTTCAACTCTAGATCTTGCCAGTGGGTATTACCAGGTGGCCATGAAGCCAGATGATCAAGAGAAGACTGCTTTTACCACCCCGTTTGGTTTGTATAAGTATACGCGTATGCCAACGGGACTTGCAAACTCCGCGAGCAGCTTCCAGAGGTTAATGGAATGCTTTCTGAATGACTATTTTTTCAGATTTTGTTGGTATACCTTGATGACATTTTGGTGTATTCTGGGGATTTTTCAGAGCATCTGAGTAGGCTTGAGAAAGTATTTGAGAGACTGCAGTCCATAGGGCTAAAACTAAATCCTGAAAAGTGTAACTTTTGTCAGAAAAAGGTTGAGTTTTTAGGGCACACCATTTCAGAAGAAGGCATTGACACCATGGATGATAAAGTTGCAGCCATAAAAGAAGCACCTGTGCCCAGAACTCAGACAGAACTTAGGTCATTTCTAGGGTTAGCCATTTATTATAGAAGGTTTGTCCTAAAGTTTGCTAATATTGCAAGACCACTACATGAGCTGGTTGGCCAACTCAACCAGCAGCAGACCGGCGATACTAAGAAGAAGAAAGGACCAATAGGACGGCTGTGGACTCCAGAGTGTGATGAGGCGTTTAATCGCTTAAAAGAGGCACTGAAATCAACACCCCTTTTAGGCTTCCCAGACTTCTCATTACAGTTCATATTGGAGGTAGATGCCTCATACCAGGGTTTAGGTGCTGTCCTGTCGCAAATTCAAGATGGTAAGAAAAGAGTCTTAGCTTATGCTAGTGTAACAGTGAGGGAATTAGGTTAAGAGTAAAGAGTTAAGGAATGCTGCGCATTCCTTGACTAGGGGGAAAACCATAGTGAACGTGGGTGCACGAATGAAGAAGTGTATCTAGGTAAGCACACACGTCACTTGGGTTCTAGCGAGAAGAGATGTCAACATCAAGAAGGGAGTCTCCATCATGTGTGCAGAGATAGAACGAGTCGACTAATAAAGTTATCTTTCTAACAACGCGAAGACTTGTGTGCTGTACGATCACGTGCCTAACCTGTAATGTCACACTATTATAGCAGGTTGATTTGGTGCCGTGAATTTATGAAACATGGGAGGTCGCGGTGAGAGAGAGTACCGCCATACAAGATGGTTATGTCTGGTGTGTCTGAAGAAGTAAATATTAAGAAACGCAACAGATGAAAGCTGACTGTTGGTAAGTGTTCTGGGTTTTCACTAGATTCCTGATTAAGAAGGAGATCCATTTTCAAGGTCAGCGCTAAAGAAAAGGTTTGATTGATACTTATTTTTTTGAAAGACTGATGTTATTGCATAATTATGAAATTAACTGGAGAATTGACCAACGCAAAATGCTATATTGAGATCAAGTAATGCTGTTCTGCATCAAAGAATCAGTACAAATTATGAGTGTTAACCCGTGGGACTGTTTGAAGGTGAAGTCAAGGGTATGGTGCAAATTCAATAATTATGAAATCAAGATCTGCAATACTCTCTACAGTAACTTCAATTAAAGGAAGGCATAAATGAAACTTGTCTCAACTCGGGGTTTGGATAAAGAAATTTAAACTGACCATGCCGAGAATTACACATGAAAATAAGAGACTGAATAGCGTCAACTTTAAGTCCAATTGTTGTTGACTGGATTACGTTTGCGCTGATATATATATATGAAAATCACAGATTGCTGTTGGAAAGTGAGTTTTTTTTTGCTGAAGTCGCTTGCGTGAAGGTGACCTTAATCGAAGGGAATCTACAGTAATCGAGCAGGGAATCAAATATTCTTGTTGCGAGCCTGATATCGAGCATAATCAACGTCAGGAATTGGAAAGATCTGATTTCGACTCCGATTGAATTATTAAGAAAAGAAATCCAGAGGCTCTTCTTCGTTCTGCTCATTTCAACGAGCTTAGTTAGAGTCCTTTTTTATGTGGTGTAGGTAATTCCGAATCAGGAGGTCATTTAAATTCTTTTGTTAGAATTCAGGATTGAAACAGGAATATTTCTTCATCAGGATCTTCGACTGGAGGCCTTTAGTTAAGATAATTAGATAATATTAGAGTAATTAACAGATTATGTATTGTTGCTGAGTTTGAAATTAATATTGTCTGAATTGTTTGTATATTCCTTAATAATTATAAATTTTAGGATGGAATCCCAAGATTTTTCACAGGTACTCACTGGAGTTGGCGGGGCAATATCAAGGCTAGATGCAGTGTTAAGACAACAAAATATAAGCACTGATGTGGAAAGATTTAGTGGACAAGCAAATCAGTTTAAGAAATGGATTATTTCTATTGAGAAGCATGCATATTTAGTAAACGCTACAGATGGAGAGAAAAAGAATTTGGCATACAGAACAAGTACAAGTCCAGTTTCTGACCATATTAGGAGAAAGTTAGAAGCAGCGGGAGGTGAAACCTGGGAAGAATTTAAAGATGATCTCGCAAGAAAATATGCTGAAATTACTGATCCACAACACGCATTCTCAGTATTGCGACAGACTAGACAAAACAGCACAGAAAGTGTTCAGTTATACAGTGACAGGTTAATCAATTTAGCTGAAGAGTCGTTTTTGGGACAGAATGTACGAGCAGAAGAAGTGGAACGGATGTTAGTAGGGATTTTTGTTGATGGGATTAAGTCAGATGGATTGAAATTTAAATTATTAAGAGAGAATCCTGCAAGATTGTCACAAGCGGTAGATATCGCTATACAAGAGGAAAGCTTGAGGAGGAGGTTTAGGTTAAGGGTAGGACGAGAGTTAGGTAGTAGTTCGGAAGATAGAGTTGAAGAACCTATGGAAATAGGACAGTATAGACATGGATGGAGAGGAAGACGAGGAGAAATACAGATGGTGCAAAAAAACGAGAATGTATATAATCAAGATAGAAGAGGACAAGTGAGAAATACTGTAAGAGACATGGAAGGTAACACAAATAACTCGAATGTGGTTTGTTGGGGATGTCTCCAACGGGGGCACATTTTTTCGCTTTTGTGGTAACAGAAGTGGCCCATCGAATACGCAAAATAGTAGAGGTGTTCAGACGAGTATACAGAATAGAGTTGCAAATGGCAGACCAGCAAATTGGAATTCTGGAGGAATACAGAGAAATTTTAGAAGGTCAGGAAATCAGGGAAATTGGCATCCCGCTTACTGAATAGGATCGGCATCCTACTGAATAGGATCGATAGTAAGATCCAAAAAGGGCATCAATATATTAAAAACCCAAAGGATGACTATAATAGAACATTTAGAAATAAAAAACAAGTCGAGGTAAAAGAATTGTCATTAAATATGGTAGATCCTAGCTCATGTATAGTACAGATAGGAAAATATAAAGTTAGAACGTTAGTTGATTCGGGAGCACAAGTTAGCGTGATTAAGGAAGCATTTTTATATCGAATGTTAAAAAATTGTAAAATATTTAGAATTCAGGAGAATCTTTATTCGGTAACGGGACAAAAATTAGAAGTGTTAGGACAAACGATGATAAATTTGAAATTAGGAGGGATAAATGTTAGGCATATGTTCCATGTAGTTAAAGATTTAAATAGAAATATGATATTGGGACGAGATTTTTTATTGAAAAATGGGGTGAGACTTTTATTTGATTTGCATAAATTAAAATTCCAAGATGTTTACGTAGATCTAGAAGAAGATATGCATGTGTCGACACTAGTTAGAGTCAAAACGACCATGAATTTAAAACCACAGTCAGTTAATTTGATACAAGCAAGACTGAAGAGAAACCCGTATTATGTAGCAGGAAACATAGTCAGAATCACCGAATTGCAAAATGAAATAATTGATGAGCCAGGTTTAGAAGTTCCGGATGGAATAATAGAATTAGATAAAAGTTTAACATTTCCAGTAATGGTTATTAATAACACAGGTAGAGAAATTAAATTATACAGAGGATGTGTAATAGCCAAGCTAGAACATAACGTGAGTGACATAATGGCAACG
Organism: Cepaea hortensis; assembly: GCA_963921405.1. Lineage (NCBI taxonomy): Eukaryota > Metazoa > Mollusca > Gastropoda > Stylommatophora > Helicidae > Cepaea > Cepaea hortensis. The sequence continues at coordinate 108,304,576 of OY992879.1, forward strand.
GATAGAGTAAATATGGCAGGCATAAGTTATTCAGAAACCTCTAATGAAAGAAGTAATAATAGACACGGATACAGAAGAAAAGGGAACGTAAGAATGGATGAATTGATCCATCCATCTAGAAGAAATACAGCACAAATACATTCAATAGACAAAGTAACAAGAGAAAAAGAATTGTTAGCACAATTAAAAACTTCGCCAGAAAATAAAGAAGTGTTAGAACAACTTATAAAGCAAAATCAAGATGTGTTTGCGATAAATGATTTAGAATTGGGTAAGACACAAACAGTTACGATGGAAATAGACACGGGAGATCATCCACCAATTAGTTTAAAACCATACAGAACTCCATTAAGAAATAGAGAAGTCGTAGAAAAGGCAATAGAAGATATGTTGAAAGCAGGCATAATAACAAGATCAAAATCGGAATGGTCATCTCCGGTGGTAATTGTGGCCAAGTCTGATGGTTCGAACAGGTTTTGCTGTGACTACAGGGCGTTAAATAAAATTACTAAGAATGTAGCGTACCCACTGCCAGTAATTGATGATATTTTGGGGTTACTTAATGGCTCTACATATTTCACAACGCTGGATGCAAGGGCAGGATTTTGGTGTATTCCGATGTCGAAGGACGCGCAAAGGAAAAGTGCCTTTTGTACTCATATGGGTTCTTACGAATTCTTACGTATGCCATTCGGTCTCAAAAATGCACCATCTCACTATATGTTCTTAATAAATGAGGTACTAGACGGTATGCAAAGTTTTGCCCTGGCATATATTGATGACGTATTGGTTTTTACGAAGGGAGATGTAGAGAATCATTTGAAACATGTTAGACTAGTATTTGACAGATTAAGAAGGCATGACGTTAAATTAAAGCTTAGTAAGTGCCAGTTTTTAAAGACAGAAACAAAATATTTAGGCTATATAATAAATAGGGAAGGTATTAAACCAGACCAGGAAAAGATAAAGGTTATTAAAGAGTTACCTCCTCCCACTAACGTTAAGGAAGTGCGTGCTTTTATAGGAACGTGTGCGTATTATAGGCGGTTTGTACCAGCTTTTTCAAGGATAGCAATACCTATTACGAATTTAACGGGAAAATACGCTAGATTTAAGTGGGATGATGAGTGTCAAAAAGCGTTTGAACTTTTAAAAGATAGCTTAACAGTGGTACCATTATTGACACATCCAGACTTGAATAAACAGCTAATATTATACACAGATGCTTCAGACAACGCAATAGGAGCATGTTTGGTTCAACCATATGAAGGAGAAGAATCTGGAATACCAGGGGTTAAAAATGAAAGACCAATCTATTTCTTGTCTCATAAACTCAGCAAGACTCAAAAGAAATGGCCGATTATTGAGAAAGAAGCATATGCTATACACTACGCTCTTCAAAAATTAAATTACTATTTACATAACGCCAATTTCATTATTAGAACTGACCACATGCCATTAAAGTCAATATTAGAGGCACCAATACAAAATAGGAAAATACAAACGTGGGCATTGAATTTACAAGGGTATAATGCTAGGGTTGAGTATGTGTCAGGGAAACATAATACGTGCGCCGATCTTTTGTCTAGAATCCCGTACCCACAGTCATCAGGAAATACGGAAGATGAAGTTGAACCAGAGGTAGACGATCGAAACTGGCAAGTAAATATATTAGATTCTGCCATAATAAATAGGGAAGAATTTGAGAGTTTACCATCGGAGCAAGAGTCGGAATCTAGAACAGAAGACCCACATTTAGAACAGTTTGATATGAAAACAGAACAAGAATTAGATCCAAAAGTAGGACAGATAAAAAAGAAATTGAAAGAAACAGGGGAAAATAGTTTTAAAAGAAAGTTTGTAGAGTTACAAGAAGACAATCAATTATATTATATCAGTGAAAAAGGTGAAGGAGTAAGAAAATATATTCCGAAACATTTAGAACAAGAAGTATTAAAGGCGTACCACGATAATAATGGTCATTTTGGACGAGATAAGTTAGTGAAGGCTATTAGCAGTAAATATTATTGGCCGAATTTATTCAAAAGCGTATATGAATATGTTGAAGCATGTGAAAAGTGTAGGTTAAGAAACATGAAGATAATTAAATGTCCTTTACAAGATACCGATATTCCTCAATTTCCAATGCAGAAAGTAAGTTTGGATATTTCAGGTCCTCATCCAAAAACATTATCGGGAAATGTATACCTACTACATATAGTTGATTCATATAGTCTTTGGCCAGAAGTGTATCCAATTCCAGACAAGAGTGCTGATTCAGTTATAAATATGCTTTTACAAGAATTTATACCAAGGTTTGGGTGTCCACAAATAATACTTACAGACAATGGGAAAGAGTTTGTAAATAAAAAGTTTGAGAAATTGGTAAAAGATTGGAATATAAAACACATTAGGACTTCATATTACAGACCAACTTCTAATGCTAAAAATGAGAAACAACACAGAACACTATACAATATTCTAGCGAAAAATGTAGAAGAACACGATATGGATTGGGATCTTTATTTGGGGATAGCATTAGCGGCGATACGTACACATGAAAATGAAGGAACAGGTTTCTCACCATTTTACTTAGTACATGGAAGAGAACCAATATTGCCAATTGATAATTTATTAAAGCCTAGGAGAAAATATCTGGGGGAAGATTTTCAAGAAACAAGGTTGCAAGAAATGCATAAAGCACATATACGTTTAAGAAATAATATAATTAAAGCTAGAGAAAGACAGAAGAAATACGCAAATAAAAATGCACACATACAAGAGTTTAACGTAGGGGATAGGGTATATTATAAAAAACATAGAAAAAACTCTAAGTTTGATGCTCATTGGGTCCCGGGATACTATATTTTAGAAAAAAAAGGTCCAGTGTCGTATACTATTAAGAATCAAATTTCAGGGCATGTTGCACGTTCACACGTAGAACACTTAAGGCGGGATAATGAGGAAAGGGATGCAGAGAATAATAATAATAATTATGGTTCTGAAGAAATATTGTCAGGTGGACAGATGGTCAGACAATCGGTATATCCAATACCTATAGAGAATGGAAAACAAGTAACAACAGCATCTACTACAGCTGAACAAGAAGAAACGGTACCAAAAACAGTCATGACAGAGGAAAATAACGTGTATGACGATTATATTAGTGAAGAGTCAGTCAGGGAAAATATTGAACCTCCATTTATGAATACAAGACAGGCAGTAAAAAGAAAGTTGGATAGACAGAAAGAAAAAGAAATTAAGAGGCAAAGGAAACTTAGAGCGAATTCTTCGAGTGAGGAAGAGATGCCACTATTTGAAAATTTGTTGAGACGGCAAGACAGGAAAATTAGATTGGATTTAGAAAGGAAGAGATTAGCGGTTGCTAGTAATGGATATACAGATGGGGAACAAGAGATGGATGAAAAGTCAGAAACTGATGAAGAAGCTGATATGAAAGAAGATAGCTCTCCTCGAGAGGATAGCGACATTGATGTAGATATTGCAATTATAGAAAAAAATTTGAGGTTATTAAAGAAATGGAGAAGTGATAGATGAATAGAGGGATACAAGGTTCTGCAGATGGCAGATAGAAGAAGAAGTTGGACATGATATTTTTGTGTTTACAAAGGTACTTGATGGAGTTTTTCTAAAGCGGAAAATTATTATTGGGTACTCAGAAAATGGTCTTGAAATTTATAATGTATGTGTACATTGATTAATGTGTGGGGATAATGATGAGGGGATTGAAATGGTTTGCTCAATTGTTGGGACTTCAATTGTGTTTTATGAAATGTGAAAAATAAGTTAACTTAGATAGTTATTTTTACGATGTTTTGGATTGATTGAGTTACCTTAAGGGTGTTTAAAATGATTATTACTTTGAAGTTCAGTTAGAAGATGAATTAAAGTAGTGGTTAGTGAAGTGACTCTATATGTAGTAATGGAGGGGTATGTTGTTATTACATGTGGGGTATGCAATGTATATACAAGGTTTAAAATAGGAGCTGGGTTGAACAGCGTTTAATGGGAGAATATGGGGGAAAATGCCAGGTTGAGTTTTGGCATTTAAATAACTGCATACTGGAAGAAGAAGACTGTACTTAACAGTATAATAATAGTTAGGAAGTTTTTTGTTGTGGAAGGAATGGTAAACGGGAAATTGATGATCTGAATAATACAAAGGCTAGCAGTTTTGGATTAACATATTTTTTTTGATAATAACAATTATTATTGACGGAAACTGAAGATAAATTTTGAAACTTTATTTTTTGATAAAGTTTTGAGAATGTATGGGAAGAGAAAGGTGATTACTTCTTACTTTCTTACTTTTTCCTTACTTTTATTAATTTCAGGTGCGCACCTACCCAAATCTAAACTAGCTAATTTTTTTTCTGTCTATCCTAGAATACTGAGAGTGTGAGAATGTGAATAAGGGGGAAATAAAGGATAAGGGGAATATCTTCAGTTTTGTCAATCATAATTTAGATGGACATATTAAAGTTAAAAGCGGTTCGCTTATGGAGACTTTTGTATTGTGGGGAATTTTATGGAGAGTTTTGTAGAAAGATTTCTAGAGAACTTTATAACGAGTTTTGTAGAGAGTTTCGATATTATTGTCTCTAGCTAGCAATTGGCTATGAGGAGATAGGAGAATTGAGTTAGGAAATATATGGAATTGTTGTTATTGTAGAATGGAGATGTAAAGTTAACTAATTAAAAGCTGGGGTTGAGATTTTTTCAAGGAAAAATTCTCTTTGAAGAAGGGGAGGCATTGTAACAGTGAGGGAATTAGGTTAAGAGTAAAGAGTTAAGGAATGCTGCGCATTCCTTGACTAGGGGGAAAACCATAGTGAACGTGGGTGCACGAATGAAGAAGTGTATCTAGGTAAGCACACACGTCACTTGGGTTCTAGCGAGAAGAGATGTCAACATCAAGAAGGGAGTCTCCATCATGTGTGCAGAGATAGAACGAGTCGACTAATAAAGTTATCTTTCTAACAACGCGAAGACTTGTGTGCTGTACGATCACGTGCCTAACCTGTAATGTCACACTATTATACTAGCCGCACGCTTCGCCCCTCAGAACGAAATGCTAAAAGCAGTTCTAAGCTTGAGTTGCTTGCGTTGAAGTGGGCTATGACTGAAAAGTTTAGAAGTTATCTGTTGGGTACGAAAGTAGAAGTTTTTACAGATAGTAGGAATTTAGCTTTGTGGCAAAAGGCAAAACTGGGTGCCATTGAGCAGAGACGGATAGCACAGATGTCGATGTTTGACTACACCATTAAGCACAAACCAGGTCGTGCTAATGGAAATGCTGGTTATTTGTCCCGCTACCCTTTTGAAGCCCCAGGAAGATCAGATGAAGAAGGTGACATTCCAATCAGTCACATAGCTGCTACACCAGTTAGTCCAAACTTAAGAACTGCTAGGATAGGAGAGATTGTAGATGTAGATAGACAGAATAACCCTGTAGGTAATGTGCCACTGGTATCATTACCATCATATTCAGCTGAAGAGTTGATAAAACTACAAGCAGAAGATGTCCATGTGCATAAAGTGTTAACTTGTGTGAATAATAGAGTGAAACTGAGTAAGATAGAGATGAGGGGTTTACCCCCTGAAACCAAAAGCTTGTTGAAGCAGCGAAAGAAGTTGAGTGTGATTAATGGGTTGTTGTACAGGAAATTAAAGAGGCCAGGTAGAGGGTGGATTTCTCAATGAGTGGTACCTGATGCATTGAAGCAGAGAGTGTTAGAATCGGTGCATAGCACCGGCCATCAGGGCAGAGATAGGATGATACAAATCCTTAGAAGTAGATGTTATTGGGTTGGCATCACGAAAGATGTTGAACTGTTTTGTAAAAGATGCCAGAGGTGTAATATTGCTAAACCACCCCATATTAAACTGCAGGGTCCTTCAGGTAATTTATTAGCATCTAGGCCTTTTGAGGTGGTGACCATGGATTTTACTATGTTAGAGAAGGATAGTCGGGGGTATGAAAATGTGTTGGTCATTACAGATGTTTTCACCAAATTTACAGTTGCTGTTCCCACAAGGGATCAGAAGGCCTCGACTGTTGCAAAAGTTCTGGTGGAGAAATGGTTTCTGTATTTAGGTGTACCCCATAGACTCCATTCAGATCAAGGCAGGAACTTTGAATCGGCTGTGATTGCAGAACTCTGTAGAGTGTACGGGATTCAAAAGAGCCGTACCACGAGTCACAATCCAAAAGGGAACGGTCAGTGCGAAAGGTTTAATAGGACCCTACATGATATTCTGAGGCCACTAGAGGCAAGCCAGAAAAGGAAATGGTCTGAACATATAGCTGAGGTTTTGTTAGTTTATAACTCTACGCCCCACTCGTCCACAGGTTACTCCCCGTACTACTTGGTGTTTGGAATAGAACCCAGATTGCCAGTAGATTTCATGCTAGATGCTAGTGATGATAGTGATTGTAATGATGGGGAACCAAATGTTGAGAACTGGGTGACTGGACATCTTTCCCGTCTGCGTAATGCGCATGTTAGGGCAGGCGAACAGTTAAGAAAGTTAGCTGCTGTAAGGAAAGAGAGATGTGACAAGACATCATCCTCTAAATTGCTAACCATAGGAGAAGTAGTCAGGAAGAGAGTCCACTATACAGAGAGGTGCAAGATTAAAGACCAGTGGTCTGTAGATAAATATACAGTGGTGCAGGTCCCAAAAGCATCAGGAGGCCCATATGTTATTAGAAGAGTGGGAGAGAATGGACCTGACATTAGAGCAGCAGGACACGAGTTAAAGCGGTGTGAGAAAGATGCGGTAATTGAGGTACCGGAGGCGACGATAAGACTACCCGAATTGCCTGTCGTGGCAGAGGTTGAGGAACCACGGGATAGACCGCCAAGAAGTGACTGGTACATGTTTGAGCCAGGAGACTTGAATGTGAGGCGATCAGAGAGAATCCGTCTTAGAAGAGATAGATGATGTTATTTTTGAATACATTTTGTTTCAAATGTTCAGTCTTGAGGCAAGTGGTAAACTGTATAAAGGTTGCTGATTTATTGTTTGTGTAACTTTTATGATTGTTTAATTATTTTTATGTAAAAGGTGAGGGTTGTATTCATTTTGTTATGATTGCTCATGTAGCAGAGGGACTATTTCTCCTCACTGATGTTGATTTGGTCACTGAGTATTAACTTGTACTAGTATAAGGATGGCTTATGCTTATATGTTATTAATGTTATTTTGGACTTATTAATGACTGGTGACGTACATGTATACTGTTTCACATTATAAATCTGGGTAGAATGAGTAAATTGTTTTATAATGGTGCTGTTTAGGGATGTAACCAGCAGTTCAGGTGTTGAGGGCAGTGTCCTCAAGAGTGACAGGTTTTTGTTGTTGTTGCTGAGAGATGTGTTCCTTGGCATAGAATTATCAGAGCATAGAGGTGTGAAGGTAACTACTTGTTTGATAAGTGTACCAGAGACTATGGTCCGGTTGACGAAACGACAAAAGTTAAAGAGGGGGAATTCTTCATTGTTTTTGTAATTGTTCGTATAATATTGTGAACACTAAGGTGGCGGGAGACTGTCTCCCTATTGATTGCATTATTTTTTTTTACTGCTGATATTAGTTTAGTTGTGAATAATGGCTGGTGTTAATGTAAATGTACCTTGTATTTGCATGTGACCATTATTCTTGTTGGTACCTGATGTACATTTTTGGGTGCTTTACGTGATGGGTGATGTCTGGTGAGGATAGGAAATTTTTTTTTTGAGCTCCATCAGTAGTGGAGGACTATAAAGTAGGGGTCAGAAATTATCCCTCCTTTACCCAAGGCACTAGGGGTGTAATGTTCAGTTGTCTGGGACGACAACAGTTAAAGATGGGGAATAATGTACTCGGCTCGCGATGATGGTGGAATTCTGCAAGAGGGCGTCTGATTGGTCTGGAACTCTGGGACCCCAGTATATAAGGCCCCGCACAGGTAGAACTGGCCTTTTCCGTAGTCCACCACACTGAGTGACAAGGCGCCAATGCCTATTTCTATTGTGTGTTTAGTAGTTTGACCCTGAAGTTTTGCAGTGGTATGTAACCATAATTAATTTGTTTTATATTATATTTCTTTTATATGTATTATTTGTAATTTTATAAGGCCACGTATGACATATAGTATTTTGGTTATTTAAATGTATAGTTCAGTAAAGCAATGACAGTATAATAATAATGAAGTGATTATCAAACTAATTAGATTTAAAATATAGCTAATCTTATACTGATGCCTAGCTTTAATCTTTAAGTTAATAATTTCTCTAGCAGTAACTAAAATTAACAAAAGAAATCTGTAAGCCCGGTTACAGATAACTGAGTTCAGAACAATGCCCAGTTAATGGCAAATGGAGTTACTTGTTCTTGGAGAAAATGGCGCAGACCGATCTGGACGTCAACAAGAAACAGATTAAGGAACAACTTAGAAGCTACTTGTGTTAGGAAGTTTTATGAGACTGAAAAGTGAGAGATTGAGGAACAGCACTTGGAGAATTGACACGTGGGAGGCCAGCTCAGCAAATAACATCTAGCCTTTGTTCTCGAGGCAACTTAAAAGGTAAATTTGGAATATTGGCTAGTGATAAATGAGCAGCCAATGTTTAACAGGTTAGGAGATAATTGGGCACACAGGGGCTTAGTAATACTTTATAATTATTCAGAACTAATGGTTTATTTTACAGCGGTGTAAATTATTGAGTTCAAGAAGCTTGTTGTTGTAAGAGCTGGGCAAATATTGGTTGTATGAATTATTGAAGAAAATAATATACAGAATATTAGTGGAGTGGCTATGAGTGATTAAAGTAAACACACTTGGACTGCAGTCAATGAAAGACAAGGCACATTACAATATAATTAAGTATTCAATATAGTATAGGAATTTGTTGTTCAGCAGTAAGTGAAGTCTGGCATCACAGCTGTTAACAGGAGGCATTAATATTTGTGTAGGTGTATCAAGTTATCGGTGGAATCAGCGACTGAGATTCTGCCTTAAGTTAAGCATGGTGGTTGTCGCACGGGAGAGAGAATGTGATTTAATGCTACGTACCACCTTTCGCAAATATATTTATATGCACTTGCTATGTGTCTAGTCACAAGGAATAGTACACTAATGGTGTTGGCCTCAATCAGTGCTTGCTGGTTATTAATTTGCAATAATATTAGGAATAATATTAATGGCAACAATATATATTATAATTGTTTTAGGCATTATTATATCAGGTACAACTGATTTAATGAGGTCAGCTTGATCATGATATATGATACAGATAATGTAGATGAGTGATTTGGTGTCCCTGAAGCTTTAGGAGAATAACATTTAACAGGCTAGTACAGAGAGATGTTAGCAATCAGGTTTGGTGAGGTTCAGTGGAATATGACCGGTGTAGGTGTTTCCTATAACTAAATTAAGATAGACAGTGTAACTGATTTTGTGGTTTCCCTATGTAGATATACCAAGGTAGCAAAAGTGGGATATACAATGAGTAGGGGAAAGTAACCAGGATGATGGGTAATATTTATAACATATGTAGAGCAGAGAAGAGTACTTACATGTTAAGTGTGGCTTTACTGAGGGGAAGAATGTGATTTAGTGCTGCGTACCACCCTTCACAGAGATATTAATATGTAGTTGTCATGTGACATGAAGCGTAAGATAGCAAAGTTTATAACCGGGGTATCATAGGAAGAATGATGGGGAACAGAGCGCACAACTGTACATTTGCTGTCCACTCACAAATAATATTACACTGATTGTGTTGGGCCTTGAATAACACTTATTGGTTATTAGTGTGTAATAATGACATAATATATATAGTACACTGTTTATTATATTAGAACTAATGTTCTGTATCCTGCCATGGACATTGTTGTTCTTGGATCCTGCCTCATATGAATGAGGCACTCTGGCCACTATTTTGTGTACTTTCACTTGGTAATATTGTGTGTTTATTTTATGAACTATCTTAGGGGCCTCAAAGAGTGCCTCAATTGAGTTCCTGTGTAGTACATGTTTATCCTCAACTCTCTGTGAATGTTGTGATTCATTTATGTGCAAATGTTACATTGTCACATTCTACAAATATGGTAATTCCACTGGATATATGTGTCCCTTGCTTTTCACGGTTGAACATGTTTTGCTTGTCGGCTAGTAATGTGTAATATCATGCGGTAATGTGTGTGGTGTCATGTTGTTGATATCCTTTATCATAACATGGGCATTGCAGGAGAGGTGTGCCCTGTGTCATATAGCATCCCTTATGGGTCTAGGTGTTTAAATGTCAGGATGGTGAGTGATGGCTGATTCCTGACATATGGTGCATCAGGGTGCAACTGAGATGATATGATGATAGACTGGTGGATTTCAATTCTGGTTTCATTGGGGGAACATCAATGGATATAGTATTTGGAGTTTTTGAAACCGGTGTTGGCGGGAGAGCAGGTATGACATGCATGGACAGCAATTACTGTTATAAATGAGGCTATGGTAGTTGTTATCAATGACTGGGTGTAGTGATGTAGGTACCGGATTAAGAACTACATGGATGGTGGCTATAATGGTAGCGGTCATGTGATGATGATGGTAGTCATGATGAGGATGATGATTATATCCGCCAGGGGCTGGGGTGGCCTGTAGTAATCAAGGTGGATGCATGTAGACTATACTGTGGTTTTGGCCACAATCAGGGTTATGGTGTGGGATTGAGGGTGTCTGGTGAAGGTGTAGAAGACATTGGAGGCTGTTGAATAGGTGCTCCCTGTCATTTATATATTATGTGGAGCATATCCTATAACCTATTCATATCATTGTTGTCCAGTTGAAGCACCGTGTGGTTGATGTGAATTTACAGTCCATGTCTATGTTTGTGCCACAAAGACATTGTTTACATACACCAGTGTTGTAGTGGTTGTCCTATGAAGTCCATGTGTTGATGCAAATAATGAGTCTTTGATGATTATTAATTAGAATTTGTGTTTGCCTACAATGTCTGATGTATGTTGGCCAGGTCAGTGTTGAGATGTTGTTTGCTCGTGATGTAAGTGAAATTAATGAATGTGTCAGGATGTTGCGTCTTGTGTCTATTTGTCACAAGTACAAAAGTGTCTGTCTTACGTAGAGAGACTGGGTGTTGTTGTTGTCTTGTTGGGTCATCATGTTGAGATGTTTGACTTGTCTTTGCCTAATATTTTGGTGGTTTTTATTTTATCTACAGGAAAAGCCAGAACTCTAGTTTTAGATTTTAGATTTTCCTGGGTTTTTAGTAGACTGGAGGTTTTTTGGTGGACTAGAAGTTTTTGATAAATTAGTTTTAGTGGATCAGTTTTTGGTGGATTAGTGTTTGGTAGATTTGTAGCTTTTACTGGATTAGAAGTTTTTGCTACACCTAGGAATTTGGTTTGTTAGGTTAGTGTCTTTGCTGTTTGATTTTTGCTGTATCCTAATTTCTTTGTTGATGCTACATGTCTGTATATTATTGTGAAGTTTAGAAGTTTAATAAACAAATGATGCTTGTGTTACTCTTACTTTGTTGTTTAGTTGATAGACTCTAGTCTTATAGTCATTGGTGTTACAACAGCCCTCGGAGTAATTCTTTGTCTGGGATTGGAGAATATTGTTCTAATCCCCTGTCGGCCCACCCTGGACCTTCTTAAACCTTAATTCTTTTCTATTCTTGTTAACCGAGGACGGTGAGAGGTTCTTTCTCTTTATTCATTTTCTTCTTTGGCCCTACGCAGTCAGGGTTGCGCTCTTCTCCTCACATCACCGTAGCAGAAGTAAGTGGTCCTTGCTTCCTGTTTATACCTCTGTTTTCAAGTGGCGAGCCTGTACCAGGTTAGTGACAGCCTTAGAATTATTCTGGTAGGATTGTTTTGGTACCAAGTGATTGTTTTAGTTGAGGTCTTTAGTTGGTTTCTTTGTCGGTTCATTTTTGGTATAGTTGGTAATAGTCTTCTAGAGATAGCAAAACCCAGGTTAGCTAGTTAGGCTCCATTGCAGAACCACCCGTAGCATAGTATCTTGTCCTTAAGATGGAGACCAGAAGTACTCGTGCGGCAGTGAGAGTTGAACAAGACGAGTCGCCGACAGTTTCTACGATGGGAACCGAAGATTCCCGCCCAGTGGATGCTCCACCACGCGAGCTCACTGAGGCTTTGAGGTACGTTGCAGTACCAACCAGAAAGCCTGTTCGGTGTTTTGGGGAGAAAGGTGGGCCATCGGTAGAAGAGTACGTCAGGGAGGTGAGGTCAGCTTGGAGGGCTGGCATGTTAGAGACTGTCGATAAGGTGGATGTTATTTTCGACAGCATAACCAGTCCTGTCAGGAGGGAGTTGGAACTCCATGCTTCTGAGGAAGATCCTGAGGCCATGCTGCAGGCCTTGCTAAAGATATATGGAGAGAAGAAGAGTCTACAGGAGCTCCTGGCAACGTTATTCACAATACGCCAGCGAGCTGGGGAGACAGTCCATGACTTCTCCCATAGGGTCAATGCTGAGTTCAAGAGGGTAGTGAAGGCCCAGGAAACGCAAGGTGTCCCTGTGTTGGATGGGGAGGCCCTTCGAGACCAGTTTGTGGCTGGCATAAGCGACAGTTTCACCCAAACTGTCCTAAAAAAAAGATCGCACAAGATTCATCTGTGACATTTCTTCAGATCAGGGAGTGCGCACAAACATGGGAAGGTGTGCGGTCCCCGCCAGGTGCTGAAATCAGAGAGGTAGAGGTGAGAGCCAGAAATGAGAACTCTGGGGAAATTCAGTCAAGCGTACCTTCAGCGGTGAAAGTTGAGTTTCAGCAGGGGCGGTACGGGCCGGTGCAGGCTGAGGTAGTCCCACAAACGGTAGAATGTAGGCCTGCACCTACTGAGCCAGCTCGAGTACCACCAAGAACTGAGTTTACTTCCAGGCAGGGTGAAATTGACTTTCTTCAGAGTGAGATGTCTGAGATTGGTGCCAGGCTGAACAGACTCACCACCAGCGATCAACAACATCAAGTGCCATGTTGCTGGCGATGCAATCGGGTTGGTCACTTGAGACGCGAGTGCAGACAGGCATTAAACGGGACTCCTCTAAGGCTGGGAGCCAGGTATTAGAAGGGGAGCGTCATGGCTCGGACATTAAAATTGTGGGTGGTAGGCCCGAAGAGACTGTCTTGATAGGTGGGAAGAGTGTCCAGTGTGTCATCGATGCAGGTTCTCAAGTATCCACCATTACTGAGGCCTGTTTCAAGGACATGTTCCAGGACTATGTCCTAAAGGAAGGACAATTCGTTAGGTTGACGGCCGCAAATGGCGTAGTGATTCCATATGTGGGGTACTTTGTGTGTGACATTGTGTTGGGTGGGACACAAGTGAAGGACTGTGGGGTGTTTGTCACCAAAGACATGGACAATGGGGAGAGAAGAGTGCCTGGCATTATTGGCACGAACATTTTACAGTCAGTACCGAATCTGTGTAGGTTTCTTAATTGGAGCAGCCCAGCGGAGGAGATTCCTGGAGTCGGACTAGACTGTGTTAAAGTGTTTGTTGACAATAGAGTTTGCGTACCTGCCCGCTCCATCACTGCAGTTAGTGTAAAATGTGTAAGATTTGTGCGTGAAAATATGCATGTCATTTTCAGCCCAACTCGAGACTTGGAGCACAAGGGTTTGCTTTTCTCCCACACTTTGACTACCTTGAGACGGGGCGTATGCCAAGTCCAAGTGGTCAATCTGGGGGATGAAGACATGTTCTTGTCGAAGGGTACTCAAGTTGGGGATATTTCAGATGCTAGTGTAGATTTGACCAACCATTTTAAAATGGTAAGTGCTCAGGAGATTGAGGTTTCAACACGGCCGTATGCCGGAGGGAAAGATGATGTTAGGTGCCCTGTAGATTTGAGCAGTTTTGAGGGTAGTGATAGAGATAGGAAGAAGTTAGAGGAGTTATTAGTTAGGTATGATAGTCTTTTTGCCAAGGGAGATACTGACATAGGCTATACAGATAGGGTAACCCATAGCACCCAGTTGACAGATGAGACCCCCATCAAGCAGCCTTATAGGAGAATTCCCCCAGCATTTTATAGAGAAGTACAAGATCATCTCCAAGGTTTATTAGATAGTCAGATAATTAAGGAATGTTCCAGTCCTTGGGCTTCTCCTGTGGTCCTCGTGAGAAAAAAGGATGGTAGACTTAGGCTATGTGTCGATTATCGGGCTGTAAACGTTAGGACAAAGAAAGATGCATACCCTCTCCCTAGAGTAGATGAGTATCTAGATGCCCTAGGGGGTGCCAAATTGTTTTCAACTCTAGATCTTGCCAGTGGGTATTACCAGGTGGCCATGAAGCCAGATGATCAAGAGAAGACTGCTTTTACCACCCCGTTTGGTTTGTATAAGTATACGCGTATGCCAATGGGACTTGCAAACTCCGCGAGCAGCTTCCAGAGGTTAATGGAATGCTCTCTGAATGACTATTTTTTCAGATTTTGTTGGTATACCTTGATGACATTTTGGTGTATTCTGGGGATTTTTCAGAGCATCTGAGTAGGCTTGAGAAAGTATTTGAGAGACTGCAGTCCATTGGGCTAAAACTAAATCCTGAAAAGTGTAACTTTTGTCAGAAAAAGGTTGAGTTTTTAGGGCACACCATTTCAGAAGAAGGCATTGACACCATGGATGATAAAGTTGCAGCCATAAAAGAAGCACCTGTGCCCAGAACTCAGACAGAACTTAGGTCATTTCTAGGGTTAGCCATTTATTATAGAAGGTTTGTCCCAAAGTTTGCTAATATTGCAAGACCACTACATGAGCTGGTTGGCCAACTCAACCAGCAGCAGACCGGCGATACTAAGAAGGAGAAAGGACCAATAGGACGGCTGTGGACTCCAGAGTGTGATGAGGCGTTTAATCGCTTAAAAGAGGCACTGAAATCAACACCCCTTTTAGGCTTCCCAGACTTCTCATTACAGTTCATATTGGAGGTAGATGCCTCATACCAGGGTTTAGGTGCTGTCCTGTCGCAAATTCAAGATGGTAAGAAAAGAGTCTTAGCTTATGCTAGCCGCACGCTTCGCCCCTCAGAACGAAATGCTAAAAGCAGTTCTAAGTTTGAGTTGCTTGCGTTGAAGTGGGCTATGACTGAAAAGTTTAGAAGTTATCTGTTGGGTACGAAAGTAGAAGTTTTTACAGATAGTAGGAATTTAGCTTTGTGGCAAAAGGCAAAACTGGGTGCCATTGAGCAGAGATGGATAGCACAGATGTCGATGTTTGACTACACCATTAAGCACAAACCAGGTAGTGCTAATGGAAATGCTGGTTATTTGTCCCGCTACCCTTTTGAAGCCCCAGGAAGATCAGATGAAGAAGGTGACATTCCAATCAGTCACATAGCTGCTACACCAGTTAGTCCAAACTTAAGAACTGCTAGGATAGGAGAGATTGTAGATGTAGATAGACAGAATAACCCTGTAGGTAATGTGCCACTGGTATCATTACCATCATATTCAGCTGAAGAGTTGATAAAACTACAAGCAGAAGATGTCCATGTGCATAAAGTGTTAACTTGTGTGAATGAGAGAGTGAAACTGAGTAAGATAGAGATGAGGGGTTTACCCCCTGAAACCAAAAGCTTGTTGAAGCAGCGAAAGAAGTTGAGTGTGATTAATGGGTTGTTGTACGGGAAATTAAAGAGGCCAGGTAGAGGGTGGATTTCTCAATTAGTGGTACCTGATGCATTGAAGCAGAGAGTGTTAGAATCGGTGCATAGCACCGGCCATCAGGGCAGAGATAGGATGATACAAATCCTTAGAAGTAGATGTTATTGGGTTGGCATCACGAAAGATGTTGAACTGTTTTGTAAAAGATGCCAGAGGTGTAATATTGCTAAACCACCCCATATTAAGCTGCAGGGTCCTTCAGGTAATTTATTAGCATCTAGGCCTTTTGAGGTGGTGACCATGGATTTTACTATGTTAGAGAAGGATAGTCGGGGGTATGAAAATGTGTTGGTCATTACAGATGTTTTCACCAAATTTACAGTTGCTGTTCCCACAAGGGATCAGAAGGCCTCGACTGTTGCAAAAGTTCTGGTGGAGAAATGGTTTCTGTATTTAGGTGTACCCCATAGACTCCATTCAGATCAAGGCAGGAACTTTGAATCGGCTGTGATTGCAGAACTCTGTAGAGTGTACGGGATTCAAAAGAGCCGTACCACGAGTCACAATCCAAAAGGGAACTGTCAGTGCGAAAGGTATAATAGGACCCTACATGATATTCTGAGGCCACTAGAGGCAAGCCAGAAAAGGAAATGGTCTGAACATATAGCTGAGGTTTTGTTAGTTTATAACTCTACGCCCCACTCGTCCACAGGTTACTCCCCGTACTACTTGGTGTTTGGAATAGAACCCAGATTGCCAGTAGATTTCATGCTAGATGCTAGTGATGATAGTGATTGTAATGATGGGGAACCAAATGTTGAGAACTGGGTGACTGGACATCTTTCCCGTCTGCGTAATGCGCATGTTAGGGCAGGCGAACAGTTAAGAAAGTTAGCTGCTGTAAGGAAAGAGAGATGTGACAAGACATCCTCTAAATTGCTAACCATAGGAGAAGTAGTTAGGAAGAGAGTCCACTATACAGAGAGGTGCAAGATTAAAGACCAGTGGTCTGTAGATAAATATACAGTGGTGCAGGTCCCAAAAGCATCAGGAGGCCCATATGTTATTAGAAGAGTGGGAGAGAATGGACCTGACATTAGAGCAGCAGGACACGAGTTAAAGCGGTGTGAGAAAGATGCGGTAATTGAGGTACCGGAGGCGACGATAAGACTACCCGAATTGCCTGTCGTGGCAGAGGTAGAGGAACCACGGGATAGACCGCCAAGAAGTGACTGGTACATGTTTGAGCCAGGAGACTTGAATGTGAGGCGATCAGAGAGAATCCGTCTTAGAAGAGATAGATGATGTTATTTTTGAATACATTTTGTTTCAAATGTTCAGTCTTGAGGCAAGTGGTAAACTGTATAAAGGTTGCTGATTTATTGTTTGTGTAACTTTTATGATTGTTTAATTATTTTTATGTAAAAGGTGAGGGTTGTATTCATTTTGTTATGATTGCTCATGTAGCAGAGGGACTATTTCTCCTCACTGATGTTGATTTGGTCACTGAGTATTAACTTGTACTAGTATAAGGATGGCTTATGCTTATATGTTATTAATGTTATTTTGGACTTATTAATGACTGGTGACGTACATGTATACTGTTTCACATTATAAATCTGGGTAGAATGAGTAAATTGTTTTATAATGGTACTGTTTAGGGATGTAACCAGCAGTTCAGGTGTTGAGGGCAGTGTCCTCAAGAGTGACAGGTTTTTGTTGTTGTTGCTGAGAGATGTGTTCCTTGGCATAGAATTATCAGAGCATAGAGGTGTGAAGGTAACTACTTGTTTGATAAGTGTACCAGAGACTATGGTCCGGTTGACGAAACGACAAAAGTTAAAGAGGGGGAATTCTTCATTGTTTTTGTAATTGTTCGTATAATATTGTGAACACTAAGGTGGCGGGAGACTGTCTCCCTATTGATTGCATTATTTTTTTTTACTGCTGATATTAGTTTAGTTGTGAATAATGGCTGGTATTAATGTAAATGTACCTTGTATTTGCATGTGACCATTATTCTTGTCGGTACCTGATGTACATTTTTGGGGTGCTTTACGTGATGGGTGATGTCTGGTGAGGATAGGAAAAATTTTTTTTGAGCTCCATCAGTAGTGGAGGACTATAAAGTAGGGGTCAGAAATTATCCCTCCTTTACCCAAGGCACTAGGGGTGTAATGTTCAGTTGTCTGGGACGACAACAGTTAAAGATGGGGAATAATGTACTCGGCTCGCGATGATGGTGGAATTCTACAAGAGGGCGTCTGATTGGTCTGGAACTCTGGGACCCCAGTATATAAGGCCCCGCACAGGTAGAACTGGCCTTTTCCGTAGTCCACCACACTGAGTGACAAGGCGCCAATGCCTATTTCTATTGTGTGTTTAGTAGTTAGACCCTGAAGTTTTGCAGTGGTATGTAACCATAATTAATTTGTTTTATATTATATTTCTTTTATATGTATTATTTGTAATTTTATAAGGCCACGTATGACATATAGTATTTTGGTTATTTAAATGTATAGTTCAGTAAAGCAATGACAGTATAATAATAATGAAGTGATTATCAAACTAATTAGATTTAAAATATAGCTAATCTTATACTGATGCCTAGCTTTAATCTTTAAGTTAATAATTTCTCTAGCAGTAACTAAAATTAACAAAAGAAATCTGTAAGCCCGGTTACAGATAACTGAGTTCAGAACAATGCCCAGTTAATGGCAAATGGAGTTACTTGTTCTTGGAGAAAATGGCGCAGACCGATCTGGACGTCAACAAGTTATTTACAAGAAACAGATTAAGGAACTACTTGTGTTAGGAAGTTTTATGAGACTGAAAAGTGAGAGATTGAGGAACAGCACTTGGAGAATTGACACGTGGGAGGCCAGCTCAGCAAATAACATCTAGCCTTTGTTCTCGAGGCAACTTAAAAGGTAAATTTGGAATATTGGCTAGTGATAAAGGAGCAGCCAATGTTTAACAGGTTAGGAGATAATTGGGCACACAGGGGCTTAGTAATACTTTATAATTATTCAGAACTAATGGTTTATTTTACAGCGGTGTAAATTATTGAGTTCAAGAAGCTTGTTGTGGTAAGAGCTGGGCAAATATTGGTTGTATGAATTATTGAAGAAAATAATATACAGAATAATAGTGGAGTGGCTATGAGTGATTAAAGTAAACACACTTGGACTGCAGTCAATGAAAGACAAGGCACATTACAATATAATTAAGTATTCAATATAGTATAGGAATTTGTTGTTCAGCAGTAAGTGAAGTCTGGCATCACAGCTGTTAACAGGAGGCATTAATATTTGTGTAGGTGTATCAAGTTATCGGTGGAATCAGCGACTGAGATTCTGCCTTAAGTTAAGCATGGTGGTTGTCGCACGGGGGAGAGAATGTGATTTAATGCTACGTACCACCTTTCGCAAATATATTTATATGCACTTGCTATGTGTCTAGTCACAAGGAATAGTACACTAATGGTGTTGGCCTCAATCAGTGCTTGTTGGTTATTAATTTGCAATAATATTAGGAATAATATTAATGGCAACAATATATATTATAATTGTTTTAGGCATTATTATATCAGGTACAACTGATTTAATGAGGTCAGCTTGATCATGATATATGATACAGATAATGTAGATGAGTGATTTGGTGTCCCTGAAGCTTTAGGAGAATAACATTTATCAGGCTAGTACAGAGAGATGTTAGCAATCAGGTTTGGTGAGGTTCAGTGGAATATGACCGGTGTAGGTGTGTCAGCGTCTAGCTCATGTCCAGGTATCTGAACTCGGGTTCACACAGGCAACAATAACTCCGTTAAATATAATATCTAACATTTATTGTATTTCAATATACAGTGCGTTGGCGCAGTGGGTTTAACAAGCCCGCACTGGTGTGCATATCACAGAGGTTTAACATCATCACACATAGTTATCACAAACATTCTAAGCAAACTATCTAGCATAAGTCTATGAACCCCAAATACACATGGGTCTAATCTATTGAGTCCCTCTAAGGCAGGCCCTGTTGCCTCTCCGATGGTCCGTCTGTCCTCTGCCGGTTTCACACGTGTCGCAATCCGACACGGGTGGTAACTCTGTTCGAGTTCCTCGTGGACCCCGCAATAGGCGGGCCACATCAGTGTCCACGGGACAGTGGACTCACTGACCAGTCCTTCGAGAAGGTTCTGGATTACTCTGGCCTTCGAGGGTCTTACTTCTTTCCCTTGGGCGGGAGTTGTAGCCCTTGGCTACTATCTATTAACCCATGTTGGGTTACCCGATAATATGGATACTGTGAGGCTGTGACAGGAGTCCCCCCTCTCCCCTGATTTGATGGGTTGTTATAGGGTAATTAGTTCTGCTCTAATTCTGTCACAGAATCACATGAAGTCGGTGTTTGTAGTTTGGTGGACAGTAACTTGGTAACCTACATACTGGCATCAAAACTCATGTATTCTTCCATACACCACTTCTCTGATTTGGTGAAGAGATCACTCTCTCTCCTGTGTCCTTAAAAATGCTTATCTGACCGAAGTTACGTGACGTTTACTAGTTGTGTCTACAACCCGTCCTTCTCATAGTATCCTACTGATGCCAAGACAATTAACCTCTGTATTAAAGAGGATTAACAAGACCAAAGTCCTGGCTAATTAAGTACACCTTCAAATCTTGATCTGTGTGTGCATTTCAATACACTTTTACTCTCGTATGTTGTATAATGCTAAATATGTAGTTACGTTGTTATATTATCCCATCAGACTACATGTGTCCCTGTTGGCTTGTTAGTGTGTTGACTAATAAGTTGCTGCTTCTAATAAAGTGACTGCATTTTAAATTGATAGTGTTCAGTTTTGAGTTTTGTGTAGAGTGTGTGCTGAATGTGTGGCTTATTTCCAAGCGTCACGAGTTGGGATATCCTTAATCATGAATTACTCCAATGTGTGTAATGCATGATCAGGCATTCCAAGCAGTGGTGCTTAGATGTAGTATCCTAAATCCTAAACTAAGAGTATTAAACTAAGTACTAAACATGTATCAACAATTTAGACAAGTCATAAATTTACATGAAAGACGCAGACAAATTAAAATAAATACGTTTTGCGTACAATTTGTCCGCTCAGTATATCGTTCTCTCATTTAATTCATTCACGCTGTCATTCACTCACCATTCATTCAAAATAGTATTTGGTTAAAATATATAATTAAAGTTGAGGTACGTGTTATTGCCCTTAGAAAAAAAAGAATAGGCGATATTTGCCCTTTAAGATAATACGTACTTTTTGTACGATGACTCAAAAATGGGTTATAATTTACACAGAGACAATTGCATAGGAAGGTTCTTTAGCCTATGAATGGAACCACCTGTAATATTATGGTATAATATGTACAAATTACAGGTTAACACATTATATATACATAATTCAATGCAAATATAATACATATTTAATATTAAATTAATTAATTAACTAAGTAACTAAATCCAACGATGATGTGCGCGTTGTCCTCCTGTTGTTAGTGTGTCGTGCCATGAATGTTAAAAGTTAGTATGGCTGTCTCTTGAGTGTTGTAGTCGACGTAGTTCTGTTTCGGCTGTTTGCAAAGTCTCGTAGCAACAGCAAGTATGGAATGTTCTCAATGTCTCGTATAAAGTGTTCTTACAGTTTTCAGAGTCAGTTCACTGGTTGAAATCATTACACAGTTAATGTGTCTCGCTCGGATCGTTCTAGAGCTTGGGCAATTGGTAGTATAGCTCTTAAAGTATAGCTCTTAAAGTATAGCTCTTAAAGTTTCATGTTCGTGGGTGTCATAAGTAACCTATTCACTGAGGTGTTATTACTTCTAAATGAAAGTACTCTAGCAGGTGTAGAGTTACACTGTTATATGATACAGACTAAAATATCACAGTTTCTAGTATGGCGAATGGTCGATGTGCCAAATGTTATTCTGCTGGCGCATTCGTTTGCCGTGATAAAATATCAGCAATAATGTTGTCAGTGCCTCTGATATGGCGGATTTCGAAGTCGAAATCTTGAAGAAGAAGACACCATCTCTGTAAACGATGGTTTTTCGGGGCACCTTGATTCAGTACCAACAATGGCGAATTATCAGAGAGTACAACGAAGTGGGCACCTAAGAGGAACTTAGATAATCTTAACACACAAAATAATAGACTTAATGCCTCCAATTCCACCGTAGAATACCGGATCTCTGCCTTCTTCAGCTTACGGCTTACGTAGAGAATTGGGTGTCTCACTCCATCCACTTCTTGCATTAAACATCCTCATATTGCGATAGCACTCGAATCTGTGGTCAAAATAAAGGGTAAATTTATGTTGGGTAATCGTAAGACTGGTGGATTAGAAAAAATACGTTTCAATCTGCTTATTGCATCCTCTAAGCGAGTACTTTTACAAATTTTTGATGGGTGATCTTTAGTTAACATATTAGAAAAGACTGATGTAAGTTCTGCCCAATTTGGTATAAATTTAGAATAATAGTTTATAAGACCTAGTAAACTTCTAATTTGTTTCTTTGTGGTAGGAACTTCTAGATTGAGAATCTTCGACACAATTTTATCATCTGTCAACAGTTTGCCTTCAGAAATTCTATGGCCAAGGAAGTCTATTTGTTTATAGCCTATTTCAACCTTGGAAGGTTTGATAGTAAGTCCAAAAAGAAAGATTTGGTTGAAGACTTGTTTGAGTGTAAGTAAGTGAGAAGTTATATTAGAAGAATGGATGCATATATCATCAATATAAGCTTGGACATCTTTAATTCCGTGTAATAGCAATCTAGTTAATCTAACAAATGTGGCGGGAGCGTTCTTCAGACCAAATGGAAGATATCTCCATTCGTACAAACCGAGAGGTGTTGCGAATGCTGTTATATGTCTAGAAGCAGGGTGTAGTGGCACTTGCCAATAACCTTTCGCTAAATCAACCTTCGAAAATAAGGATGATTGAGACATATTCAAAATGATATCTTCACAACTGTTCATTGGCTCTGCATCTGTTGTGGTTCTTGTATTTAATACTCTATAGTCGATGCACAAACGGATTGTCTGGTCCTTCTTTTTCACCAGGACAATCGGTGAAGAATATTGAGACATAGATTTCTGAATTATTCTATTTTTCTCTAAATCCAAAATTTCTTTGTCTAAATTTGCTCTATAATGTAGAGGGATAGAATATGGTCTACATTTGACCGGTGTCAGATCTGTCAGCACAATTGAATGTGTTATTTTGTCAGTGCGTCCAGGTTTGTTAGAGAAGATAGGTGTATACTCGTCAAGGAGAGTCAAAATGTCTTGTCGCTGCTGTTGTGTCAAGGTGTCAGAGATTTGTATGTCATTTATACTACCGTCGTCAGTCATAATCGGTACTGGGATTTCAGTATTGTCTACGTCTGTCTGATTTATCACAGATGCTACTGTTTGTAAATTGTCTTCAATGTCATTGTCGTCGTCGTCGAGATCAATAGTTGTTAATATGTCGTCACATTGGTTGTTGTTGTCGTTATAACATATTGTCGGTAATGTACGTATGTCTTCGTCGTCTTTGTCGTCGTAAGAGTGCGTCGTTAACGATACTTCGTTTGTCGAGGTGTCATTCAGTTGGGTAATTGTCGTTTCGTTTCTGTCATCAGTTAGCTGCGTCTGCTCACTCGTGTCAGTGTCCTGTCTAGCATAGTATGGTTTCAACATATTTACATGGAATATTTTTAACTTTCCATTCAAAGAAATTTCGTAATCAACTTCCGAAATTCTTCTAACAATTTTAAAAGGTCCCTGCCACGAGGTTGATAGTAGATCTCTCTTGTCAGGTAGCAGTAGTAAAATATCCTGACCTGGTTTTAATACAATTGTTTTTGCACCTCTATTGGCGTACTGCCTGTACCTAAAACCTTTCTCCTGTAGTGATGTTCTGGCCAGTATCCAGGAACGTATGATTTTGTCTCTGGTGTCAGTGACTAAATCATAGGTAGAAATGGGTAGTTGGATATTTACAGGTTGTGATATGATATCTTTGTAAATAGTGAGAGGTCCTCTTGGGTTCGCTCCATATATCAATTCGAAGGGAGAGAACCCTGTGCTTGATTGCGGGACTTCTCTATATGCGAACAGCACCGTTGGGAGAAGTATATCCCAATCGGCTGGATTTTCAGCTGTCACTTTAGATAGCATATGTTTCAGGTCCCCGTTTAGTTTCTCGCAGATACCATTTGCGGCCGGTCGATAGGGACTGGTGAAACATTGCTTTATGCCTAGTAACTTAGTTACCGATTGGGTGGCATTCGATATGAACTGGGTTCCTCTATCTGAGATTATTTTCTCCGGGAAGCCAAAACGGGAGAAAATATTTAACAATACGTCCGTCACATCCTTAGAGGAGATAGATTTTAATGGAATCATTTCTGGCCATCTCGTACATAGATCAATAAGAGTGAAAATATATCTATTCCCTTTACTTGAAATGTGATTCAACGGACCTACTAGGTCAACTGCCACGATTTGGAATGGCCTCGAGGCAGTTGTGGTTGATTGGACTTCTGCCGTAGGGTTTTCCCCCTTTTTCACCAGTTTCTGACATATATCACATGATCTACAAAAGGTTTTTATGTCTTGGCAAAATTTTGGCCAATAAAACTGGGTCAGGACCCTAGCCCTAGTCTTTTCGTACCCCATATGACCTCCGAAAGGTGAGTCATGGGCTATCTTTAGTACTTTCTCTCGATGTGCTTGTGGTAGCACTACTTGCTGTATCGTGGTCTGATTTGTTGTGTATACTCTAGTTAATACATTATTCTGTAGCCTAAATGTCCACGATGCGTTCTTAGTTAATTTTGGTTTAAGTCCTACTAACTTAAAATATGGTGAAAGTGTAGGATCTGCTTTCTGTTCATCTCCAAAATTAGTGCTGGTAGTGTTTGGTGATACAATTTCTAGTGACTCCTGCAGTTGGTCGGTATTGGTTTTGTGGGTTGTCTGTCGTGTTATTGCATTCGTGTGTTGTGTGTGTTGTTGCACATCTACAGGCTTGGTACTTGGTAGATCGGTAGCATCCTCAATTCAAGGTTTTAATTTGGTCGTATCACTGACAGATTCGACCGCCCCTGCATTGTACACCTCTGTGAATTCTTTCTGAATTACTTCATTGGTTGTCTCCCTTGGTCTTTTGGCAGATTGAGACAAGCATGAATGGTGTTTCTCTTTAGAATCGCTGTTTGGGTGGTGGATACCGTTTCTATGCTCCCAATCTCTGATTTCCTTTTCAGAGCAAGGTCTTATGTTGGGCAGGTTCCCAAGTATAATATCAGCGACAGGATTTTCTAGGACAGCGCACAATACCAGTCCTGATATGAACGGGGTTCGAATTTCGACAAGAGCAAGGGGGTATTTCTCTATAGTGCCTGAGAATGTGCGACAAGTCACGTGTTTGTCTGTATAGTCTTTATCGTTTATTAATGTTTTCTTAATCCCACAGAGCGTTGCGCCGGAATCCCGAATTAATGTGCACTTCTTGTTATTTACAAACCCTGTTGAGAAATTTAGCTTGCCTGTAGATGACAAGACAGCGTTGGCCGTTTCATTCGAAATAGGGATAGTGTGGCCACATAGTAATGTTGTGTCAAGTTGGAACTTCGTACAGGTGTTACACTTACTGTCTGTAATGGTGTCAATAATTTGCACAGCATTTCCTAGCTCACTCAAATTTTCGTTTTGATTGTCACAATCATTCAGTGATTCAATATCTTCGTCTGATGACGTTTCAACTAGTGCAGCATTGGCCTGTTTTAATATCTTTCGGCCCTCACAAAAGCGACTGTAGTGCCCAAAACTACTGCAAAAATAGCATTTGACCGCTCTCTGGTAAGCATTTCGCTTATTCTTCTGCTTCTCCACGATCATTTTGAGGTGGTGTGGATAGTTGGGCGATTTATCGCACATCGCGTATTCTTCGTGAGTCAAACTACAATATTGGCATTTAACTGGCTTCCTGACATTCGAGCGTGGTTTAAACTTACTTTCCGTTGGTTTAGAATGTCTAGTGTTCATAGCTGCTGCTGTTTCGTTCTGACTAAGGTTTAATTGGAAAATATCTCTGTTCGCTATGAAAAATGCATTTCCCTTTGTCTCTACATCTTGAATACTTCTACAGTCCATTTGTTTTAAAAATTTAGCAAAAGGTGTGGGGATTGTACTAACTATTTTGTCTATAATAATGAGCTCTTTTAGTTTGTCATGGCTGTTGTTAGTTTTAGCTGAGTTAATCCACTTTGTACACACATCCTGAACTGTAGAGACATAGTCTATAAAGGTTTGGTTTGGTTGTGGGGATAATTTGGCGAACTGTTGTTGGTAACCTGCAGTATTTAATGAGAAATGTTGGAGAATGCGCTGCTTTAAATAATCATAATCTTTTCTCATTTCCTGTGGCACTGTCTCTATTACTTTTAAAGGTTCCAGAGCTAAGTTTCTCATTAAAATAAATGCCC
Organism: Cepaea hortensis; assembly: GCA_963921405.1. Lineage (NCBI taxonomy): Eukaryota > Metazoa > Mollusca > Gastropoda > Stylommatophora > Helicidae > Cepaea > Cepaea hortensis. Next base: position 108,330,744 of record OY992879.1, read on the forward strand.
AATCTGATTTTATGATCTTATGGTAGGACATTAAACACTCAAAATTTTCAAGGTATGCACTGATGGAATCTCCTGAGCAGAAAGCCTTCACGAGGCCTTTATACTTGTTATATTTTTGTTCCTCCTCCTTGCTTTTCAGTTTATTTACCGATATTTCTACGCTGGACTCAATCTCCATCTGCTTTAGTTTTATTTGTGTATCGGCATTCAAGTGGGCTAGTTTTGCCGCCGCCTCAAGCTCCATTTGTTTCTCTTGAGACTGCAATTGCATCTTCCTCTCTTCTGCCTGCATTTGCATCTTCTGTTCTTCTGCCTCAATTTGCATTTGCATCTTCTTTTCTTCTGCCTGCACTTGCCTTTGTTTTTCTTCTCGTTCTATCGCTCTTTCTTCACGGGCAATGTTCTCTGCGTGTGTCTTCTGTGCCCATTCTGACAGTTTCTCTTCTTTATAACCTAATTTCATACCTTGCTCAATACATTTATCTAAAGTAGACATTTTGTCTTTTACTTGTTGGTAATTTCAATGAAGTTAAATCCCTTAGAAAAATGTTGGGGAATAGAAAATTTAGTTATCTCCCTTAATTATTACATGCGCAAATACTAATGCAAAGTTATGTTGGTTACAAGGTCATGAATATACATACAAAACAATGCAAAGCAAAAATGTTACATGGATGGATGGTGAGAAGTACCGCTTAGGGTTGCAATGGGCATGATATGAAACTTATCTTATATTCCCAGAACTTGCGGATGTTGTCTTGTACTCTCGCCACTGTTGGAAAGGTTACATAGGTTACACGCACCACTATTCACGGAACAATCTGCTCGTAGAATGAGAAAACATTAGTAACAGTCAAAAAATGTCACAGTCATGTCAAAATAGTTTATAGTATTCACATCAATGAGAGACTAACTGCAGAGGGACTCATATTAATACTATTTTATGCTAGATAGATGCAAATATGTTAAACTTGTACAGTTATCAATTTGTTGTACAGAAATCAATTTGATATCGTTAATTTACTGTTTTACTTGGCATTAACTAGCCGTGTAAAGTTAAAGCTTATGCCAAAACCGGAGAATAGCCCCCAAAAAGCCTGTCAGCGTCTAGCTCATGTCCAGGTATCTGAACTCGGGTTCACACAGGCAACAATAACTCCGTTAAATATAATATCTAACATTTATTGTATTTCAATATACAGTGCGTTGGCGCAGTGGGTTTAACAAGCCCGCACTGGTTTGCATATCACAGAGGTTTAACATCATCACACATAGTTATCACAAACATTCTAAGCAAACTATCTAGCATAAGTCTATGAACCCCAAATACACATGGGTCTAATCTATTGAGTCCCTCTAAGGCAGGCCCTGTTGCCTCTCCGATGGTCCGTCTGTCCTCTGCCGGTTTCACACGTGTCGCAATCCGACACGGGTGGTAACTCTGTTCGAGTTCGTCGTGAACCCCGCAATAGGCGGGCCACATCAGTGTCCACGGGACAGTGGACTCACTGACCAGTCCTTCGAGAAGGTTCTGGATTACTCTGGCCTTCGAGGGTCTTACTTCTTTCCCTTGGGCGGGAGTTGTTGCCCTTGGCTACTATCTATTAACCCATGTTGGGTTACCCGATAATATGGATACTGTGAGGCTGTGACAAGGTGTTTCCTATAACTAAATTAAGATAGACAGTGTAACTGATTTTGTGGTTTCCCTATGTATATATACCAAGGTAGCAAAAGTTGGATATACAATGAGTAGGGGAAAGTAACCAGGATGATGGGTAATATTTATAACATATGTAGAGCAGAGAAGAGTACTTACATGTTAAGTGTGGCTTTACTGAGGGGAAGAATGTGATTTAGTGCTGCGTACCACCCTTCACAGAGATATTAATATGTAGTTGTCATGTGACATGAAGCGTAAGATAGCAAAGTTTATAACCGGGGTATCATAGGAAGAATGATGGGGAACAGAGCGCACAACTGTACATTTGCTGTCCACTCACAAATAATATTACACTGATTGTGTTGGGCCTTGAATAACACTTATTGGTCATTAGTGTGTAATAATGACATAATATATATAGTACACTGTTTATTATATTAGAACTAATGTTCTGTATCCTGCCATGGACATTGTTGTTCTTGGATCCTGCCTCATATGAATGAGGCACTCTGGCCACTATTTTGTGTACTTTCACTTGGTAATATTGTGTGTTTATTTTATGAACTATCTTAGGGGCCTCAAAGAGTGCCTCAATTGAGTTCCTGTGTAGTACATGTTTATCATCAACTCTCTGTGAATGTTGTGATTCTTTTATGTGCAAATGTTACATTGTCACATTCTACAAATATGGTAATTCCACTGGGTATATGTGTCCCTTGCTTTTCACGGTTGAACATGTTTTGCTTGTCGGCTAGTAATGTGTAATATCATGCGGTAATGTGTGTGGTGTCATGTTGTTGATATCCTTTATCATAACATGGGCATTGCAGGAGAGGTGTGCCCTGTGTCATATAGCATCCCTTATGGGTCTAGGTGTTTAAATGTCAGGATGGTGAGTGATGGCTGATTCCTGACATATGGTGCATCAGGGTGCAACTGAGATGATATGATGATAGACTGGTGGATTTCAATTCTGGTTTCATTGGGGGAACATCAATGGATATAGTATTTGGAGTTTTTGAAACCGGTGTTGGCGGGAGAGCAGGTATGACATGCATGGACAGCAATTACTGTTATAAATGAGGCTATGGTAGTTGTTATCAATGACTGGGTGTAGTGATGTAGGTACCGGATTAAGAACTACATGGATGGTGGCTATAATGGTAGCGGTCATGTGATGATGATGGTAGTCATGATGAGGATGATGATTATATCCGCCAGGGGCTGGGGTGGCCTGTAGTAATCAAGGTGGATGTATGTAGACTATACTGTGGTTTTGGCCACAATCAGGGTTATGGTGTGGGATTGAGGGTGTCTGGTGAAGGTGTAGAAGACATTGGAGGCTGTTGAATAGGTGCTCCCTGTCATTTATATTTTATGTGGAGCATATCCTATAACCTATTCATATCATTGTTGTCCAGTTGAAGCACCGTGTGGTTGATGTGAATTTACAGTCCATGTCTATGTTTGTGCCACAAAGACATTGTTTACATACACCAGTGTTGTAGTGGTTGTCCTATGAAGTCCATGTGTTGATGCAAATAATGAGTCTTTGATGATTATTAATTAGAATTTGTGTTTGCCTACAATGTCTGATGTATGTTGGCCAGGTCAGTGTTGAGATGTTGTTTGCTCGTGATGTAAGTGAAATTAATGAATGTGTCAGGATGTTGCGTCTTGTGTCTATTTGTCACAAGTACAAAAGTGTCTGTCTTACGTAGAGAGACTGGGTGTTGTTGTTGTCTTGTTGGGTCATCATGTTGAGATGTTTGACTTGTCTTTGCCTAATATTTTTGTTGGTTTTTATTTTATCTACAGGAAAAGCCAGAATTCTAGTTTTAGATTTTAGATTTTCCTGGGTTTTTAGTAGACTAGAGGTTTTTTGGTGGACTAGAAGTTTTTGATAAATTAGTTTTAGTGGATCAGTTTTTGGTGGATTAGTGTTTGGTAGATTTGTAGCTTTTACTGGATTAGAAGTTTTTGCTACACTTAGGAATTTGGTTTGTTAGGTTAGTGTCTTTGCTGTTTGATGTTTGCTGTATCCTAATTTCTTTGTTGATGCTACATGTCTGTATATTATTGTGAAGTTTAGAAGTTTAATAAACAAATGATGCTTGTGTTACTCTTACTTTGTTGTTTAGTTGATAGACTCTAGTCTTATAGTCATTGGTGTTACAACAGCCCTTGGAGTAATTCTTTGTCTGGGATTGGAGAATATTGTTCTAATCCCCTGTCGGCCCACCCTGGACCTTCTTAAACCTTAATTCTTTTCTATTCTTGTTAACCGAGGACGGTGAGAGGTTCTTTCTCTTTATTCATTTTCTTCTTTGGCCCTACGCAGTCAGGGTTGCGCTCTTCTCCTCACATCACCGTAGCAGAAGTAAGTGGTCCTTGCTTCCTGTTTATACCTCTGTTTTCACTAAGAATTTATTTCTCATGTAGTTTCCCACGCGCGGGAAGCCGTCTGAGGGAGGTGGGAGTCAGTAACAGTGGTCAGCTGTAGTCTGTCAAGGGTTAGTGTAGACTGTACACCCAGAGTCAACTAATGTTACGTGTAAAACGGACATAGAAGAGACATTATTGTAGGTTATTTTTAAAATCAAAGATCACAATACACCATCGAAGATAGCTTGTCTTGTGTTCTTGAAGTAGAAAATAGATAAATTGTGGAATGTATGAGAGCGAATTGTTTGTGTATAGACGGCACTCAATGGATGTGACAGGTTCTCAGTCGTATCTGATAGCAACAGTTGTAACGCAGATACTCTGACATCAGTCACATAATGTCAGTGGCTGTTGTGTCTCACAAAAATAAGTCAATGGTGCGTGTGTGAAATAGAAGGCTCCTGGCGGTGACGAATGTCATTGCTGTGTTCGGGTTATGTGCCAATAAAAGTGATTTACTTGCATCTGTCAGAATCTTAATTCTTGCATGCTTGGTGTACTTTGGGGTCCCCACTTATCTTATGTAAAACGTATTTACATCAAAAGAACATCAAATAGACCGTTTTGAGTTCGTTTTCATAAAATGGTATAAGTGCCGGTCGTTCAGAAAGAAATGGAACACTGCCAAACGTAAACTTGCCAAGAAACCACAAACAGCCAAATTATGTCTGCATTGACTGTGACGTCATGTGAAGGACATGCCACTAACTTTTATTTTTTTTTTATATTAGAAGAATTGCTCTTTAACTTTCTGTCTAAGTCGCATTGAGCGGCTGGATGTATGATATATGTTTCATCATTGGCACCTTTCCGTCTTGACAGACGATAGTTTGGTACAATGTGCTTCAAGAAGGCTTAATAACTACGACCCATGACCGTGGCGAGTGTTCTTGCTGCAAATGTTTGCCCACAGTAGATGCTTGTGAAAACATGGTCATTTCCACCATTGTGCACCATCTTACGTCTCTCACGCTCTGTGTGTGCTTTATCTGCAATCATTTTCTCCTTTGTCTTTATTCCATTTCTGATAGTTGCCCTCCATGCAACACATTCAGCAGCGACTTGCTCCCAATGTGCATTATCAATGCCTGTATCAATCATGTCTCCCTTACACACATCTTTGTATCGTAGTAGAGGCCGACCCTGAGATATCCTACCCGTCTGTAATTCACCAAGAAAAATGTCCTGTGGTATTCTACCATCATCCATCCTCCTAACATGTCCTATCCATCTAAGTCTACGAAGACTGAGCATGGAATACATCGTCACACAACCTGATCTTTCCAATACTTCAGTATTTGTGATTTTGTCTTGCCACTTAATACCAAGTATTCTTCGCAGACATCGCATATGAAAGCTGTTTAAACGTTTCTCTTTGTATGAGTAAGTTGTCCAGGTTTCACTGCCATAAAGAAGAGTACTAAGGACACAGGCTTGATAGACAAGGACTTTTGTTTTGGCAGTAAGCTTCCTGTTCTCCCAGACTCTTTTTGCTAACATGTTCATTGTTGTTGCTGCCTTGCCAATCCTGATGTTGATTTCCTGATCTAGGGATAATTTGCTATTTACCACTATCCTAGATATGTAAAATGGTCTACTATCTCCAGTTCGGCGTCGTCAATAAAGATTGATGGTACACCGTGTGCACCTTGTGACATAATCTGTGTCTTCTTTTTGTTAATTGTTAAACAAAATTCAGTGATTTTAAAAATAACCGACAATAATGTGCCTTCTATGTCCGTCTTACACGTAACATTAGTTGACTCTGGGTGTAGTCTACAGTGTAAATACATTCAGTGATATATGTTTACACAATGAACAACATTTGAGGCATCAGCATTTAATACCGGATATGTTATTGAAGGATTAAAGCCTCAAAATGTTGTCACGAACACGACAGGGAGGGTGGAACTTACCTGTAAACTCAGCATTAAGTACGCTGAATAGTTCATGGTAGAGTGATCCTGGGCAACCTTACCTGTGGGTACCTGAGAGAAATTCTGCCTAAGACCATAATCACTTAGCCAATGAGTTCAGTATATGTCTGCCTTTTCATCCACCCATCCGTCCGCACTCCTGCCTATCTGTCTGTCTATCCGCCCATCTATCCTTCCATCTACCCTCTCCATCTATCCATTCTACCTATATTAATTTAATGACATTAAATCTAATATCATCCTATCTATATAATCTAAGCCAGTTAAATACATCCCACTTCAGTCTTGCCCTGTCTTGACTGCCTGTTTGTTGTCTACGCATGTTTATGTTGATTGATTGTTTACATCGTGTTATGTTAATTGATTGTTTATACTGTGATTTTGTTGATTGTTTGGGTTCTGTTAATTTTGATTGATTGTTTGCGTTTGTTTATGTTGATTGATTGTTTACACCTTTTTTTATGTTAATAGATTGTCTCCAATTCATGCTTATTCCGAAACTTGTGTTTCCAATTCATGCTTATTCCGAAACTCTTGTGGCCACTGCTGATATATGATATAGGCACGGCCACAGTGAAGACGATGGAGATGAAAATAAGCAAGTACTTGGAGCACCACCATGCTTTAACGACGGTCGCACTATATTGCACGCAGAGTAAGCTCGTTCTCCCGTTCCAGTCCCTCATGGAAGAATTCAAAGTCGGAAAAGCCAGACTGACGATGATGTTGCGCGAGTCTCCAGATGAAGCAGTCAGTACCTCACAGCCCATACCTCCTTTCCCCTGAGAACGGGAAGGAAGTGGAAGGTTGTCAGCGCGGTCGAAGATGCCCAGGCAGCAGTCCAGCTGAAGGAGGTCATGGGGCACACCCAGTCAGACAGAAGAGGGTTCGGGCACCATGACAGAGCTCCGATGTGGTCCGGGGCGACAACTAAGGAACGCAGAGACATGGTGGTTCAGGAGATCCACGAGGGAGAGGACGAATTGAGAAGGCGAAAGGCTGCCCATCAGGCGCAGTAAGGTCAGTGGATGTCATGCGAAGGGATAGTGCAGAAGTCCCTTACCTAGAGTGAGATATGGCTTATGGCACTACTACGCTTAAATTTGGTCGTACGACCCTCTACGATGTCTTGCCATCAGATGCCACCTGGTCAAGTGGAGTAAAGCCGTCCTGTCCCTCTGTAAAAAGGTCCAAACAGCGGAGCACGTATTGTCCGCATACAAAGTATCTCTAACCCAAGGCCGATTCACATGGTGCCACAACAAAGTCCTTGCGAGTTGGCGGCCATAGTGGATGTAGCCAGAATGCAGGCCAGGCGAGGCCGCTGGGAATTTACTTCGTCCGAGCCGAGCAGCAACGCAGAGACAAGGAAGAATGCGCTGCCAACTTGCTGTTTCCGACCGTTTTCGATGGCGTGGGTGACTCTGGGAGCTAACCGTGGACTTAATGGGCCCTGAGGTGATCCGACAGTTTATCTTGTGACCTCAAATCATACTTCATACCTCGACGGCCAAGCAGCTAACGCCGATTGACCTATCGAACTACTTTCGGTAGTCTCATACGAGTCAAATATAGAGGAGCAGCACGTGTACAAGATGGAAAAGTACGGTGACATGGTCGCTAATCTCAGACAAGACGGGTACACTTTCAGGCTATTCGCCGCTGGGGTAGGCGCAAGAGGTCTAGTCTCCTACTTCATGTATGATGTGTTAAAGCAGGGGTCACCAGACTTTTTTCACTGCGGGCCGGATAACTGACACAATGACGAGCGAGGGCCGGATAGTCATTCTTTACAATACTTGCGCCGGTCTCCGTGGCGAAGGTCTTACGGACGAGGTTCATAATCCCTTATACCCGCGTTCGAAACACAGCTGCGCGCGATTTAGCAGCAGACAACGTTGCGCTGGTTTTTACGCTATGTTATGGGTGCCGGTCGTTCAGAAAGCAATGGTAAACTACTGAACGTAAACTTGCCAAGACATCAACAACAGCAAACAATACATGTGTTGACTGCAAACCTCCTGTAAAGGATATGCAACTAACTTTAACAATAAGTGCAAGCTAGAACGAAAGCTCTGGGAAAAAAGACGAAAAACTAAGTTAATCATGGAAAGGGCGTGCAATGCGCGCGCGCGCACACACACACACACACACACACACACACACACACACACACACACACACACACACACACAAAGACCATGACATTTATTTACTAAACATAGTTACATCAGACATAATGTGCACATATCCGAATCTCACAAACAAAGCAGCAAAAGAGGTCAGTGAGATTTGTGAAACTGACGTGTGGCTTTCAAAATACCATCAATGTTTGGTTTGGAATTGCTGCATCCAATCAAGAGAATTGCTTTCAAATATTCATCAGTCAATCTCACTCGATTTGATGACTTCACAGACTTCATTTTTGAAAATGCTTGCTCACAGACATAAGTTGTTCCAAACACTGATGCCATACCAGCGGCAAATTTCTTAAGTTTCGGAAACTCCAACATCAGTTAAGCAGTGGTACTTCCTTCTCTGTGCTTCTCTTTCAACAAGTCAGTTGCTTGCAAATCAATGAGATCCAACTGTGGTTCAACTGGCACATCATCAAGGTTACAATGAAACGGATTCTGGAACAGAAGAATGTCACTCTCAATTCTGTCAAGATCTGAAAATCTCTCCAAACTCTTTGAAACAGTGAAAATTAGATAGATTTTCTCCTTCCAGTTGTGCTTCCAACAATGACAGCTTTCTCCGAAATCCTTTGATGGTTCTGTAGAGATCACAGACGAGGTAATCCTGTCCCCGAAGATTCAAGTTCAATTCATTCATGTCGACCAAAAATGACAATTTTGACATCCGGGTAGGATCTGACAGCTGTGGATCAACTCTATCTTTTTCAGTGAGGAAAACATCTATTTCGTTTCGGAGCTTGTAAAAATGAAGCAGAACTTTATCGCAGCTGAGCCACCTGACTGATGTGTGTTAAGGCAAGTCACAGAATTCAGAATCAATTTCTTCAAGAAAAGCCTAGAACTGACGGTGAATGAATGCGTTTTCCCGATTGAACTTCACAGCAGAAACGACTGGTTTCAGTACATAATAAATATCTAAGTATTTCCCACACAGCACTTGCTGATGTACGATGCAGTGTATGAACCGAGCTCCCGGAATTTGCTAATCTTCCAACTTAGTCCTGATCTGCTCCACCAGACCCTACCTCACTCCAGCCATGTTTTTTTCCTCCATCAACTGTAACACCTCGAAGCTGATTCCACCGAAGGTTATAGTATTGCAAAATTGTTTGCACTTCCACGAAAATGACTTTCCCAGTTGTTGTTCCACGCCATCTCTTCCGTTAAATGAAAGTCAAAATTGTCACCACGAATGAACACGAGAAGTTGTTACGTACTGTAGAGATCAGTAGACTCATCCAGCGACAGAGAATACCACAAGTTCCTAGCTTTCTCGCGTATCTGTATCACTATGTTCTCTCCAAGTTCTTCTGTTCTTCGCACAACTGAACTTGCCGAGAGGCTGATAGTTCCAAACAAATCGGCTTTCTCAGGAAACAAGTCATTTGCTGCTTCGATCATACACTCTTTGATGAAGTTGCCACTAGTAAACGGTTTTCCTCGTTCTGCCATCTTATGCACTGTTGTGTAATTTGTACGAGTGACGGATTCATTTTCAACAAATTTTCTTGTGAACAGATTTCTTTGTTTCAAAACGACGTTTAATGGTCTCATATTCCCAGAGCGTAACTTTCCAGAAAACGTTTAATATGTTGATAGATGTTTTGTTTCGTTGTGACGCCAAAGATTGTACTCTTTCAAAACGGCAACACTTTCGCTGCATATAACGCAACTGGTTTTCTGGTCTTTTGTTACAACAAAGAAGTACTTTACTTCCCATTCTTCATTGAAAAATCGACACTCGGCGTCCACTTTTCTTTTCCTAGTAGCCATAATCAAGGGTGAAGTACAAGGGATCTGAAAATGATAAAAGACATTAAATTAGAAATATAATTAAAACCCTATTGAAACACAAGAAAAGTAGAGGATTAGGGGTCACTGGTGACGCTGCGGTACCTTGGTACCTTTGTGTAACCGCACAGAGACAATAGAGATAATAGCACAAAGCCGACTGCTCATGGGCCGTAGAAGAAGAGAGGAATAAGACGACAAAGAGAATCGCATTCTATCTCTACGGCTAACAAGAAAAAAAAACGATTTAGAGATATCATAAGAAATTCAGGTCCGTGTACAGGGAATCAGAATTGAAAAGATACAACATCTGATTAATAATGTCAATGCCCTAATAAATAAAATTCTTGATTAGAAGCGATGATAAAATGGGCATCCCCATGAAAAAACATACACATTATCATCCTTCACAGTACCAGTGATCTTCCATCACAGCATGGGTGGTCATCCAACACAGTACCAGTGATCCTCATCAAAGCATGGATAATCATCCAACACTGTAACTGTAGTCTGATACAAAACACCAGCAATTATCAGACAACAAGAATGAACAAAGCTCATTCATTCAGTAGCATGTCCTTTGCAGAACCTCGCTCCCATAACAACCTTCCGGAAAACCTCATATCATAAGTAAGATTTCCCGCTTCAGATACATCCATCTGGAGATCATCCACCACATCCTGCGCCCATCTTCTCTTTGGCCTTCCTCTTCCTCTCTTCCCAGGCATATACCCCTCCATTATTGTTCTCAGGCACAGACATAGCTATTATCTTCCTATATTCCTATTTAAACTATGAAGGTTCATTCAAAACTCATGCCACAGCAGATAATGGTCAATCCACAATCATCCTCTTGGATCGTTTGGATCTTCACAAGGCCTGTCTGCCCTCTCAACTGTGGTCTGGAAAAACAGTGGCCACGCTCGGTTGTGCCTGGGGCATGTGCGCCTATGTGCTTTGTAGTGGCTCAGAGGGATGAGTTCAAACCCTCTGCTGAAAATTAGACATCAGCATCACTTCGGCCTCAGTTGTTCTCAAGGCCAAAGAGGCGAGAACATGGAGTGACTGGGCTCTTATAGGCACGCCAACACAACATCCCAGCATCCTATGCATTTTTTTTTACCAGGGTATCATTGGATATGCTACTCCATACTCTTGTAGAGCCGCGGCAGGCGGCTAAAATTGGTAATAGAATATGTCTCATATTAAGGTTTGCAAAATATATAAATAGGGCTGCCTAAATAAACAGCCTAGTGCAGCCAGGAGGTCTCCGCACGTGTGAAGATATCCTATTATTCTAAACATAATATTTAGATTTAAATTGTATCACAACGTCTTGTGTTTCATACGTTATATCAAGCAAAGTTCGAGTACCGACGGCGGGCCGGATGAAATGACGTCGCGGGCCGTAGTTTGGTGACCACGTGTTAAAGCAAATGGCCATAAAAGGACAAGCGAGAACTCGGGCAAAAAACAACTGGGTGAGGCAGCCAAAACTGGGCACCATATACCCAGTGACATCACCCCACCCACGGGATGCCTGTACAACATGTGTAAAACTCCCTGAAAGAAACATCACCATATGACGGGGTTTGTATCAATCCTCAATAAGTGCGCGACTCTGCCCAGACATGAAAAGCCTCATCAAGAAAGTAACGAACGCAATCAACCCATCAGAAGCCGGGAAGCTGACAACAAACAGCATAAAGTAAGAAAATAAAGTACAAGCTACACCATAAACACCACTACATAGCCAAGTGGAAAACTCGAAGGCTGAAAGAGAGTACTCGTACCAAAAATTGGATTGGATTGGATTGAATTGGATTGTTGTCCCATTTATAACAGTGCATTTAGCACTACTAAAACATGTCTGGAAGAGGTAACGGCGGCCAGGGACTCGGCAAAGGAGGCGCTAAGCGTCACCGCAAAGTCCTGCGCGATAACATCCAGGGTATCACCAAACCCGCCATCCGCCGACTGGCTCGGCGAGAAGGTATCAAGCGCATCTCCGGGCTCATGTATGAAGAAACCCGAGGTGTCCTCAAGGTGTTCCTAGAGAACGTCATCCGCGACGCTGTCAGCTACACCGAGCACGCCAAGAGGAAGACCGTCACCGCCATGGACGTCGTCGAACCCTAACCATTTACTTCAGCCCTGTACAATATGTGTTGTTGTCTTTTGGTGTTTACTGCGCTCGCCCGTTCCCTAGCAATGTAGCACAACGGACAAATCTACAGGTGCTCAGCCTTCCTGTGAAACCCGCCACAACACCACGTGTTGCAGGCTTTCTGTCGCTGGGTTTCTAAGAACGGTAGCCCACCGGACAAACTCGTAAGTGCTCAGTCTCACCCACACAAAGCAGACCAGACAGATAGCGAACTCTGGTGCATTCAGGAAAATGGTTAAACTGATGTCAATCTATAGGTCACCCCAAGAGACACTGGCCAGAGAAGGAGGTCCCAGTTCACGCGGCAGAGTCCATGCCAGAGAGTCTTCAATCCTGAAGAATTGACCCCACAACCTTCATGTTTACAACAAAAGCCATTGCACCTTGTTCAGGGGGACAGCTACCGGCGGCATGCTCCGGATTGCCCATGAAGCTATCGTCGCCCTTGGTCCGGATTGCCCATGAAGCTATCGTCGCCCTTGGTCCGGATTGCCCATGAAACTATCGTCGCCCTTGGTCCGGATTGCCCATGAAACTATCGTCGCCCTTGGTCCGGATTGCCCATGAGGCTATCGTCGCCCTGGGTCGGGATTGCTCATGAAGCTATCGTCGACATGGTCCGGATTTCTGTCCTCTTGTTCAGGGGAAGAGCTACTGTCGACATGGTCCGGATTGCCATGACCCCCTTATTCAGGGGGAAAATCACAGCTACCGTTCCATGGTGAAACGTTCAGGCAGGGGACACAACTTCAGGAGAGAATCGTCGCTGGCACTACGGAGTACTGGTTCATGAAGGAGGGACCCCCCTCTAAGTCAATGTCAAATGAGGCGGGGGATGCTGACAACCCGATTGACTGCCATCCCCACCAGGCTAATGACGTGATGTCGCGGACCTGAGAGAGAACTGTGCCAGTAAAAATTCATGTCCAGAAACCGGCTTTTCAGGCGGACCTCCCAGAGATGTATGCTGGCAATCAGCGCCGCCGACATGGTGTCTGTAATGATGATCTCTGGTGATGACTCTCCACATGTTGTCAGTGTTGTCTGTAATGTCATGTACCCATTAGGGTTAGGATTAGGGTTTAGAGGTTAAGGGTTTAGGGGTTAATGGTTAGGAGTTAAGGGTTAGGGTTAGGGTTTGGACTAACTGTAACCCTAACCCTAAACCCAGGGTATACCCAGGGTAATGGTATTTGTCTGTATTTAACTCCTCGAGCATGGGGACATCAAAATCATATATGTCTAGCACCATATACCCTAAACTATAGGCTAATAATATTAGCCTATAGTTTAGGATATATGGTGCTAGACCATGTTGTACAGACATCCAGTGGGTGCTAGACCATGTTGTACAGACATCCAGTGGATGCTAGACCAAGTTACATTCTTTGACCTTATTTTCTTGTATAGGGTTGTTTTCCTTAGAAGTATACTTAAAAGAATAAAATACAAACAATTATGTTTGTCAACATACATGATGCATATAGAACTACTAGTAGAAACATGAAAAATGGAAAGATGACGTGAAAATGAATACTTACTGATTCAATGGCAAAAACATTCCATCGTGGAAAATGGGAAGTAGAGGTGTGTGACAGTAATGACTTAATAGTTGTTAATATGGCAGAAGACATGTTGTATTACAAGATATCAAATTAAAGGGGGTTGCATATGGGAATCTACTGTTTGTAAAATTTCATTCAAATAATGGTAAATTACCCAACACATATTGAAAACAAAGGGATACATTTATTTGATATGTCCACTTACCATGGCAATTTTCTTTATTTTGTGATGATAGTCTAATTACATTAAGTAAATAATGATAAACACACCACTTTTCTTCATAAATATCACAAGAGCTGCTACGCAATACCTTCAAAATGTAATTATAACATCATATGTTGAAGTACATAATTTTCACACAACATTGAAAAAAGTCAGGAAAACACTGGACAGAACTGTACTCAGTAGAATAAGAACCAACATTTACACTATTTTATAATTAGTTATAAATATTGCTAAGCTTATTTGTGATTGGCAAAGCACATTTAAGGGCACAAGTGTGTCCCCTCAGAGCAAACATAATTTGACATGTGCCATCATGTGATGATGAACTTTCACCATCAGGTTTGTTTTCTCTAAAACCACCAGCTGTATAATTTAACTGAATAAATACATTACTGCACATTCTATCAGAATCTGTGACAAAGTCCTTTAAATCGTAATAACTGTAATATTTGATAATTAAATGTGATTATCTACACAGATGGTTCGGTGTCAAGAGGTGAGAGAAGTGGCTGGGGGTTCATAGCCAAAGCCAATGGTCGATGTTTGGGGCAGGAGAGCCTAGCATATAATACCACAGCATCCAGCTTAAGAATGGAGGTGGAGGCAGTCACTGCGGCTCTCCGCTGGATGGAGAATACGTCACACACACACATCGTGATTGTAACTGACTCAGAAAGCATGCTGACGAGGGTGAGGACGGGCAGGTTTCGTGCGGAGTGACTTGCTTCGCTTCGGAGGTCACGGGTGACAAGCATCGCCTAGATCTTTTCTCCGGGGCATGCCGGTGTGCTGGGAAATGAACAGGCGGAGAGATTGGCTGGCTCTGCAGAACTTGGTGGAGTATTGATACATGACAAGGCAGATGTGGTTGCGGCCTTGTGGGAGCACGTGAACACCTCGGAGGAGCAAATGGATTACCATGGTCTGGCAAGAATGAGACAGCGAGGAGTGACGAGGGGATCTGGCCGACTCTCAACGCTCAGAGGAAAGGCGAGACAGTCTTATAATCAGATTGCTACTGGTACTATTAGTGTTGGGAATCTTCGCTGGCTACTGAGGATGGGGACGGAGCACTTATGGGAATGCCCCGAATGCTGTGATGTCGATTCCTAAATCAATCAATCAATCAACTGTAATTTAAAATTGTTTTAAACAATAATCTGATGTAAATCGACAAGTTCGAAAACTTGTGGACGCTGCCATTTCTGAAATCAGACCATGAACCACAAAATATCAGAGATTTGTTCACAACTTTGAGCTAATGTGACTGTTAGTTTCCGATAAATTGATATGAAGGAAGTCTGGAATGTAAATTTCTAGTTACTGAGCATTGAAATTACGGAAGATATCAGGAAAAAAACAAAAATAAATAAACTCCATTGTTGAAGATAACATAAAAAAAATCATAAACCTTGTTCTTCAGGGATTAGAACCAGAATCCCTTGATGTGTGAGGCCAGTATGCTGACCCATAAGCCAGATGTTATCCATAGCCGTACACTGATTAACTAGACATGGATCACAAATACTGTTTACTTGGATTTTGTTCTGTAACGAAGTATACATCATGTATCACTTATAAAACGTAATACATGTAAAGGGAGCCTTTGCACAACTAAAGGTGCACTGAGCATATAGTGATCAACCCATATTTTGATAAACCAATCAGTGGGTTATGTGGCCAGTATCACCCTCTTAAAGAGTGAACTTTTAAAGATCAAGAGGCCGTATTTTTGGACTATATTTCCAAACGTCATAAATCATAAATGTGTAATGTCCCTCTTTACTACCACTTATAATGTCAGTATAGATTACATAACCCTGGAGATAGTTCATCATTATTCTTCAACAGTAAATCACAGTTCTTAGAGAGTATCGTGCATCAAACCTTAGTGTTCTTTAACTGATTAAGAAGCAGAAGGATGATTAATCGCCGTAAGCAATTTCACATGGCTGCCGTTGACTTATTATTGATTATATTCTTCCCTATAATCTTCCTGTTTAGACATTAATAGCCAAAGAGTGAGATAAATCGTACATATTCTTCCTTGTCTTCTTCCTTTTTTTTCACTGAAAAGGACCTTGGAGCAAATAAGTGATTTTATCTCCTAAACTGTGGCCTAGTGTAAATGAAATCTCTACAATTGTATATCTTTTTCTACTACACGAATAACCATTACATTTGTGTATACCAAGAGCAAGAAATGTTTTGATTTTCTTTGGTGGTTTAAATTCAAGCAGTGAAGATATGAATAAAGAAATATCATCGGAGTAACATATAAAAATCATATCTAAAATTTGAATAACGAAGACACAAACAATAGATTGCACGATTTATTGCATGGCATATTTCGCTGCATCTCGTCAGGTACATACTGCAGAAATCACACAACTTACGTGAATTAACTAGATAAATCCTTCAAGTTGAAATATACACAATTTCGCACAGTAATGTCACTTATCTACCACGGTAATTTTAAGCTGACTAACATGTCTTTCTGTTTACACAATTCTGGCTTGCGTTGATAAATCATAATTGCTTCTGCAAATTTTAACAAGCGAGTATTTTGTGTTCTAAACAACACGCGAAATGCAGTGTCTCTGGACACAACATGGCCACTGGCGACAATGTGCCTGCCGATTGAAGACGCCGGGAGCTTCCGGTGTGTCGGCTCCTCGCGGCTAGCATCTCCTGTGTGTTGTATCTTGTTGACCCATTGAGGTATGTGTTCTGACACCCGTTTGTTAAGCTGTCTCTCCGTTCGACCAATGTAAACGGCCTGGCATCTACATGTGAATTGGTAAATACAATTGTTTGTGGCGTACAGAGGAACAGGCTCTTTGACTGTTGGTGTAGGAATGGGTACAGTTTTACATCTAATGACTGGAGTTGCCGCACAGAATGTTCGACCTACTGCTGTAGTAAGCCGGTCTTGTAGACGTTGCATTACGTCATCCCCTCGAAAGGTTAGCTGGATGAATACCTTGAGTTTAGGGACTGTAGTTACGTCTGCTTTGGGTTTGGGCTGTTGGCAATGGCGCTTTATAAATCCTGTGGAGTACCCATTCAGGTTTAAGACATTCTTCAGAGTTTCAAATTCCTCTGTCAGTGTGTCCTGGGTGCATATCTTTCTAGCACGGTCAAACAAGGTCCGTACTAAGCCCCGTTTGTACTGGACAGGTGTGAAGCTCTGAAAATTTAGGTATTGGCCAGTCCATGTTTCTTTGCGATACACCGATCTTTGAATTGTGCCGTCTGCTCTACGTCTCATTAGAATATCTAGGAATGGTAACGCTTCGTTGTGTTCGTGTTCCATAGATAGAGAGATGTTTTTATGCGTCTTGTTCATTGTGGCCTGAAACGATGTTGCTTGTAGCTCGTCTGTGGTGATAATTAGTATATCGTCCACATAACGCCGGTAAAAGGCCAAGTTGTTGATGTCTGAGGATCTCTTTTCTTCTAAGTGTGCCATGAAGATGTCCGCTAGAATAGGACCAAGAGGACTCCCCATGGCCACTCCGTCAATTTGGCGGTATGACTTAGTTAGAAAATTGAATTGGATGTTGGCTGAAGGCCAAACTGGTAGATTTAGAACACCAGTATCGCACAACACCTAGCTGTGTCCATTCCGCGGTGCTCACACACAGGTCTAGTCTATACAGCACAGAATACCCTAGCTGTGTCCATACCGCGGTGCTCACACACAGGTCTAGTCTATACAGCACAGAATACCCTAGCTGTGTCCATACCGCGGTGCTCACACACAGGTCTAGTGTACCCTAGCTGTGTCCATACCGCGGTGCTCACACACAGGTCTAGCCTATACAGCACAGAATACCCTAGCTGTGTCCACACCGCGGTGCTCACACACAGGTCTAGCTTATACAGCACAGAATACCCTAGCTGTGTCCATACCGCGGTGCTCACACACAGGTCTAGTGTACCCTAGCTGTGTCCATACCGCGGTGCTCACACACAGGTCTAGTGATACCGTGGTGCTCACACACAGGTCTAGTGTACCCTAGCTGTGTCCATACCGCGGTGCTCACACACAGGTCTAGCTTATACAGCACAGAATACCCTAGCTGTGTCCATACCGTGGTGCTCACACACAGGTCTAGCTTATACAGCACAGAATACCCTAGCTGTGTCCATACCGTGGTGCTCACACACAGGTCTAGCTTATACAGCACAGAATACCCTAGCTGTGTCCATACCGTGGTGCTCACACACAGGTCTAGCTTATACAGCACAGAATACCCTAGCTGTGTCCATACCGTGGTGCTCACACACAGGTCTAGCTTATACAGCACAGAATGCCCTAGCTGTGTCCATACCGCAGTGCTCACACACAGGTCTAATGTACCCTAGCTGTGTCCATACCGCGGTGCTCACACACAGGTCTAGTGTACGTACCCTAGCTGTGTCCATACCGTGGTGCTCACAAACAGGTCTAGCTTATACAGCACAGAATACCCTAGCTGTGTCCATACCGTGGTGCTCACACACAGGTCTAGTGTACCCTAGCTGTGTCCATACCGCAGTGCTCACACACAGGTCTAGTGTACCCTAGCTGTGTCCATACCGCGGTGCTCACACACAGGTCTAGTGACCATTTACATGCTGCTCATACAGCACAGAATACCCTAGCTGTGTCCATACCGTGGTGCTCACACACAGGTCTAGCCTATACAGCACAGAATACCCTAGCTGTGTCCATACCGCGGTGCTCACACACAGGTCTAGTGTACCCTAGCTGTGTATATACTGCGGTGCTCACACACAGGTCTAGTGTACCCTAGCTGTGTCCATACGGCGGTGCTCACACACAGGTCTAGTGACCATTTACATGCTGCTCATACAGCACAGAATACCCTAGCTGTGTCCATACCGCGGTGCTCACACACAGGTCTAGCCTATATAGCACAGAATACCCTAGCTGTGTCCATACCGCGGTGCTCACACACAGGTCTAGCCTATACAGCACAGAATACCCTAGCTGTGTCCATACCGCAGTGCTCACACACAGGTCTAGCCTATACAGCACAGAATACCCTAGCTGTGTCCATACCGCGGTGCTCACACACAGGTCTAGCCTATACAGCACAGAATACCCTAGCTGTGTCCATACCGCGGTGCTCACACACAGGTCTAGCCTATATAGCACAGAATACCCTAGCTGTGTCCATACCGTGGTGCTCACACACAGGTCTAGCCTATACAGCACAGAATACCCTAGCTGTGTCCATACCGCGGTGCTCACACACAGGTCTAGTGACCATTTACATGCTGCTCATACAGCACAGAATACCCTAGCTGTGTCCATACCGCGGTGCTCACACACAGGTCTAGCTTATACAGCACAGAATGCCCTAGCTGTGCCCATCCCACATGCCAACTGGACACAAGCTAAAGGCAGTTCTCTATAGCAGGTGGCAAACATCATCATCATGCGCCCTGTCAAATGGCACAGGCATTCATGAATCTCCACATATTTTAGTCCCTGGTGATTTGGATGAATTCTATGGGTGTTATTCCCTTAGGCCATCCATCATCATTGTTTTGGTCTGCTTCTTCTATGACTTTACTTTCCAGCCGTCATGTTGTTTTCCAATGTTTTCCTTCTCATTACATGACCAACCGATAATAGAAGAATTGGACATTCACATCTGTGATTCAAAGACAGTTAAAGTGAGCCAAGTGAGTGTTGGTTATAGACACAACAGCCTTGGAGGAAAGGCTTCTGATCATAAAAGTGGACATGCACTATAAGGAATCATCTTCAGCTTGGTGAAAGCAGACTGTTTCAACAAATAGAGAAAAGCTCCTGCTGACATAGATGCCAGGCCCAACAGCTAGAGGCGTCCTACGTGGCCCATAGCCAGGTATGACTGAAGGAGGCTGTGACTGTCATAACAGGTCCCAGCTCCCAGCATAACAACAGTATACTAGTGTATTTATTAAGTTGTGTTATTGTTTCTCTGGTCATTGTATACTAGTGTATTTATTCATGCTTGATGCTACGCCATTTGTGTTGTTGTTTCTCTGGTCATTGCCTATGTTGTTAGGATGAGTATGCATTCTAAAGGACATTAGGAGCAGCATCTATTGTTTTAAACACAAATAAACATGACATATGTACACTGGGAAAAGTACTTGTCTTTTTATTCTAGTACAATACATTGCATGATTGGTTGATTCTGAAAGAAAGTTGTTGACTGCAAAGAGTTGCACAGAACATTTGGCGCAGCAGATATCAGTATTTATAGCTTTAGATAGTTATTCTTCTGCCTTTAAGAATCCTAATGGAGTATAGGCCCACAAACCATGCATAGCAAACCCTTTGTTGGCCAGTACACGGTTGGTTGGATGTGGTCTGATGTTTCTGCTGTATGAAATAGCCAGTCTCACATGAACCCTCATTGGTTGCCTTTCATGACCTGGATAGGAAATGACTGTTCTTGACTTCCCTCTCGTGGTCCCAGTAGCACACAGGTGCCTTAAATAGTTAGTCTGCTAATATTACATAATATGTAGTCTGCTACTGTGGTTCACCTTATATGCACCAATAGATGCCCAGTGAAGTGAAATAAAGATGTCAATTGCAATGAGAAAAAGAGTGTTGAAGTGCTACATAGAGCCTGTACTTTTGTATGGATGTGAAATGTGGACAATGAGCTGATAAGATGAAAAACATCTAATGCCAGTTGAAATGTTATTTCTGAAGAAAATGCAAAGAATACCATGGACAGACAGAAAAACCAATGAGTAAGTTTTACAAGAGGAAAATGAATACCGTAAACTGATTATAGAAATTAGACAGAATTATTTTGGGCACGTTATGAGAAGAAATAAACAAGATAGCATCCACTGTATGTCAGTGCTACATCGGATAGTATCTACTATATGTCAGTGCTACATCAGATAGTATCTACTGTATGTCTGTGCTACATCAGATGGTATCTACTGTATGTTTGTATTACATTAGATAGCATTTACTGTAAATCTGTGCTGTACAAGATTGAGAGGAAAAGAACAAGGAGAAGACAGAAAAGTAAATATCTGGATGGCTTGACCACATGGCATGGTTGGGACAAGAACACAGAGTTGATTCACGACAGGTGATCATGTAAGATGGCAAAATATGATCCCCCACGCTTACCAACATGGCACATGATGATGAAAGTGAAATAACTGTACCCTACAAGTTTTGCTTTTCTGTAGTGATAAGTAATTCAACAGAAGATACTGCTGTAGGGCTGTGCAGTCATGGCATTTCACATATACTATGTCAAGGAAAACTATAACAGTAGAAAGTACTACCAGCTTTCTGTTAGCGCCAAATGTTGGGCAGCGCTCACCAAACTCAACACAATGTGGTTTTTGGCAACTATTTCAGGCAGAGGAGCGCAATTGGGAGGATACACGCCTGACCCTAGTGGGAGGAAATGCAGCCTAAAGACTAAATGTCATGGCAGGGCAGACCAGGCCTTAACTAACAGTGAGCAACTGGTCAAGGATGGAAGCTGCGACAGGTGGACAGTTAGAGCATTCCTGTGTTGATCTGGCAGCTTCTGCAGCTTGTATTAGTGTTACCTTTCCTTTGGAGTAAACTAAGCAGGCCGAGGGAGGGATCATGCTGAATTGGCAACACAAGGTCTCTAAACTCATCCCAGGCTTTGTGCTACAGAGAGGTTATTTTATAAACTGTCTTCTATCAAGATGGCACGGTAATTGTCGGGTCAAGGAATCATGAAATGGAGTGATTAGCTGCCTTTCTCTCAACCTTTCACTTCCATAGAAAGCTCTGGTGCCCACTTGATGAGGTTGGGTAGAGCCATGAATCACACACAATCAGACAAAATACTTAAGAACTGTGCTTGTAGTTCCTTGCAATATCCACAACGCTATTTCATCTGTAAATCAGACTAAAGATATGTACTTACAGGTGTTCACTGCCACTCACAGAAGTTACAGAAAAAAGAATGAGACATCATAGATCATAAAAGACAACAGAAAAATTTTAAGCTATAAGCATGCTGGATTTGCCTCATTAATGAAATAGTACACCTTGATGTTTGGCCAGCTGGATACTACGACGGGGCTAAAGAGCATAAACTGCTGTCCTGTGTACATTTCCAAATGTAATCCTCTACAACTACTCCTGCAGTTACCTGGAACTAGCTTTGCAAGTTCCTTATTTCTCCAGTTTTTCCTGTTCCTTAGCATCGCTCCTTAAGGACAAAGAGCCTTATCTGTATAACCTCGTCTGGTTACTTTATCTCGTAAAGCTATGACCAAGTATTTTGCACGATCTGTTACGGGATTATCTCAAATTATTTTTGTAAACAAAGAGAAAATAAATGTCAAATCTCAGCATCAACTGGAGGAAAACATTTATGACAAACACATGAGAGAGTGACAATGACATTATAGAGAGTGACAATGACAGTTAAGAGAGTGACAAAGTATTCTCTTCCAGAGAATAATAAGTTACTTTAATATTATTTTATAAAATAACGATACATTTTCTGTGTTAATTTGTTGGCAAGTAACATTTTCCGACAAGACAGTTTATATGATGATTTATTTTACATTGTGCAGTCAAATGATTACACTGTGATCGTTGCATGTTAACCAGCAGATTTGAGATTTTTCACTATCAAAGCATGGCAATAATGTGCTGGCTTTCAGTACCATTGTTTTCTTATTTTGTAAACACCAATACCTCCCATGCCATACATCCTACCTAACATGCTGGAGTCAAAGATGGATGTCTTACCACAGATTATGCAGGTAGTTGTTATATGGACATGTACATTTAGTTAGTTGTATGGACATTTGTGTCAGGTCTTAGTCAGATATGACTGAGCTACCGTATAACAGTAGACGATACTACCTGCTTTCTGTTAGCGCCGAACATTGGGCGGCGCTTACCAAACCCGACACCCCTCATTGTGCCAATGGCTTCGGGCGGAAGAGCGCAATTGGGAGGGTACAAGCCTTATCCTGGTGCGAGAAATGCAACCTAAAGACAAAGTGTCATGGCAGGGCAGACCAGGCCCTAAGCCTTGGTTGGCGGCTGGTCTAGGATCGAAGCTTCGACAGGCGGACAATTAGAACATTGCTTTGCTGATCCGGCAGCTTCTGCAGCTTGTCTTGTTCCAGATGTATAGGCATTACCTTTCCTCTGGAGTGAACTAGGCAGGCAGAGAGAGGGATCATGCTGCATGGGCAACACATGATCTCTATATTTTAGCCCAGGCTTTGTTCTATGGAGAGGCAATAACTCCATCCCTTACAAACTATCGTCTGTCAAGACGGCATGGTGCCAATGATATGGACATTTAGCTAGTTGCATGGACATTTAGTTAGTTGTTGAATATACATTTAGTTAGTTAGTTGTAGGAATATGGATATTTAGTTGTATGGACATTTAGTTAGTTGTATGGACATGGACATTTATTTAGTTGTTGTATGAACATATACATTTAGTTAGTTGTTGTATGGACATGGACATTTAGCTAGCTGCATGGACATTTAGTTAGTTGTTGAATATATATTTAGTTAGTTATTGTAGGAATATTGGATATTTAGTTAGTTGTATGGATATTTAGTTAGCTGTATGGACATTTAGTTTTTTGTATGGACATTTAGTTAGTTGTTGTATGGACATGGACATTTATTTAGTTGTTGTATGAACATATACATTTAGTTAGTTGTTTTATAGACATGGACATTTAGTTGTTGTATGGTAATAGGCATTTAGTTAGTTGCAATACAGTAATGGACATTTAGTTAGTTGTTGTATGGTAATGGGCATTTAGTTAGTTGTTGTATGGTAATGGGCATTTAGTTAGTTGTTGTATGGTAATGGACAGTTAGTTAGTTGTTGTATGGTAATGGTAATTTAGTTAGTTGTTGTAAGGTAATGGGCATTTAGTTAGTTGTATGATAATGGGCATTTAGTTAGTTGTTGTATGGTAATGGGCATTTAGTTAGTTGTTGTATGGTAATAGGCATTTAGTTAGTTGTTGTATGGTAATTGACATTTAGTTAGTTGTTGTATGGTAATGTACATTTAGTTAGTTGTTGTACAGTAATGGGCATTTAGTTAGTTGTTGTATGGTAATGTACATTTAGTTAGTTGTTGTACTGTAATGGGCATTTAGTTAGTTGTTGTACAGTAATGGGCATTTAGTTAGTTGTTCTATGGTAATGGACATTTAGTTAGTTGTTAAACGGTAATGACCATTTAGTTAGTTGTATGGTAATGGACATTTAGTTAGTTGTTAAACGGTAATGAACATTTAGTTAGTTGTATGGTAATGGGCATTTAGTTAGTTGTTGTATGGTAATGGACATTTAGTTAGTTGTTGTATGGTAATGGGCATTTAGTTAGTTGTTCTATGGTAATGGACATTTAGTTAGTTGTTAAACGGTAATGAACATTTAGTTAGTTGTATGGTAATGGGCATTTAGTTAGTTGTTGTATGGTAATGGACATTTAGTTAGTTGTTGTATGGTAATGGGCATTTAGTTAGTTGTTGTACAGTAGTGGGCATTTAGTTGTTGTACAGTAATGGGCATTTAGGTAGTTGTTGTATGGTAATGGGCATTTAGTTAGTTGTTGTACAGTAATGGACATTTAGTTAGTTGTTGTACAGTAATGGGCATATAGTTAGTTGTGTGGACATTTAGTTAGTTGTTGTACAGTAATGGACATTTAGTTAGTTGTTGTACAGTAATAGGCATTTAGTTGGTTGGTGTATGGACATTTAGTTAGTTATTGTGTGGACATGGACATTTAGTTTGTTGTTGTATGGGCATTTAGTCATTTGTTGTGTGGACATGGGCATGGGCAGTTAGATAGTTGTTGTATGGACTTGGGTATTTAGTTAGTTGTTGTATGGACATTTAGTTACTTGTTGTATGGACATGGACATTTAGTTAGTTGTTGTACGGACATGGACATTTAGTTAGTTGTTGTATGGACATGGCAATTTAGTTAGTTGCTTTATGGACATTTAGTTAGTTATTATATGGTCATTTAGTTAGTTGTAAGAACATTTAGTTATTTGTTGTTTGGACATTTAGTTATTTGTTGTTTGGACATTTAATTAGTTGTATGGACAAATAGTTAATAGTTGTTTGGACATTTAGTTAGTTGTTGTATGGGCATGGGCATTTAGTTAATTGTATGGACATTTATTTAGTTGTTGAATATACATTTAATTGTTTTATGAACATGGGCATTTAGTTAGTTGTTGGACATTTAGTTAGTTTTTGTATAACCATTTAGTTAGTTCTTGTTTGGACATTTAGTTAGTTGTTGTGTGGACATGGACATTAAGTTAGCGGTTGTGTGGACATGGACATTTAGTTAGTTGTTATATGGACATGGACATTTACTTAGTTGTATGGGCATTTAGTTAGTTGTTGAATATAAATTTAGTAGTTGTATGGGCATTTAGTTGTTGTATGGACATTTAGTTAGTTGTTGTGTAAATATCTAGTTAGATGTTATATGGATATTTAGTTAGTAGGTGTATGGAAATGGGCAGGATATGTGATCAGGGAGGTAGAAATAGTCGCATGTAAATTGCACTGAACTGCAAAACCACAAGGTAATTGAAGAGCAGAAACTAACAAGAAACCAAATAAATAAGGATAATAATTTTCAAATTGAAACAAATAGCCAGGACTGAAGTAATATAAGCACAGCAACCCCTTCATCTGTGTTCCACATGATAGCATCTACTGCACATCTATGCTGTTCAAGACAGCATCCACAGTATGTCTCTGCTATACAAGATGTGTCTACTGTATGTCTGTGCTGTACAAGAAACATCTACCTCATGTATGTGCTGTACAAGACAGCATCTACTGTGTGTCTGTGCTGTACAAAATAACATCTACATCATTCTGTGCTGTACAAGACAAGATCTACCTCATGTATGTGCTGTACAAGACAAGATCTACCTCATGTACGTGCTGTACAAGATAACATCTACCCCATGTATGTGCTGTATAAGACATTATCTACCCCATGTATGTGCTATACAAGACATTATCTACCTCATGTATGTGCTGTATAAGACATTATCTACCCCATCGTATGTGCTATACAAGACATTATCTACCTCATGTATGTGCTATATAAGACATTATCTACCTCATGTATGTGCTGTACAAGACATTATCTACCTCATGTATGTGCTATATAAGACATTATCTACCTCATGTATGTGCTGTATAAGACATTATCTACCTCATGTACGTGCTGTACAAGATAACATCTACCCCATGTATGTGCTATACAAGACATTATCTACCTCATGTATGTGCTGTACAAGACAGTATTTACTGTATGCCCGTACTACACCATGTATATACTGTATATCCATGCTACATCAGATAGCATCTACTGTATATCTGTGCTGTACAAGATAACATCTACCCCATGTATGTGCTATACAAGACATTATCTACCTCATGTATGTGCTATACAAGACATTATCTACCTCATGTATGTGCTATACAAGACATTATCTACCTCATGTATGTGCTGTATAAGACATTATCTACCTCATGTATGTGATGTACAAGATAACATCTACCTCATGTATGTGCTATACATGACATTATCTACCTCATGTATGTGCTGTACAAGACATTATCTACCTCATGTATGTGCTGTATAAGACATTATCTACCTCATGTACATGCTGTACAAGATAACATCTACCCCATGTATGTGCTATATAAGACATTATCTACCTCATGTATGTGCTGTACAAGACATTATCTACCTCATGTATGTGCTATATAAGACATTATCTACCTCATGTATGTGCTTACAAGATAACATCTACCTCATGTATGTGCTATATAAGACATTATCTACCTCATGTATGTGCTGTACAAGACATTATCTACCTCATGTATGTGCTATATAAGACATTATCTAACTCATGTACATGCTGTACAAGATAACATCTACCCCATGTATGTGCTATATAAGACATTATCTACCTCATGTATGTGCTGTACAAGACATTATCTACCTCATGTATGTGCTATATAAGACATTATCTACCTCATGTATGTGCTGTACAAGACATTATCTACCTCATGTATGTGCTGTATAAGACATTATCTACCTCATGTATGTGCTGTACACGACATTATCTACCTCATGTATGTGCTATATAAGACATAATCTACCTCATGTACGTGCTGTACAAGATAACATCTACCTCATGTATGTGCTATATAAGACATTATCTACCTCATGTATGTGCTATATAAGACATTATCTACCTCATGTATGTGCTGTACAAGACATTATCTACCTCATGTATGTGCTATATAAGACATTATCTACCTCATGTATGTGCTGTATAAGACATTATCTACCTCATGTATGTGCTATATAAGACATTATCTACCTCATGTATGTGCTGTACAAGACATTATCTACCTCATGTATGTGCTGTACAAGACATTATCTACCTCATGTATGTGCTATATAAGACATTATCTACCTCATGTATGTGCTGTATAAGACATTATCTACCTCATGTATGTGCTGTACAAGATATTATCTACCTCATGTATGTGCTATATAAGACATTATCTACCTCATGTATGTGCTGTACAAGACATTATCTACCTCATGTATGTGCTATATAAGACATTATCTACCTCATGTATGTGCTGTATAAGACATTATCTACCTCATGTATGTGCTATATAAGACATTATCTACCTCATGTATGTGCTGTATAAGACATTATCTACCTCATGTACGTGCTGTACAAGATAACATCTACCCCATGTATGTGCTATACAAGACATTATCTACCTCATGTATGTGCTATATAAGACATTATCTACCTCATGTATGTGCTGTACAAGACATTATCTACCTCATGTATGTGCTATATAAGACATTATCTACCTCATGTATTTGCTGTATAAGACATTATCTACCTCATGTACGTGCTGTACAAGATAACATCTACCCCATGTATGTGCTATACAAGACATTATCTACCTCATGTATGTGCTGTACAAGACAGTATTTACTATATGCCCGTACTACACCATGTATATACTGTATATCCATGCTACATCAGATAGCATCTACTGTATATCTGTGCTGTACAAGATAACATCAATTGTATGACTACTACACACAATATTATTTGCTGTTTGTCTGTACTACACAAGATAGTATCAACTGTATGTCTGTACTACACAAAACATTAGCTTATAGTATCTACTGTATGTTTGTGCTATATCATATAGCACACACTGCACGTCCATTCTGCACAAGATAGCATCTACTGTATGTCCATGCTACACCAGATAGCATCTGTGCATGTGTGCTATATGATGTAACATGGGCATGCAGTGTGCTATATGATATAACATGAACATGCAGTGTGCTATATGATGTAACAGTGTGTAGTGTGTAATATGTCTGTGTTACATCAAATAGCACACACTGCATATCCATGTTACATCATATAGCACACACTGCATGTCCATGCTACATCATATATCACACACTGCATGTCCATGTTACATCATATAGCACACACTGCATGCCCATGTTACATCATATAGGACACTGCATGTCCATGTTACATCATATAGCACACTGCATGCCCATGTTACATCATATAGCAAACACTGCATGTCCATGCTACATCATATAGCACACACTGCATGTTCATGTTACATCATATAGCACACTGCATGTTCATGTTACATCATATGGCACACACTGCATGTTCATGTTACACCATATAGCACACACTGCATTTCCATATTACATCATATAGCACACATTGTATGTTCATGTTACATCATATAGCACATAATACATGTCCATGTTACATCATATAGCACACACTGCATGTTCATGTTATATCATATAGCACACACTGCATGT
The DNA here is from genome assembly GCA_963921405.1 of Cepaea hortensis. NCBI lineage: Eukaryota > Metazoa > Mollusca > Gastropoda > Stylommatophora > Helicidae > Cepaea > Cepaea hortensis. The sequence goes on from OY992879.1 coordinate 108,359,698, forward strand.
CCATGTTACATCATATAGCACACACTGCATGTCCATGTTACATCATATAGCACACACTGCATGTCCATGTTACATCATATAGCACACACTGCATGTCCATGTTACACCATATAGCACACACTGCATGTCCATGCTACATCATGTAGCACATACTTCATGTCCTTGCTACATCATATAGCACACACTGAATGCCCGTGCTGCAACAGATAGCATCTAATGTAGATGTGACTACACAACCACACACTGCGTGTCCATGTTACACCATATAGCACACACTGCATGTCCATGCTACATCATATAGCACATACTTCATGGCCTTGCTACATCATATAGCACACACTGAATGCCCGTGCTGCAACAGATAGCATCTAATGTAGACGTGACTACACAACCATACACTGCATGCACAGGAAACATTAACAACAATTAAACAGAAAAAGCAATTAACAATGCTGTGTAGACTGAAGAAATATAATAATGTACATTGGTAACGTAGAGAAAATAAATAACACCCATTATAATAACAAACACCAGGTTTTATGTTAAATTTGTTGAACCAATATGGCTGCAGGAAGCCACACAGACAAGAAATTAACATTTATGTAACAACTGTGTGCAGCACGAACATAAACAAAACACATATTACAATTATTGTGAAACTTTTAAACGATGTGTCAATAATAGAACAATTCCACATACACATATTTTTCTTTGGCTAAAACTACTCACACATTTAGGAGAATACAACTAGGAATTATAAACACAATTAGGAATTGAAAACTGAGGAATGTAGTGGCTACATGCTCCCATGCTGGCCATTGGTTGGAACCCACAGTGAGACTGAGGTTTAAATTGTCCTTGCTCCATGGCGACCCAGCCTAAAATGGGTGCCAGCGACCTAGGAGCAGAGATAGGCGACTTGCTACAGACCCAGTCACCGATTGTCTAGGAGCAGAGATAGGCGACTTGCTACAGACCCCGTCACTGATTGTCTAGGAGCAGAGATAGGCGACTTGCTACAGACCCAGTCACCGATTGTCTAGGAGCAGAGATAGGCGACTTGCTACAGACCCCGTCACTGATTGTCTACGAGCAGAGATAGGCGACTTGCTACAGACCCAGTCACCGATTGTCTAGGAGCAGAGATAGGCGACTTGCTACAGACCCCGTCACCGATTGTCTAGGAGCAGAGATAGGCGCCTTGCTACAGACCCCGTCACCGATTGTCTAGGAGCAGAGATAGGCGCCTTGCTACAGACCCCGTCACCGATTGTCTAGGAGCAAAGATAGGCGCCTTTCTACAGACCCCGTCACCGATTGTCTAGGAGCAGAGATAGGTGACTTGCTACAGACCCCGTCACCGATTGTCTAGGAGCAGAGATAGGCGACTTGCTACAGACCCCGTCACAGATTGTCTAGGAGCAGAGATAGGCGACTTGCTACAGACCCTGTCACCGATTGTCTAGGAGCAGAGATAGGTGACTTGCTACAGACCCCGTCACCGATTGTCTAGGAGCAGAGACAGGCGACTTGCTACAGACCCCGTCACCGATTGCCTAGGAGCAGAGATAGGCGACTTGCTACAGACCCCGTCACCGATTGTCTAGGAGCAGAGATAGGCGACTTGCTACAGACTCTGTCACCGATTGTCTAGGAGCAGAGATAGGCGACTTGCTACAGACCCCGTCACCGATTGTCTAGGAGCAGAGATAGGCGACTTGCTACAGACCTCGTCACCGATTGCCTAGGAGCAGAGATAGGCGCCTTGCTACAGACCCCGTCACCGATAGTTTAGGAGCAGAGATAGGCGACTTGCTACAGACCCCGTTACCGATTGTCTAGGAGCAGAGATAGGCGACTTGCTACAGACCCCGTCACCGATTGTCTAGGAGCAGAGATAGGCGACTTGCTACAGACCCCGTCACCGATTGTCTAGGAGCAGAGATAGGCGACTTGCTACAGACCCCGTCACCGATTGCCTAGGAGCAGAGATAGGCGACTTGCTACAGACCCCGTCACCGATAGTTTAGGAGCAGAGATAGGCGACTTGCTACAGACCCCGTCACGGATTGTCTAGGAGCAGAGATAGGCGACTTGCTACAGACCCCGTTACCGATTGTCTAGGAGCAGAGATAGGCGACTTGCTACAGACCCCGTCACCGATAGTTTAGGAGCAGAGATAGGCGACTTGCTACAGACCCCGTCACTGATTGCCTAGGAGCAGAGATAGGCGACTTGCTACAGACCCCGTCACCGATTGCCTAGGAGCAGAGATAGGCGACTTGCTACAGACCCCGTTACCGATTGCCTAGGAGCAGAGATAGGCGACTTGCTACAGACCCCGTCATCGATTGCCTAGGAGCAGAGATAGGCGACTTGCTACAGACCCTGTCACTGATTGCCTAGGAGCAGAGATAGGCGACTTGCTACAGACCCAGTCACCGATTGTCTAGGAGCAGAGATAGGCGACTTGCTACAGACCCCGTCACCGATTGCCTAGGAGCAGAGATAGGCGATTTGCTACAGACCCCGTCACTGATTGTCTAGGAGCAGAGATAGGCGACTTGCTACAGACCCCGTCACCGATTGCCTAGGAGCAGAGATAGGCGACTTGCTACAGACCCCGTCACTGATTGCCTAGGAGCAGAGATAGGCGACTTGCTACAGACCCCGTCACCGATTGCCTAGGAGCAGAGATAGGCGACTTGCTACAGACCCCGTCACCGATTGTCTAGGAGCAGAGATAGGCGACTTGCTACAGACCCCGTCACCGATTGCCTAGGAGCAGAGATAGGCGACTTGCTACAGACCCCGTCACCGATTGCCTAGGAGCAGAGATAGGCGACTTGCTACAGACCCTGTCACTGATTGCCTAGGAGCAGAGATAGGCGACTTGCTACAGACCCCGTCACCGATTGCCTAGGAGCAGAGATAGGCGACTTGCTACAGACCCCGTCACCGATTGCCTAGGAGCAGAGATAGGCGACTTGCTACAGACCCCGTTACCGATTGCCTAGGAGCAGAGATAGGCGACTTGCTACAGACCCCGTCACCGATTGCCAAGGAGCAGAGATAGGCGACTTGCTACAGACCCCGTCACCGATTGCCTAGGAGCAGAGATAGGCGACTTGCTACAGACCCCGTCACCGATTGCCTAGGAGCAGAGATAGGCGACTTGCTACAGACCCCGTCACCGATTGCCTAGGAGCAGATATAGGCGACTTGCTACAGACCCTGTCACTGATTGCCTAGGAGCAGAGATAGGCGACTTGCTACAGACCCCGTCACCGATTGCCTAGGAGCAGAGATAGGCGACTTGCTACAGACCCCGTCACCGATTGCCTAGGAGCAGAGATAGGCGACTTGCTACAGACCCCGTCACCGATTGCCTAGGAGCAGAGATAGGCGACTTGCTACAGACCCCGTCACTGATTGCCTAGGAGCAGAGATAGGCGACTTGCTACATACTCTGTCACCGATTGTCTAGGAGCAGAGGTAGGTGACTTGCTACATACCCCGTCACCGATAGTTTAGGAGCAGAGATAGGCGACTTGCTACAGACCCCGTCACTGATTGTCTAGGAGCAGAGATAGGCGACTTGCTACAGACCCCGTCACTGATTGCCTAGGAGCAGAGATAGGCGACTCGCTACAGACCCCGTCACCGATTGCCTCTTAGCAGAGATAGGCCACTTGCTACAGACCCCGTCACCGATTGCCATTTAGTCTATACGAGTATGGGACTAGCACCATATGGCCAATGGAAATAACCACAAGGCAAGTAAAGGTCATGAATAAACGCACATAGTGTTGTTTGGCGCTATAGAAGTGAGAAGAAGGAAGTAGAGACTAGAAGACGCACTAGGCAACATAAATTTGAAAGCTATAATCACCGACCAGAATTCGAACCTGTCACCTCCAAATGATGACACGGAGCCTCGCTGCAGGAACAAGTGTACTTGGACGCATGACCAACTAGACACCCCTGCATCCTGCATTTAAACCCATCAGTGTCCTGTACCTCCCATGGTAGCTTTTGATATTCCTAAGGCAAGTAAAGCGGTCCTTTACTTACAACTAGGACTCGCATATTTCGCCTTAGGTTGACCTGACTGTGATGAATATGGAAGCATAATAAATTATAACCAGATGGAAACAGTGGAAGAGGCCGCCACGTAAACGTTGGACGGAGGGAATAGCAGAGTCCATGGGAATATCGACATATGAAACCCATAATCGGGCACTCTCACGATGTTTATACTTAACCTCGACACCGCAAGGTACAAGAGGAACATGATGAGATGAGATGAGATGAGAATAAAGTATAACTGTATTTACGAGATGTGAACAACAAAGGATATCACTGGTGGTGAGTATGAACTAATGCCATAAAGCTTATATTTTTGTGTGGAACATGCTGAAGATAATTGCAGAGAACTGCAAAGATGAATTAAGTAATATATTAGGCGTTCATTTGAAAGCCGTTCCAATGGCTTTACTACAAAAGCATGAAAGAAACATTAACAGGTGTGGTAGAATTAAACAAAGAATTCATTTTGAATTAATTATGCACCATGGGCTGGTCAGAAGAAGTCGCCGTAGGCATTCAAGCCCACTCCATTGCTTAGGTAGGCGGCGAATGCCGTCCGTAAAAAAAAAAAGAAAGATTGTGGTTGCTCACTGAACCAAGTGTTTACCGCTTTCATTACGTCTGCATCTGTGTGAAATCGTTGCCCCTTGAGAGCTTTTTTTAGACGTCCGAACAAATGAAAATCACATGGTAACAAATCAGGACTATAGGCTGGATGTTGCAGAATTTCCCACTTCTTCCTTGCTAATGCTTCCTGCACGATCATTGCGACATGCGGACGAGCATTTTCGTGCAACATAATCACACCGCGAGAAAGCATGCCAGGTGGTTTATTCTTGATGGCTTTTTGGAGCTTGTCTAGTGTTTGCAAGTAGTGGGTAGAGCTGAAGCTGACACCAGGTTCTTTAAAGTCGGCCAACAATAGCCCTTCATGGTCAAAAAATGCGCTCAGCATAACCTTACCAGCGGAAACCTGTAACTTGAATGTTTTGGCTTTTGGGGATCCAGCATGCTTCCATTGCATGCTCTCTCTTTTGCTGCTCAGCTCAAAGTTGTGAGATCATGATTCATCGCCTGCCACTATGCGGAAGAGAAATGCATTACCCTCCACACTGTAACGCAGCAAGTGGTTCAAACACCATCCCATGCGTTCCTCTTTTTGGTGGTCAGTCAACATCCGTGGTACCCACTGTGAACACACCTTCCGATATTGCAGTTTCTTACGAACGACCTTTTGAATTGTCCCAATTTACACATCAAATTCTTTCGCTAGCAAACGTATTCTTCGACAACGGTTCATCTGTACTGCTGCATCAATTTTGGCAATGGTTTTTTTTCCCTTCTGTTGCAACAATATGCGCTTGACCCGGCCGTCGAAGATCTGTCGTGAACTGACGTCCTTTCCGAAACATTCATGCCCAGTCTGTAACTGTTGTCTTCGACACACATTTGTTACCGTACGCTGTCTGCATTCTTCGATGAATGTCCACTGGTCGACATCCTTCAAATGAAAGAAGCTGAATCACCGCTCTTTGAGATTCTTTGGACGGATTTTGGATCAACCCGGCCATTTTCTCAACGGTCAGAAACAGAACCTATGCATCATGGGACGATAAGCACATGCTCTTTTATTCATTGGTCAGTACTTATCACATAACTATGACATGATCATGTTCAACGTACGCAATTACGATGCGGCACGAACGGATTTCAAATAAACGCCTCTTATATCATAATAAAAATCCACTTGCAAAGGATCACACGCAAACTACAATACTAAAAATGCCAAGTCTTTTGATAACAAGCTATAAATATAAGAATAGAAATCCTGTGAATATATAACCTAAATAAGCCACACAATATGAAACGTGTAAGTATAACACTGCACATCCCTATGAAAGTAACTGATCGGTAGACATGAATAAACACAAATAAAATCCATTATCTGAAATATTAACAAAGACTAATTATCCCATGAATGGGTCTCAGAAACGGCCACCTACAGCTGTACTGAGCTGAGTCAAGAACCCACATCACTGCACATGGGACATTCCCACACGTGCTCCGTCCCCATCTGCCACTTCAGCTCTGGAGCATTAAATAAATGGGAAGCCAGCCCACAGTGGGATCTCTACAGGTCACAATGAATGGGAATCCAGCCCACAGTGGGATCTCTATAAGACACAATCAACGAGAATCCAGCCCACAGTGGGATCTCTACAGGACAATGAATAGGAATCCAGTCCACAGTGGGATCTCTACAGGACAATGAATGGGAATCCAGCCCACATGTGGGATCTCTACAGGACACAATGGGAATCCAGACCACGGTGGGGATCTCTACAGGACACAATGAATGGGAATCCAGCCCACAGTGGGATCTCTATAAGACACAATCAACGAGAATCCAGCCCACAGTGGGATCTCTACAGGACAATGAATAGGAATCCAGTCCACAGTGGGATCTCTACAGGACACAATGATGGGAATCCAGCCCACAGTGGGATCTCTACAGGACAATAAATGGTAATCCAGCCTACATTGGGATCTCTACATGATACACTGATGGGAATCCAGCCCACAATGGGATCTCTACAGGACAATGAGTGGGAATCCAGCCCACAGTGGGATCTCTATAGGACACAATGAATGCGAATCCAGCCTACACTGGGATCTCTACAGGACACGTTGGGAATCCAGCCCCCAGAGGGATCTCTACAGGACACATTGTGAGGGACTGGTGAAGGGACATAATTCTCTTGAAGGGCCTCGCCAGAACAGATGTATAGCAAACGTTAATTTCTGAAGATGAAAAAATAACCCGGAGGGGTTGTAGGGTATTGTACTAAAAAAGTTTATGCAATATAACATTTATATCTGGGACACCAGCATACAGACTGGAACCGCTGTCTATTGGCTTAAATATTGCAGACTGGAAAAATATGATCTGCCTTCCTATAAACATAATGTGTAGCTTGCTGACGTGACATTCTTCTCTGTGATGTCCTTTGAATATAATTTCAGCCTCAATTTACAGCTCTCAATGCTACTACTGCTAAAATGGCTCTCAGATAATATTTACTGGTGCTAAATAAGGTGTAATTTTAATGACTTCATTGTTTGAAAATATTGCCGGTCCAAGTTTTGTATTTACCTATTATGTTGCATGAACAGAGGGTAAATACAAAACTTGGACCGGCAATATTTTCACACTGCACAGTCATTAAAACTACACCTTATATCTTTCAAGTAATGTTTATTGTAAATCTACAAGATATATGCATCCAAAGTAAAACGCTCGCCCTCTAAGTCTACCACTTCCTGAGTATGTAAGGCTCTTACCCTAAGCACACGCTTTTCCCACTACGTTCTATTCTGACAATGTCCCTCCAGTTGATTTGTTAGGTTCAGTTCCACACTGTCTCCATCTGTGCTGACGCTCACTTAATCTTGTAGCTTGAATTTGCTTTCCTCTCTCTCTCTCTCTCTCTCTCTCTCTCTCTCTCTCTCTCTCTCTCTCTCTCTCTCTCTCTCTCTCTCTCTCTCTCCCTCTCCCTCCCTCCCTCTCGGCTTGGATCCATGTGTTCAGAGTGAGCAAATCAGCCTACACACGGATGTCGGATGTTTATGCACCTGCGCCAGCTCTAGGTTGTTTTCCTATCCTCCATTTATTGCTAAAACTATCTTTGATAGATCTAAGCACTATGTTTTAAAAATGATGCCAGTGAGTCAGATCTTGGCTTAATGTGCTCCAATTTTCTGATCCATGTAAATCTGTATCTAAAACTTCACATCGACTTTATAAACATCCTGCATTTAAACCCATCAATGCCCTGTGCCTGCTATGGTAACTGATGTATACACCTCTCTGTTTCATGATTATGATGCAGACTTAAACAAGGAACATGAAATTATCTGCGGCTGGATGTGATGTTTCACAGATAGCCAGTAATTTGGATGCCCATGTCCTTGTTTAGTCAACTGACATCCAGGTAAAAATACATTAACCAATAGCATAGGTTGAACAGGCCAAAGGTGAGTGGAAACACTAATCTGGCCACCATGTCGATGTCGCTGACACTGTTGCCAGCCTCCGGGTCGGCTGACTCCACCCTGCGCATTCGGTAGTCAGAGTTTCCCACAATGCATCTCCAGAATGCCAGCAGGCATGTCCGACATCCTGGCAAAAGAAAATCAACCATATACAGTATATCTGAATACTCTATACTGTCTCTCCCCGTCTCCCTGATTCTATCTGTGTGTCTCTCTCTCTTTCTCTCTCTCTCTCTCTCTCTCTCTCTCTCTCTCTCTCTGTTTCTATGTATCTCTCTGTCACTCTGTCTCCCTCTCACTTTTGCCTCTCTTGTTCTGTCTATATGTGCCTCTATCTGTCTCTGTGTCCCTCAGGTCCATCTGTCTGTCTCTCACTCCTTTTCACTGTCTGACCACTGCAGCCACTGACTGATACTGATCACTGCAGCCGCTGAGTGATACAGACAACAGCAGCCGCTGAGTGATACTGATCACTGAAGCCGCTGAGTGATACTGATCACTGCAGCCGCTGAGTGATACTGATCACTGCAGCCGCTGAGTGATACAGACAACAGCAGCCGCTGAGTGATACTGATCACTGCAGCCGCTGAGTGATACTGATCACTGCAGCCGCTGAGTGATACTGATCACTGCAGCCGCTGAGTGATACAGACAACAGCAGCCGCTGAGTGATACTGATCACTGCAGCCGCTGAGTGATACAGACAACAGCAGCCCCTGAGTGATACTGATCACTGCAGCCGCTGAGTGATACTGATCACTGCAGCCGCTGAGTGATACTGATCACTGCAGCCACTGAGTGATACTGATCACTGCAGCCGCTGAGTGATACAGACAACAGCAGCCGCTGAGTGATACTGATCACAGCAGCCGCTGAGTGCTGATGGGTCCACACAAATATGGGCTAGTGTCACATTCTCAGTAACTAGGACGCCTCAGGCGTGGGAGCGAGCTCTGGACTTTCTTCACTTTCAATGTAACTTCGTGTAATAATACACGTGTCAAGAAGATCTACCCCGGGAGCATTCACTGTTGAAGTAGTGTGACCTAATTAATAAAACAAAACATATAGACTAACACATATAGACTGTGTATACTCAGCCCACTTGGCAAAGATTGTGAGCGTACTTGACAAAGATTGTGAGTGTACACGACAAAGATTGTGAGTGTACTTGACAAAGATTGTGAGTGTATTTGGCAAAGATTGTGAGCGTACTTGACAAAGATTGTGAGTGTACTCGACAAAGATTGTGAGTGTACTTGGCAAAGATTGTGAGTGTACTTGACAAAGATTGTGAGTGTACTTGACAAAGATTGTGAGTGTACTTGACAAAGATTGTGAGTGTACTTGACAAAGATTGTGAGCGTACTTGGCAAAAATTGTGAGTGTACTTGACAAAGATTGTGAGTGTACTTGACAAAGATTGTGAGCGTATTTGACAAAAATTGTGAGTGTACTTGACAAAGATTGTGAGTGTACTTGACAAAGATTGTGAGCGTATTTGACAAAAATTGTGAGCGTACTTGACAAAGATTGTGAGTGTCCTTGACAAAGATTGTGAGTGTACTTGACAAAGATTGTGAGTGTACTTGACAAAGATTGTGAGTGTACACGACAAAGATTGTGAGTGTACTTGACAAAGATTGTGAGTGTACTTGACAAAGATTGTGAGTGTATTTGACAAAGATTGTGAACGTATTTGGCAAAAATTGTGAGCGTACTTGACAAAGATTGTGAGTGTACTTGACAAAGATTGTGAGCATACTTGACAAAGATTGTGAGTGTACTTGGCAAAGATCGTGAGCATACCTGACAAAGATTATGAGTGTAATCAACAAAGATTGTGAATGTACTTGACAAAGATTGTGCAGTACTTGACAAAGATTGTGAGTGTACTTGACAAAGATCGTCAGCATACTTGACAAAGATTGTGAGTGTACTTCACAAAAGTGTGTAAACTCAGTGTACTTGACAACGATGTGTCTAATTGGTGTACTTGACAACGATGTGTAAAATTGGTGAACTTGACAACTTGGTGTACTTGACAACGGTGTGCAAACTTGGTGTACTTGACAACGATGTGTAAACTTGGTGTACTTGACAACGATGTGTAAACTCTGTGTACTTGACAACGATGTGTAAACTTGGTGTACTTGACAACGATGTGTAAACTTGGTGTACTTGACAACGATGTGTAAACTTGGTGTACTTGACAACGATGTAAAATTTTGTGTACTTGACAACGTTGTATAAACTTGGTGTACTTGACAACGATGTAAAATTTGGTGTACTTGACAACGATGTGTAAACTTGGTGTACTTGACAAAGATGTATAAATTTGGTGTACTTGAAAAAAGTCGCTTAAAATTCGACAGGGTCGACTTCATTGCACCGGGTTTTATCCCATATGGCTCGGTCTCTTTCCGCAGCACGGAAAGTGTCGCACAAAGCACGAACTCCGTAGCTTTTAGCGACGACCCACAGGAGTCTCCGAAACATTTAACTCGTAAACCGAAGGACGCGGCCCGGAATCGAACCCACGACCTTCGGAGCACGAGTCAAACGGCTTGACCACTTCGCCACAGAGACTCCCAAAGAGACTCCTCCAGAGACTCTCCCCAGAGACTTGACAACGATGTAAAATTTGGTGTACTTGACAACGATGTGTAAACTTGGTGTACTTGACAACGGTGTGTAAGCTTGGTGTACTTGACAACGATGTGTAAACTCTGTGTACTTGACAATGGTGTGTAGACTCTGTGTACTTGACAATGGTGTGTAAACTTGGTGTACTTGACAACGGTGTGTAAACTTGGTATACTTGACAACAGTGTGTAAACTTGGTGTACTTGACAATGGTGTGTAAACTTGGTGTACTTGACAACAGTGTGTAAACTTGGTGTACTTGACAATGGTGTGTAAACTTGGTGTACTTGACAACGATGTGTAAACTTGGTGTACTTGACAACAGTGTGTAAACTTGGTGTACTTGACAATGGTGTGTAAACTTGGTGTACTTGACAATGGTGTGTAAACTTGGTGTACTTGACAACGATGTGTAAACTTGGTGTACTTGACAATGGTGTGTAAACTTGGTGTACTTGACAACAGTGTGTAAACTTGGTGTACTTGACAACGATGTGTAAACTTGGTGTACTTGACAACAGTGTGTAAACTTGGTGTACTTGACAACAGTGTGTAAACTTGGTGTACTTGACAACGATGTGTAAACTTGGTGTACTTGACAACAGTGTGTAAACTCGGTGTATACTGTATTTGACAACGATGTGTAAGCTTGGTGTACTTGACAACGATGTATACACTTGGTGTACTTGACAACGATGTGTAAACTTGGTGTACTTGACAACAGTGTGTAAACTTGGTGTACTTGACAACAGTGTGTAAACTTGGTGTACTTGACAACAGTGTGTAAACTTGGTGTACTTGACAACAGTGTGTAAACTTGGTGTACTTGACAACAGTGTGTAAACTTGGTGTACTTGACAACAGTGTGTAAACTTGGTGTACTTGACAACAGTGTGTAAACTCGGTGTACTTGACAACAGTGTGTAAACTTGGTGTACTTGACAACAGTGTGCAAACTTGGTGTACTTGACAACAGTGTGTAAACTTGGTGTACTTGACAACAGTGTGTAAACTTGGTGTACTTGACAACAGTGTGTAAACTCGGTGTATACTGTATTTGACAACGATGTGTAAACTTGGTGTACTTGACAACAGTGTGTAAACTTGGTGTACTTGACAACGATGTGTAAACTTGGTGTACTTGACAACGATGTGTAAACTCGGTGTATACTGTATTTGACAACGATGTGTAAACTCTGTGTACTTGACACAAGTCTGTAAACTAAGTGAACATGACAACAGTGTGTAAACTCGATGTACTTGACAACGATGTGTAAAACTCGGTGTACTTGACAAACATTGTCTGCATTCAGTGTGACTGACATAAGGAATAGTTTGAGAGTTATGTTTCCCTGTCTAACAGCTCCTTCAGAATCACGGATTGCAGTTCTTCAAGCAAGAAAACTTCGGTTTCACAGCCTGGTAACCATATATCCCCGTCTAGTGGGTTTATTTGTGCCTCTTCAACCTGCGTCACCAGCCATGGTTATAACTGATGTGATTAATTAAAGACTTGCTTTTTATTTACCGGTCGAAGATTACATCCACAGTGGCCCTTGTATGAAGGATTGGTACAAGAAATATGAATGCTTGTCTTAAAGACATACATATTAAAACAGCGAAGACTTTGTTGCAGTACATTTATATTTGAGAGAAAAACAAACAAAACCAAAACCATTAAATAAAAACAATAACAACTGAGACACATTTAGGAATTGAGGTTTGGGTTATAGGAGATTATGATCCACCGTAAACATGAACAGAGACTATGATTCTGCAGTATGCACCTGACGAGATGCAGCGAAATATTCCAGGCAATAAATCGTGCAACATCCTGTTTGTAGTTTCTGTGTATAAATTCGCCAAGGGAATACATTGTTTTGAGAGAACCAGCAGCCAGTGTAGCTCAGACACAAAGACAACTGGGGACATGGACAAAGTATAATTACTATAGCCCGGTGCTTATATAGCAAAGTATCACAGAATGTCTATAGCCCGGTGCTCATGTGTGTATTAGAAAACAACAGACACTCACTTTTGCCAGTGCTGTAATATTCTGCTCTGTCCTCTTTCTGGTGCTGGTTGTTCACCTGCAGTAAGGCTTCTCCTTCAAGCAGTAATTTGTCTTCAGGGGACAGCACTACTTTCTTGTTGACAAATGTGTTCGCCTGAAAATGTTAAACCACAACATGACCAGTTTCTACGCATGGCAAGGTGCAGACTATACCAAATGAGTATGATAATAACAGATCAGTATCAACAATGATTAATGTCCCCACGTGATGAGATCATATTCTCGTGAAAAATGAATAAGACAACGCCCATGAATCAAGTACATAACAATATCATGCAAGGACATCGACGTTCTTTCGCTTTCAACTCGGACGTAGTCCAGACGAGTCCTACTACTTCTAGTGCACCATACTGATTTTTGCGTGTGGATTAGTCTTCCCAATTACCAGTGTTCCTCGCCATTAGGCGAACCTACTCCGACTTCTGAGGTACTTGTGATTTACTTACCCGAGTCAACATTTTAGTCTAATTGACCGGTGTACGGGTTGATGCCTCGGCATCAGCACACCGGATGCTATCTAATTGGCCACGCTGACCTCCAAGGACTTAGAGAACTGACCGTAACTGCTGGGAACGAGACAGTGGAATGGCATGACAACATGATTTCAGCACCAAGATTTGCTCTAACATGATTTCAGCACCAAGATTTGCTCTTACATGATTTCAGCACCAAGACTTGGTCTAACATGATTTCAGCACCATGATTTGGTCTAACATTATTTCAGCACCAAGATTTGGTCTAACATTATTTCAGCACCAAGAGTTGGTCTAACATGATTTCAGCACTAAGATTTGGTTTAACATGACGATGACGATGAAGTTTATTGACAGTCACACAACTAGAATCATGATGGAGTGACATGCCAAAGAAAATTTTGGGACTGAATAACGTGAAAGGAAAATGTACCATACAGATAGAGCAACACATGTTCGGTCCATAATTAGACTGAAATAGTGACCAACAGCAAGAGCATACAGAGAGAAACTTAAAACATCATAATCATGAACATCATGCGGCCTATCAGCTGACGCAGGCATTCATGTCTCTACACAGATCTCGGTCATGGTGTTCTGGATTAATTTTACTGATGATATTCTTCCATGACACCGTCTCAGTCCATCCAGCATCATCTCGGTCTGCCTCTGCTTCTTTTCCCACTTATCTTTCCATCGTCACGATCTTTTCCAATGCCACTCTTCTCATCGCATGACCAAAGAATGCTGTTTATCTCTGTCTAATAGTTGTGTATAATTGTCTACTTTCATTAACCTCTGTCAGGCAGTCGTCGTTAGTTTGGTCTGGCAGTCCAAGGTTTTAGCAACATTCGTATCAGGAACCACATCTCCGATTCTTCCAAGGGTTTCTTAGTTTGTTCATTCATGTTCCATGATTCATCGCCTTACTGCAAAACAGAAACTTGGATCAGCAGACCTAAAACACCTGATCTTGTTTGGGGACACACACACACACACACACACGCACGCACACACACACACATACACACACACACACACACACACACAATTTAATGACTGAAGAAATGGGTGACTGAAGAAATGGTTGACTAAAGAAATCTTATTTAGGGACAAAAGAAAACAAAGCAGAATATGGCCGATAAATAAATGAGGAAAAAAAAAAACCACACACACGTACGCACGCACGCACGCACAAGCACTCTCTCTCTCTCTCTCTCTCTCTCTCTCTCTCTCTCTCTCTCTCTCTCTCTCTCTCTCTCTCTCCCCTCTCTCTCTCTCTCTCTCTCTCTCTCTCTCTCTCTCTCTCTCTTATAATACAGTCTAAGAGTCATGTTGGGACTGTAACAGTGATTGTGCCCCAAAATGTCAAAGATGAAAAGTAAGATTGAAAAGAAAAAGACAAGGTTATGAACATTAAACTTTACACATATATTCCACGATAAGACAAGGAAATTCAAGAACGATACAGAGAGATTGTGAGAAACAGATACAATGAGTTTACAAAGCATTAACGAACAATAAGAAGTATTGGGGGAGAGGAAGGGGGACCCATCCACGATAGAAGCAAGGGATATTACCGGAAAGAAAACAAAAGGTTAAGAAGAAATGGATGACTGAAGAAATGGTTGACTAAATAAATCTTATTTAGGGAAAAAAAGAAAACAAAGCAGAATATGACCGATAAATAAATGAAATATCACACACACACACACACACACACACACGCGCGCGCGCACAGAGAGAGAGGGAGGGGGGTTGGGAGAGAGAGATAGAGATAGAGAGAGAGAGCTTCAACATACCATAACCTCCTCATCATCTTCATCGGCGCCTCCTTCTTTAGGCATGAGTTTAGTGAAGTAGTTCACGGCAGCATATTCCATCAGTGCGGCCATCTCGTACACGATACACACGTTTAAGAACACGTCCAAGGCTGTAGCATAGGGCACTCTGGGCAAGCCCTCTCTAACGGTCATGCCGATGGCTGCTGTACTGAGTATAGTTGTTACACCTAGAGATATCAGGTCACTGATGTTACCAAGGGGCTAGGATAGCTGGCACACACACACACAAACACACAGCGAGACATAAGCTTATAACTCGAGTGTAGTCCATACACTTGCTACTATTACAGGATGTGCTATTAATGACTATGAAGTATTTGAGAATATTGCCGGTCAAAGTTTTGTATTCACACTCTGTAAAGTTCGTGCAACATAATAAGTAAATACAAAACTTGGACCGGCAATATTTTCAAACACTGCACAGTCATTAAAAAATACACCCTATACTAGTTGTTGCTACTACAGGGGAGTGTGCTGGACTTATTTAATCATGTGCATTAGCTTTCCTAGTCTCGCCCGCCATCAGGCGAACCTACTCCGACTTTTGAATTACTTGTAATTTGCGTCCCCAAGTCAAGGACGAGAAGTCAATAATTTAGTCCAACTGACTGTTGTAGAGGTTGAACTCGCTGCCACACCGGAAGTTTAAGAGCAAGCATTCTTATCACTTCAGCGATGCTGACCTCACACATCCCCTGTAAAGTACAGAATTTTTATCTAAATGTGTAAACAGTTTCAAAAGCAAGTTGATCCTTGCACCCGGCATCCTTCTGTATTGTTAGGTCTCTCCGAGAATATTGTGCTCATGAGCCAGGCGGCCTTAATTCCTCAGGCTCAAAGACACCTATGCCATACACCGCAAGGTACCATATTGGCAGTAAATGACAGTTTTGAATGACAGACCTGAATGATGAAGCCCGAAAAAGAACCAAAGACCTTCAGCCGACGAATTGGTCGGTAGAGATGAGAACAATAATCGCTGTGGCAAAGGTAGCCTTTTGCAATAAAAATGGTCAATTGCAGTGAGATAAAGAGTGTTAAAGTGCTTTTAGAAACTATACTGTTATATGTATGTGAAACATGGACATAAACAGACAAGCTAAAAACATTTAATGGCAATTTAAATTGCGGATTTTGAGACAAATGCAAAGAATACCACGGACGGACGGGAAAACAAGTGAGAAAATCCTTAAAGAAATAAATGAAAATCGTACACTGATTAAGAAATTAGGCTTAGGTAGCTAAGATTTTTTGAGCACATTGTAAGGAGAAATAAACACAAGAGAATACAACCCTGTCTTATCCCCCCTTAGCACCCCAATTCAGCTTGGTGTTTCACCAGATACTCTGCCAGCTGCTGTGATCTAACGCCCCGATGCCTATTGCATTCTCCCCAGCTATCAATGCTATGAGAAAGACATCAAATTTTATCTCTGAAACCAGATTTGAGGTCTGAGAAAGAGTGTTAGAAGAAAGAAGAAACATCCCTATTTAACAATACACTAATTCTGACCACTTTAAGTGTTAAATGGGCGTGCATTCATAGGCACTTTAGTGCTCTAATACCCCACTAGGTTATACCTGCTCATACCATGGGAGGGATGTTACTGGTATAAATAGTTACCAATGACAGTCGCGTATGTTATCTGCTCATACACATATAACATTCACATTAGACTGAATGACATCTGTCCACACACCGACAAGATTAATTATGAAACTAATATTGCACTGAACGGTGTCTGTTCACACTATAATTTTACACTTTATAAATTAACTATAATTCAATAAATGCACCAATCAAGTGCACTGTGAAGGCTGGGTGCAATGGATCTGCAAGACTATCTGACGCTCTGGCTGTACATTCTGATAGACTCCTGTTTGTCCATCCTTTGATGTTATCCCCAGCTTGTATCTCCTGTTTGTCCGTCCTTTGATGTTATCCCCAGCTTGCATCTGTGCCACCTCGCCTTGTACTCTTACCTCTAGCCTGGGAGGCATGGTGTCATGTCTTTGTAATAGCCCAGCATTTGTCACATGTCTCAGTGTTAATTCTCCCGTGACACGCTAAAATATGTCTTCACAAGCCAGGACTTTCATTCTCAGTGAGAGTAAGTACATATGTTTATTCAAAGAGAAGCTATGGTCAGTTGGAAGCTGTAGGTTCCATTTCAGGGGTGCGCATAGCTTTCGATTCTTCTGTTTCGTTTATTCTATAATTTCGACTTCTTGTCCGTGTATTCTATGAGGGCCCATCAATATCCGTGAATTTATTTCTGGTTATTTAACACGGGCTCAAGGATTCCACAACAATTCATGAATATGTTACAGATTGTCAAAGACTGAAGTATAGAGGTCTGAGGTCTGCCTCAAGATAGAAGACCACCGGGAAGAGTGGTCAACCTCAAGTAGATCAGAGGTAACACAGTGCCCCGATATGAGGGCAGGGTAGGTGATAGGAAGGGGGACTATTAACTAGTTCTCTCATGAGACACGGAGGTATCGACCAGATAGTTAGTACTCTGGTCACGGCAGAATCACGCCTACGTGATAGCCACGGAGAAGTGGATTGCCACTCAATACGAGACGGCTGCTATAAGCGTGCTGAGTGTGACAGCACGCAAGAAGCCGAAGGACGCACAAGGTCCTTCCGCGTGCTGTGTAGCCACGCGAGTAGGAAAGTGAGACTGGGGACTGACTTCTTAGCGAGCGCACCGTTTAGTGTCGATAGGGGTTTCTGTAGCCAAGTAGATAGAGATTAGCAATAGGGTTAGGAAACTAGTGATAGGCAATTCTGTGGCTTTGTGTGTGATTTGATAGCGACTGTTTTGTAAATGTAAAGAGCCAACGGCAATAAAATGTATCATCCATTTCCTCTCACACGACTTGCAAGTTCCTTGTGTGGTGCGAGAGAAGTAATCCTATGATGCCTGAAACATCGGTTGTTGACAGGCTAGGATTAAAGTGGTGTCAGAAGTGTGGCTTGAACAAATGTTCAAGCTAATACATTCACCCACGGCTCTAGACTAAGGTTACTAGTAGTGAATTACAAGGTTTAATTTGCGTCAGTGACTGATGACGTGTGCAGACTAGAACAAGGTGCGAGCTGAGCTGTGCCTATCGTGACAAAATAATGTTTATTTGTGTTTATTGAAATATTGTGTACTTATAATCATGTGTTCTTCGAAGTTGTAAGTATTGATATTATGATTTTCTTTCTTTTATTTATGTATTTACTTATTTGTTTATGAATAATTATCAAATATGATTCATGGCGGAGCGATACACTTGCCGGCGACAATATCGATTTTTGCAAGCTAAAAATAGCGCTGCGCCTCTGACGTATTACGACTGACAAACAGTTGTTTTACGCCATTTGCATTCAGCATCTGATTGTTTACAAATCGCCAAGCTGCTACCCGCCTGAATCTGTGCTTTATATCAACTATTATTTGTTTATTTAAGTTAGTGAATGAATATATTTATTTATTTAAACATTATTATTACATTTATATTTATTTCAAAGCAGTTATTGAATGTTTTTCGTACTTTTTCTATTTGTTTACCGTCGCGATGGCACTACTTTTGGCTATGCAAATTATACTTGGTCTGCACAACACTTCCATAGATTAAACTAGATTAGGAACGAAAGGCATAAGACGTTAGAACGAAGACAGGACATTGACATTTAATATTAATTAAACTACATTGTATATGTTCGGGGGCATGTCATTGTGATTGTACCAATTTGTCGAAAGTGATATGTCATTTGCAATTTGTTAATTGTTGCTGCTCTTGTGAACCAGGGTGAACAACAGCTGGTTAGAAAAATAACTCGTGTGTATGCCGTAATGCCAAACGAGGGGATCTGAGTGGCCAAACGATTGTGCCTGATTTTCTGGAACGTGAAGATGAGTATATCCAACGTATTTGGCATGCAATGTGATTAATAATGCATCTCTTTTTCAGCGTGTGATGCATTAGCATATTTTTGTGCTCTGTTTTTCAGGATAAAATTTTCCAGGTTATAAACTAAGAGTACAATTTGTAGTGCTCAGAGATTAAGAAACATAACATATCTAAGATAAATAGGCCGTATCTAAGATAAATAAGTGATTAAAAGAGTTCAGTGCCTGTCAACAGTAACTAATTAGCCAACAACATGGCAACTTTATCTGATTTCATAAAAGCAGGCAAAGAATTACAATACACAGGAAAGGAGCTAGAACAATATGCTGACCAAAAATTTAAAGAAGCAAAAGAGGCTGAGAGAAATGAACGTGCACAAGAAAGACAACACCAAAAGGAGATTGCAGAACTAGCTGAGATAACAAAACAAAAACAGCTAGAATATGATAAACAGGGTAAGCAAAGAGAATTAGAACTAAAACAGAAGCAGTTAGAACATGATAAAGAGATTAAGCAACAACAGTTAGAACAAGATAAGGAAATTAAACAGAGGGAATTAGAATTAAAGCAAAAGCAATTAGATCAGGAGAGAGAATTAAAGCAAAGAGAGATAGATGAAATGGCAAGAGTGAAAGAAAAATAAATACAAGTTGAATCAGAGACACAGTTAAAGATGAAAGGTATGGATGTAGACTCACACGTAGAGATCTCTGCTACTAAACTAAAAAGTCAACAAGAAGAAAATAAGTTCAATAAATACAAAAATATTATTAAACCATTCTGTAAAGAAGATTCCATATCAGCCTGGACAGAAAATGTCGAGTATCAGTTTAAATACCACCAAGTTCCAATAGAAATGTGGGCTATGATTTATACGAAGAACCTGAGTGGTGAGCCCCTTAAAGTGATAGAATCAATACCAACTGATCTTAGATCTAACTATCAGTACATCCATGATAGGATAATGCAACACTTTTTACTTGATGCCCCTGGGTATCAGGTTCAGTTCTCAAATTTAAAACCAAAACCTAGTGAGACTTTCATTGATTACGTCTCAAATGTCCAAAGTGTACTAAATAGGTGGCTTAATGCAGCTAACATAGGAAAAGACTTTGATAGACTTAAAAATTTAATAGCCATGGATAAAGTCATATCCACTATACCATCTCCTTTTGCTAAATTCCTGCAGCAGTCAGACATTGAGACCATAGAACAATTTGAAAAGAAAGGCTCTGCATATTTTTCCTCAAATAGAGATATTTTTAAGACTTCAAATAGCGACTCTGAAATAGTTTCTTTTGTAAATGACCAACCTAAAAACTATCAGAGTAATAGAAAACCGTTTCATAGAGTCGACAAGAAAGATAAGAAAGTGTCGAAATGTGTCTACTGTCAACTTTTGCATGACACTTATTCTATGTGTGATAAATCGCCTAACTATCCGGCACATCTTGAGAATGTCATTAAGAAGCAACAAAACAAGAGAACTGCATACAGGCGTGCAGTCAAATGCTTCTTCTGTTCCAGCTACGGCCATTATTCAAATAAGTGCCTGGGCCGCCAACGTATGAAAGCCAACAATGCTATTTTGATTGATACATCTTCTGATAGTGGTAGTGAGACTGAGTGTGAAGTTGAGAATGTATTACCTGTTAAGCAATCTGAAGATGTTTGTTGTGTGAACGATGTATTAAGCTTTGACAATTGTGACCAATGTCACCAATTTCATGCAGACGGCAAACTTACATGTGGGCATATTGTAACATCCCCCGTAGAGAATGCAAATGCAGTTATAGCCTCCAGAGGCAATCTATTGTTTCACTCTGCAATGGTCAATGAGAAGCCATGCCGATGTTTGCTTGACAGTGGGAGCTCTATTATTGGTGTGAAAAAGAAACTTGTTAATCCAAAGGATTATACTGGTGACTGTAAAATGCCGGACTTTTTCGGGTAATATAGAAACCTATCCTCTGGCAAGAGCCCGTATAAACACCCCGTTCCTTTCTGGTACCTTTACTTGTGCAATACTAGACAACCCTTGTACTGATTTAATTCTTGGGTGTCTACCCCAGCTAAGGCACTGTACATATGAAGAAATATCTGTCTGGGAGGAGAAGAATGGTTTCACTCCAGTGAACAGTGCAGATATCCTCAAACATCACAGTCCTAACAAAAGTGCTAGACCCATAATACTTGAAACTGGTCAAGACGTAATGGTGCTACTACCAGACAAGCATAATAAAATGTTAACTTCATGGCAAGGGCCTTTCAAGGTGATACAAAAACTTTCGGATGTCGACTATGAAATATCGATAAACGGACACTTAAAGATATTTCATGTCAACATGGTGAAACCCTACTTTTCACGACAAGAGACAGAAGTAGAGACAGACGAACACAGTGCACCCACACCTAGTGATGAGACGACAGACGTACACAACGCAACTACACTAGTTAGCGAGACTGGCAAATCCGACGAGATGCATACACTTAGTGAGATTACAGAAAACGCACTTAGCACCACTACCGTACTGAATCAGGTAGACGACGACGAAATGGAACTACCTGTTCCTATTGTGGACAAGACTGCTACATTAGATGCTATACGAGTAGAAACGGGACTGACAGAAGAACAACGACGACAATTAATAGAATTAGTGACGGAGTATAAAGACATATTTTCTGACATTCCAGGTAGGACGGACAGAATCGAGCACTCCATTCTTCTTTCGGACTCTACGCCTATCAAATGCAGGCCGTACTCTATCCCACTCAGCTATAGAGAAAGTCTAAATAAGGAAATTCTTAATTTAGAAGCTAGTGGGATCATCCAGAAATCCACATCTGAGTACTCCTTTCCAATCGTCCTAGTTAAGAAAAAAGACTCCACAATTCGTTTGTGTGTGGACTACAGAAAGCTCAACAACGTCACTAAGATCGACGCAGAACCAATTCCTTCCTGCGAAGATCTTATTCTTGACATGTCCACCTCCAAAATCTTTTCTAAATTAGATCTTACTAAGGGATATTGGCAGGTCCCTATGAAGACTCAATCCATTCATCTTACTGCTTTTTCAACACCTTTAGGACTTTACGAGTGGCGTTTTCTTCCTTTCGGACTTCGAAACGCTCCTGCCACTTTCGTACGCTTAACTAGAGATTTACTTCATGGAGTGACGAATACAGTGACGTATATAGATGATATATGTGTCCATACAGATGACTGGACAACACACTTACTGAAACTAAGACATGTCTTCGACAGGTTGCGACTCTTCGGTCTCACTGTCAAACCGAGCAAAGTCGAATTGGGCCTACAAGAAATTGATTTTTTGGGTCATGTCATTTCACAAGGTCAACTAAAAACTGACAATAGAATTATTACCAAAATTATGAACCTGACCATGCCTACAACAAAGAAGCAGGTCAGAAGCCTTTTGGGGTTAGTAAATTACTATAGCAAGTTCATACCAAACTTAGCTGAAATTACAAGTGTATTTTCAAATGTTTTAAAAGCATCTGTAAAATTAGATGTTAAAGATGCATTATTAATTTCTGCATTGTAAAAATTGAAAATCCTGTTTAGTAATGTACCAATCCTCCGCTTGCCTAATCCTAGGCTCGTTTATTATCTTAGGACAGATGCCAGCAGGATCTCCATCGCTGCAGTACTAGGCCAGTTTTATGGTGGCATCTTCCATCCGATTTGCTACGTGAGCCGCAAGATCACACCTGCTGAGTCCAGATATTCCATATCAGAGTTGGAAGCCCCAAGCGTCATCTATGCGGTGAGGAAGCTGCATCGATTTCTAGCGGGTGTTCACTTCGTTGTCCAGACTGACAACTCCCCAATCACGGTCATACAAAGTGGTGTGCATCGGAATGACCGTATCTACAGGTGGTTGTTAATACTACAAAATTATACTTTTAGTATAGAGCATATTAAGGGAAGGACAACATTCTGGCTGATACCCTTAGTCGACCATCTGAGGTAGAAATACCGGATATCCCACATGAGAGTGTAGAGTAATAGAGGTTAAATTAGTACATTAGAATATTCTATGTGAAATATTTTACGAATATATAGACATTATGTTCTGAAATATGTACTAAGAACAGTGAACTACCATGTGTCCGTAGACAGCAAAATAAGAACTGTGCTCCGAGAACAAGTATATCACCGTGTGAACTGAGACAGCTCGTTACATACTAAGCTCCATATGTGTTCTGGTGAATAATCCGTGTTAAGTAGGGAAAAACAGTGTCAGAACAGTACATAAATAACAGACACGAAAATACTTGTCTACGACACCAGCGAACTCTACAAGTGCAACACCCATAAGACACAAGTATGTCTGTGTAATGTATTTAATATACCCAGGACAATTGTGTATATATAGTATGCCAATGAAAGCAATGTCTGAACATTAGGGCAACGACTAACCTGAGGTAGTTATATACCATGTATATATATACTTATTGTGATATGTATTATAACGTTTTAATATAGTGATAAATTATAGTTAGATTAGGTCACTCTAAGATACATTTAGATTTAGGAAATATAATAGTGTCATTTTTTTTTAGTAGTTTAGATAAATGATTAATTTACCCTCTTACTTAGCTTAAAAAGTAGATTAGGATAGTAATTTAAACGTAATAACAGCTAATTATAAACTAGGATAAAAAGGTTAGATAGTAATAGTACCATTTAGTTTGTTACATTTCACTTTGTTTCATTTCATTTGAGTTCATTCCATCCTAATGAACCAGTCCATTTAACAAACTTGTTCATTTAGTTTACACCGGATAGGATAAAAGGATTATACAAATAAACATACATCATTTACACCATTTAGAGTAAAAATATCAATCATATATTTTTTTTCTTTTAAAAACATTATTTATAATTTTGTTATATTTCACATCACCCATGTTAGAAAGGTACATAATTTATTACATTTCACATCACCCATTTCAGAAAGGTACATAACTCATCTCACATCAATTTCATTTTAAATAGTTAGATTACTTCCCTTAAATTAGATTAAAGTAGGTAACACATTAAATACATAATTATAGAACTACTATTAGTATTTCAGTATTTAGAGTATTATTTCAATAGGATGTAGTGGTTAATAATATCAGGGTACAAACCATCAACCCTTTTTCTTACATGTAAATAGTGTATAAATACATGACTCGTGCAGCAATTTACGTACAGTCATTAAGCTCAACTTTGTCAAACTGAGCCAAACTTGTACAGTGTCACTCCAAGGTTTTTAAATAATTGTGAGGGTGAAAGATGTGTGACAGAAGTGTGAAAGTGAGAGCATATGTAAATTATACAAGAGAGAGTGAGATCAGTCAGCGGATTGTTTCTGCCGCTCAACACGACTCTTTTATTTTTTGTCTGCGTCAAATGTTTGCTTTCGATGTCGAAAATGTGCTGTCTTGAGTGTGTTGTGTGTAGCTTAGTGTAGATCTTAGAGAAAGTATTTTAAGTCTCATAAGACGGAAACGTAGTCACGAATTAGTGTTATACACTTGTTAGTGGCCGCATTTAACCGAATTATGGCACTTGAAAACTAACTTACATACATATCATAAATAGACACATGTTAGAAGTTAGATTATACTATTAGTTAGATCCAAACACGCAAACATCCAGTAAAACAAACATGTAAATTGCATACATTTTTGGTAGATCAAAGGGTGATAACTCTGGGGTCAGGGGACACAATAGACAACGAAACACTAACTTAACAGTGAAAGATAACTTTACACGCGGAAGCGAGATAGGTAAAGCCTGTCGCACACAGCTTGTGTAATGGTTGTTTAATATTATATGGGGGACATGGAGCAATTCATGTGTTGACCCTAAGAAAGTCAACTTTGTATGGGTAGTGAGTTAATTTACTATTTGAGGGCAGGTCTTATAAGACAATGGTCCGGTTCAGACATACCTCTAATTAATATAATATTGCGATTGAGAAGAGGGCTCACGCCAACCAGACAAGTTTGTGGCGATTGCCAGTAGCCAAGTAAAGTGATACTACATTGTGACAATAGTCAGTAGAAGTCTATTCAGTTACCCAAAACCAGGTTATCAGCAGTCTTTGACAAAAATTAGATACACAAATTTTTTAGAAACCTCTTGCGTCACAACCAATGAGTCAAAGTTGATGACGCAACACAGGAGAGGAGGGTGTGTGTCAAAGACTGAAGTATAGAGGTCTGAGGTCTGCCTCAAGATAGAAGACCACCGGGAAGAGTGGTCAACCTCAAGTAGATCAGAGGTAACACAGTGCCCCGATATGAGGGCAGGGTAGGTGATAGGAAGGGGGACTATTAACTAGTTCTCTCATGAGACACGGAGGTATCGACCAGATAGTTAGTACTCTGGTCACGGCAGAATCACGCCTACGTGATAGCCACGGAGAAGTGGATTGCCACTCAATAGGAGACGGCTGCTATAAGCGTGCTGAGTGTGACAGCACGCAAGAAGCCGAAGGACGCACAAGGTCCTTCCGCGTGCTGTGTAGCCACGCGAGTAGGAAAGTGAGACTGGGGACTGACTTCTTAGCGAGCGCACCGTTTAGTGTCGATAGGGGTTTCTGTAGCCAAGTAGATAGAGATTAGCAATAGGGTTAGGAAACTAGTGATAGGCAATTCTGTGGCTTTGTGTGTGATTTGATAGCGACTGTTTTGTAAATGTAAAGAGCCAACGGCAATAAAATGTATCATCCATTTCCTCTCACACGACTTGCAAGTTCCTTGTGTGGTGCGAGAGAAGTAATCCTATGATGCCTGAAACATCGGTTGTTTACAGCGATAGACTTATTCTATAAATCTGTTATCTTACTGACGTCATCCACTATTGTCTCACTGCTCACCGCCCGACACAGCAATTAACGTATCTGTAGTAGACAGCATATTGATTACCCATTAATTTTACTGACGTCACCTGCTTTTATCTCACTGCCCAATACAGCATTTAATAACATATTTGCGTTAGATAGCCGTATGATTATGTAATCTCACATGGTCTATTGTCTCACTGCTCAGTGCCCACTACAGCATTTAACGTATCTGCGGTAGATAGGAATCTGATTCTGTATTCTCTTATGGGCTATTGACTATTGTCTCACTGCTCACCGCTAGACACAGAAGCCACTGACCTACTATGTCTCACTGCTCACCGCCAGACACAGAAGCCACTGACCTACTATGTCTCACTGCTCACCGCCAGACACAGAAGCCACTGACCTACTATGTCTCACTGCTCACCGCCAGACACAGAAGCCACTGACCTACTATGTCTCACTGCTCACCGCCAGACACAGAAGCCACTGACCTACTATGTCTCACTGCTCACCGCCATACACAGAAGCCACTGACCTACTATGTCTCACTGCTCACCGCCAGACACAGAAGCCACTGACCTACTATGTCTCACTGCTCAACGCCCACTACAACATTTAACGTATCTGCGGTAGATAGCAGTCTGATTCTGTATTCTCTTATGGGTTATTGGCTATGTCTCACTGCTCACCGCCAGACACAGAAACCACTGACCTATGTCTCACTGCTCACCGCCAGCCACAGAAACCACTGACCTATGTCTCACTGCTCACCGCCAGACACAGAAACCACTGACCTATGTCTCACTGCTCACCGCCAGACACAGAAGCCACTGACCTAGCAACACTCTGGCTGGGGCCGCGTCCCGGTTGATCCAAAAAGACACCCACGACAGACTGACGATCAGGTAACAAGGGACGTAAGTCTGCAGGACATAGAAGCCCACAGCGCGGCTCATGTGGATGTAGATTTCCAAGATAGACAACTCACCTGATGATAACATACAAGGCAGAATGTATTTTAAACAGCACAACATAGCTCCCGATGCATTTCAAACAGTATAATTTGATATCATTCAAATATTGTTTCAAGCTATCAAAGGGCTAATAATAGCATAGATTAATGTCATTACACGTATAGGTATGGCATCATAGCCCACCTCCCCCCCCTTTCCTGTGATGTTGATCCATCACTAAACAAAACTAAGGCAATATAAATATGGTAATAATGTTTACTAATGTTTAGCTTGCCGGTATCCTTGGCTAAGGTCTTACGGACGCGATTCGTAAGCCTGCATACCCGCGTTCGAAACACAGCTGCGATCGATGTGGCCGCAGACCGCGTTGCGCTGGGTTTTAATGAGTTGGGATGGGAGCTGGTCGTTCGGAAAGCAATGGCCAACTACTGAACGTAAAACTTGCCAAGACATCAACAACAGCAGTAAAATACTGGTGGTGTTGACAGCGATGTCCTGTAAAAAAGGATATGAAAAAAAATGTTTAGCGTGACAAAGAATACAAACAACTTAAACATTAGCGTCGTGGCAGTAATTATTCAAAAGATATGTGGCATACTTTTTAAAATTAGAGAAATACATTTAACAAAAAGTTCTCACTAAAGATAAATCGATTCAAAAGTTAGTCCATGAGATATTGTTAGAGATGAATTATGTATTAGAGGCATCACGTTTTATCCCCGCTAACGTGTCTACCATGAAGGGGTGCCGAGTTGGATCAACTCGTCTCTACGCCACCAACTTCCTACCAACTTCCCCGTACTCTCACTGTGTCTATGTATGTATGCTATGCCACACCGAAACTGACCAGACACACATTTTCCTACACATCTGGTTAGTGGAGAAACAGCTATCGATGATTTGATGTATGATATACACATATTTATTATTAATTATTCATCATAAGTGCAGGGGGATGCGTGTTGTCCCCAAGCCTCTTCAACTTATATACAGAAAGAATTTTTTAAACAAGTCGAACTGTCTGGACTTAACATCAATTGAAGAATTAGCAATCTAAAGTATGCTGCTGTTACTAACAGAAAGCCAGCAAAAGTTACAGAAACTAGTGGAACAAGTAAACAGACATAGTGCAGAATGTGGCGTAGATATAAACATCCAAAAAACGAAAACTATGATAATTAGCAGTGGAGAGGAGAGGTCAACTTGGGAGTCTCCGTGGCGAAGTGGTAATGACGTTTGCCTCGTGATCCGAAGGTTTTGGGTTCGATTCTGTGCTACATCTTTCGGCTCACTAGTGCATTTTTCTCTGAGACTCCTGGGGGTCTTCGCTGGAGCTACGGAGTTCATACTTTGTGCAACGCTTTCGGAGGCCGCCGTAGGGAAAGAGACCGAGCCATGGGATTAAACCCGGTGCAGTGAAGTCGATCCTCTCGTCTTTTAAGACTTTTTTTAAAAGGAGAGGTCGTCAATGAACACTGCCTCTGAAGTCGGAGTGGGTGTTGTCTGATGGCGAGAGACACTGTTAATCGGTAAAGCTAATCCACACGCAAAATTCAGTCCAGCACTACTAGAAGTACTGTGTATGGACTACGCTTGAGTTCAAAGAGAGCGAGCGCCAACAAAAAAGTCAATGGACATGACAGTAAACGGGGAGTTAAAACAAGTAACACGTTTCTCCTATCTTAGACATGACAGTAAACGGGGAGTTAAAACAAGTAACACGTTTCTCCTACCTTAGACATAAAATAACAGATGATGGCAGAAGCGAAATAGAAACCAAAAAGTGAAGAGCAATGGTCAAAAATGCTTCCAACATTATGAAATCAGTATTAACATCTAGAGAGAAACAACGCATTAAAAATGAGAAATGTCAAATGTTACGTATATTTAATACTACTGTATGGCGCGGAAGTCTGAACAATGAACAAGCGATTAGAAAGTCACACAGAGGCTCTGGAGTCGTGGATATACATAGTATGTCGTATTTCATGGAAACAAATACAATAAAACACAAAGGTTCTGGAAAAAACTTGGCATAAAAAGAGAGATGATGAAAAATAACATTAAAAAAAAAAAAAAGAGGCAAGTGAAAAATTTCGAACATAACATACTTATACAAATCTTACTAGGGGGTAAGGCTGAAGGCAAGCGAGAAAGAGATAGACGACGTTACATGTGGGAAGAATACATCAAGAGATGGACTAACAACAATCGAATACAATGTACAGTCATGGCGAGAGACAGTTTTGGAAATTCATTGCAATCAACCTTCATTGTGGAGACGGTATACCTGGTTGATTGATACAAAAATTCTATATCTTGAAGTGACACAGGTGAAAATAGGAAAACGAGTTAACCAGTCAGCCAAGATGAAGGGGTTTAAACCTAGTATCACCTGGCCGACAGTAAAGTGAACTAACCTATGTGATGGTGGCGCTCCTGTAGAGTGCCGCACGGCGCAGATTAGTGTGTAATGTAAACGAGGTGTTTGTCAAAACAGCCTAAACCATCCTTTGGTGTACTTAATCACACTTACCATATCTGCCTTTCTTAGATATGTTTTGCTGCTCGATTCTTCCCAACTCAAACTGAGCCAAGGTCACGCCAGGATCAATGTCCACCTGGTTCTCCCACCTATAAACTAGGTCATCGGCTGTGTAACCGACTGAAAGATCACACACATAATTAGTTATGACAGCAAAGACATACGCGGTAGTGCTTCTCATCATAAATTATACTATTTCCTTCCATAAAAAAACTCTAGTTTGAGTTTTCCACGGCTGTCTGTCAATACGTCTGCCGGTGCAAATGTAGCATTGCCGTAACCTGTCCATTATTGTATGACTATGGCAGTGATTCTCAACCTATTTTGGCCCATGCACCCCTTTACCATATGTTCAGAACGTCATTCCCCCCTTTCGTATTTCCTCCATATACCCCCCCCCCCTTTTCCCCTAAAAAGTCTACGTAAAGATGGAAGCTAAATTTAATAACACATACTAGAACACGTCTAGACGTCTATATAAAACATGATTTGCGGGTTTACTTACGTTATAAAACGAATTTCAGAAGGGCGAAACGTATATACCTTTTTACTACCACTATAAACCCTAAAATCCCCCCCTCCCCGGGTGGGGTGGGGTTGGGGAAGGGGAAGTCCCCACCGGTTGAGAACCACTGGCCTAGGGCTTCTATTACCGCAGTGGTTAGCACGCTTGCCGGTTGTCACGCTGTCTTCCTTTATCTCTCTTTCTAAAATATTTCCGGTTGTCATAACAGCTTCCAGTTGTCTCCTTCTCATTATGTTACCAAAAACGAGGACTGCCTCTTCCTGGTGTTTGTCTTGTGATCCAGCTTCCCTTAAAACATCCTGATTGCTCTATTTTGGCCGTGCAACTAATTGTCAGCATTCTTCTATAAAACCACATCTCCAAGGCTTCCAGGGATTTGATCGCCTGTGTACTAATTGTCCAGCACTCGCAGCCGTATGTTAAAACTGGTTCTGTGTAACGTGCAAGCACTTTTTTCCTGACTGTAAAGGATAGTAACTTATTGCACAAAACGTTTTTCATTTAATAGAATGCAGTTTTTGCATGTCCTATTTTGCTCTTTATCTCAGTGATGCATCTTCTAGCTGATGTTATCCATGTGCCTAGTTATCTGAATTTCTGTACTTGTCCCAAAATAACGTCCATCCATCCATCATGTGCCATGGCGGCAAGCGTGGGCGGTCATGTTTTGCCATCTCACTCGATCACCAGAGTCGTGGATCAGCTCCCTGTTTCTGTCTCGAACATGCCACGAGGTCAAGCCATCCAGGTATTTCCCATGACGTCATGTACTGTAATTGCACATTTAGGCACAATATGTTTCTCTGATATCACCATAACTTCTGTCTTTCTATTATTCAAACTAAGGCCCATTCTTTCACTATCTACAACCACTATATCTATCATTTCCTGTAGATCGTTCTGACGTTTCGGAAGATTTTAAATCCAAATAACTACACAATTTTTAAATGGTATACCTAATAATGGGTAAATTATAATAATATGTTACAATCTATATAGTCAAATGACGTAGCTGTTTCTAAGAATAATTATTTGAAAGAGTAAGTAACAAGGTTAAACCAGCAATTAGTGATGAACAATATAAATGTGTAGAGACAAAGGGCACAAACAATTGTCGATGTGTGCAAAGGGCACAAACAATGTCGATGTGTACAAAGGGCACAAACAATGTCGATGTGTACAAAGGGCACAAACAATGTCGATTTGTACAAAGGGCACAAACAATGTCAATGTGTACAAAGGGCACAAACAATGTCGATCTGTACAAAGGGCACAAACAATGTCGATGTGTACAAAGGGCACAAACAATGTCGATCTGTACAAAGGGCACAAACAATGTCGATGTGTACAAAGGGCACAAACAATGTCGATCTGTACAAAGGGCACAAACAATGTCGATCTGTACAAAGGGCACAAACAATGTCGATGTGTACAATGGGCACAAACAATGTCGATGTCTACAAAGGGCACAAACAATGTCGATTTGTACAAAGGGCATAAACAATGTCGATCTTTAGAGACAAAGAGCACGAACAATGTAGATTTATAAAGGCAATGATCCCGTTCCCTTGAGTTTATCCATAGATAGTGATTCCATTCCCTTGAGTTTAACCATAGATAGTAATTCCATTCCCTTGAATTAAGCCATTGTTCATTATTCCATTCCCTTGAGTTTAGCCACAGAGAGTGATTCCATCCCTTTAAGCTTTACCAACATAATTATTTCGTTCCTGCGAGTTTTTCTAAAGTTAGTAATTCCATTCCTTGAGTTTTGCCACAGCGATTCTATTCCATTCAGTTTAGATTCCGTTCATTAAGTTTTGTCACAAAGTAATACCCCATTCCCTTGGGATTTGCCAAAACGTAAATGACCTCGTTCTCTTGTGCTTTGCCAAAGTTAGTGATTCCGACATCTTGAATTTTAAGAAAGCCAATCGTGCACAAAATAGCTGGAGGTGTGGTTTTTAATGTGCAGAAGACAATCTCCTGCTGTACACAGCACAGCAACCCACTTTGTTTTATTACATCGGACATGAATTACTTTTCTTATTTTCTTCTATCCCAGACAGTTGACATATTAACTCTATGTATCCGAATGCTTGCTTTTACAGTAAAAGTTTTACTCCTTCTGTTCCATGTGCCATTATTAGAACTCCTTTCAGAACTAAACATGTGTTGCTTTAAAGTGTGCACAGTGGAACAGAGTTAACTACAGAGAAAACGTTCTCAAACGGAAAGCGTTAAAAACAAAGAAATAGGTGTACAGCTATATGTGTCTTTGGTTGATAAGAAGGTTGATAGATATGTGTCTATGGGAGAATTTGGAACGTGGCTAAAGAGCTTAGACCGAAACGTTATCAGAACCATCGGCACAAACTGAGTTCACTAATATAACAGACAACCATTAAAAGCGCCATGGAATGAGGATAATTGAGACTAATTGCATGATCTGTTTTGTCGTCAGAGCAACATTTGTGAAATTATTAATAGTATTGTTAAAACGTGTATTAGGTCGTGGTCGCATCATATCAACGACTACTCACGCATCATTATTGTAGGGACAAACTGGGACGGCTGCGAGGTTTTTAAAAGAGTATCAAGAAATGAGCTGGGTGGTGGGAAAGCGAGAATTAATAAAACGCCTTTAGAAGACACACCAACTCAACGACGTTAAGATTTCCCCGAAGAATGGTGTTTCTGCGTAATACGTAGGCACAATGGCACCACCAAGCAGCCAATCGTCT
The DNA here is from genome assembly GCA_963921405.1 of Cepaea hortensis. Lineage (NCBI taxonomy): Eukaryota > Metazoa > Mollusca > Gastropoda > Stylommatophora > Helicidae > Cepaea > Cepaea hortensis. Next base: position 108,392,441 of record OY992879.1, read on the forward strand.
TTGTGCTCGATGTCTTCGTAATAAACCAGACCGAACAATACGATCCGACGTGTTTGTTATTTGGCCTATGATTAGTTACATTCAGAACATAAAGAACACACCCACTCAGCACACTCACCCACCCACACACACACATGCACACACATCTGTCTACCTATTTACCTATCCACCGTCTTACCTACCTACCAATCTAACTACCTACTTTCCTACATATACATCCGCACATAAATCCAAACTTGCATACATACATACTTTCATGCATTGATTTATCGTTCGATCTTTAGATTTATTAACCGACAGGCAGCAAGACAGAACGAACGAACAATCTTTTTTTTTTCCCCAAAGGGTTAAGAATTGGGCACGCAGGCCCGTCTGGCATTCTGCCATTCGTCTCTAATTCCTGTCATATGTAATTTCAATCAACATCACTTATGATGCTAATCTTAGACAACAAAAGAACAATATGCATTAATACGCATGAAAAATAATCAATAATAAATGACTCACCGAGGCAATGTTACCATGGACATGATGAATACCTAAGGAAGGTGTAACGTGCCATACATATGGGAATGTTTATTAACTAGTTGTCGTAGGAGATAATTTACCATTATTATTTTTAGGGGGGGGGGGCACATGTAGTCTGTACTGAGGTAGTGTTCAAACAGGTTACGACTGTATGTATAATGATTGATGGTGTCTTTGATTTCTTGTGGAAGTCTGTTCCACAACTGTGTGGCAGAGTATGCTAAGCTTGTTTTATATAAGTCTATCCTAGGTTTAGGGACATGAAGTATATTTAGTCGTTCGCTTTGTCTTGCGTTATAAACAATGGCCAAAGGTAGCTAGGAGCATTTTGAAATAGGATTTTGTGAATTAGTTTAGGTGGCAGTAACTGAAGACGTTCATGTAGGTTAGAATTGTCTGTAAGCTTATCGCCATTGATTAAACGCACTGCCCTTTTCTGGAGTAAATAAAGGCGTTTTGTTATTGATTTGGAGCATCTATCCCAGATTGTGGAGCAATAATCAATATGTGTTTGTATGTGGGATGTATAGAACATCTTTCTTGTGTTTTCGTCGAGGACATTTTTAATTTTGGCAAGTTGGTATACTTTTTTGGCTATTTGCTTAACTAGAACATTAACATGGGAATTAAAGGTTAGAAATTGACAGTCAGATAGACAGACGTGTAAGTGGATGTGTGAATAGAAAGACTGACGGATTGGCCGACGGACGAAAGGACTGTGAATGGATGGACCAATGGGTAAACCGATGCATAACAGACAGACCGCTACCTAGCTAGTTGGCTAACCTGCTAGACAGAAAGACAGACAGAATACTTACAGCTTCCAATGTAAAGAGGGCAGATAACTCTATCCATGGGGTAACGTGACAGCATCATGGGACATCGGGCGTTGACCGTCAGCCTGCGAGAAGAAGAGTTACACAACCTGTCAGATCCCTGATCGGTCCGTGTCATACATCAGTCTCGTGTTTTACAACATCAGTTTTTGCAATAGTTGTTTCATGTGGCTGGCATTACTATATAAATTTATTGAGAATTTGACTATATCAAATTATGGAAGGGTTTTACTGTATCAAATTGTTAATAATTTTGTTATAATATCAAAGTATGGAATTTTTTAATATGAAACTATTCAAAACATTGCAGTCCCTTAGTGAATGTAAACACAGACGCCATAAACAAAATATTGCACGATTTCTTGCCTGGCATATCTAACTGCATCTCCGAGGTACATACTGCAGAGTTATATATCATAGGATAAACAGATAATACTTTGGCTGAAGTATTAAGTACAGACGTCGATATTGTTCCAAGTGCAAGAACTTTAGCTCCACGGAAGACTAACATTGAACAGAAGTACTTCTGTTTACATAGCAACGGTTGGAAATCGCCTAATAGGTCATGCTTCGATATATTTGAGAAATTCATTATTGATCGTCGAAAATTGAGGATAATTTTACAATATCAGAATATAGATAGTTTTACTTTATTAAATTATTAAAAATTCTGCAGTATCAAATTCTGAGAATTGTTTTACAACGTCAATCATGAATAGTTCAATTATATCAAGCTATGAATCGTTTAAAATGTAAAACTATGGATAGTTTTGTTATATTCATTTATTGATAGGTTTAAATTTAAAATGTTTGCATATCCTTTACAGGACATCGCTGTCAACATCAGCATCTTTCAGCTGATTGTTGATTTCTTGGCAAGATTACGCTCAGTAGTTTGACATGGCTTTCTGAGTGGCCGGCTCACATACCCTGTAAGTTACCGACGCGATTCGAACCACTACCTCTGATCCTAGATATGTAAAATGGTCTACTATCTCCAGTTCGGCGTCGTCAATAAAGATTGATGGTACCCCATGTGCACCTTGTGACATAATCTGTGTCTTCTTTTTGTTAATTGTTAAATCAAATTCAGAACAAGCATTGGAGAATGCAGATAGTAGATGTAATTCTTACTCAGAGTGGGTCGCAATTGCAGCATCATCCTCAAAAAGCAACTATTTGATTAGTACCCTCCTAATTTTGGTCTTGGCCTTCAATCTCTGGGCATTATTGAGGCTGCCGCCTGAGCGTGAGTGAATGTATATACCATCATCCTGATCACGAAAGGCATATTTCAGTAGAAGTGAAAAGTATATCCCAAAGAGGGTGGGGGGGGGGGGGGGCTAGTACACAACCTTGCTTAACTCCACTCTTGATTCCAAACTCTTCTGAAGTTGAGCCATCAAACTTGATTATACCCTTCATGCCTGTGTGGAACGATTCCACAATGGACAGAAGAGTTGGTGGGCAGCCAATCTTCTTTAGTGCCTTAAACAGACACTCACGACTGACCAAATCAAATGCCTTTGTGAGGTCGATGAAGGCAATAAACAATGGTTGATTTTGTTCCCGGCATTTTTCTATAATTTGTCGCAGTGAGAATATCATATCAGTGGTAGACCGGTTCTGTGGGAAGCCGCACTGTGATTCAGGGTAGACTTGATCTCCTAGGACGTGAAGTCTGCGCAGAACAATTCTTGCACATACTTTCCCAACAATACACAGAAGTGAGATACCCCTAAAAGTTGTTACAGTCACTCCGATCGCCCTGGTACTTGTACAGTGTTATGATCCTTGAATTTTGAAATCCTGTGGAGTGAAAGCGTCTTCAAGTTGCTGTTGAAACTCAAAGCACTTTTCAGGATCGTGAGTGTTAATAATATTAATCCCGGGGCAAGATTTGTGTTTAGCTGTGTAGATTCTCTTTGGTCTCAGTCTAACCCTTGCAAAAACCAAAGAATGATCCGTATCACAGTCAGCACTGTGGTAACTTTGAGTTAGTGATGTATGGTTCAGATGTTGTCACCGTGTGATGATTAAGTCCAGCTGATGCCAATGGCCGGATCTTGGATGTTTCCATGTGACCTTATGCAGCTCTTTTGTTTTAAAAAAGGAGTTTGTAATACATAGATAATATCTGGTGCAATGCTCCAGCAGCCTTTGTCCATTTTCATTCATGCGACCGATGTTGTATTTTCCAAGGCACACTGGCCATGAACTCGAGTTCTTGCCCACACGAGCGATGAAATCAACAAGCATATAAATTTAGTCGGATTTTGGAACTGTCTTGATCACAGAGTCTAACTCCTCATAGAACGAATCCTTCACATCATCAGAGGAAGCGAGTGTTGGTGCATATGCATTAATAATGGTGGTAAAACCACATGAGGTTGCCAATGGCATGGATAATAGTCTTTCATTACCTCCGGCTGGAATTTAAATCATTCCCAGTTGCGAATTCTTCACTGCAAAGCCCACACCATGTTGTATTTTTTCTGCCTGTCCTCTACCCTTCCAGACGATAGAGTTCGGCATCAATCACAGCCGTTTTTCTCACATCGTCAATATTTGTCAAGTCAGTGGAAAATCCTGGACACATGGTTCTTACGTTCCAGGTTGTAAGCCGTAGCTTAGGGTTTCTATTTTTCTTTTTATTAGTACCTAGTGCATTGGTTTTACAGCCTGTGATTTAGATTTTGTCCTAGCCTCGAGCACCCATTGAAGCAGGCAGGTTGGACACATGGTTCTTATGTTCCAGGTTGCAAGCCGTAGCTTGAGGTTTCTATTTTTCTTTTTATTAGTACCCGGTGCATTGGTTTTACACCCTGCGATTTAGATTTTGTCCTAGCCCCGAGGACCCATTGAAGCAGGCAGGTTGTGGCGGATCAGCGCCCAATTGGCCGGGGGCTGCCCAGCTCTTGAGGCGGGCGGTAGCTGATCAGTGACACCTGTAGATGTCTCCCACCGTCAGAGGCAACCCGTGGCGTCACCATGTCTACGTCAACTGACAAGGACTTATAACCCGTAAATGTTACCTCTCGCTTTGATTCCGAGACCGGTTAAGACCAGGGATGGAGTTATTGCCTCCATAGCAAAAAGCCTGGGATAAAATATAGAGACCATGTGTTGCCCATGCAGCATGATCCCTCTCTCTGCCATTCATAGTTCACTACAGAGGAAAGGTAATGCCTATACATCTGGAACAAGACAAACTGCAGAAGCTGCCGGATCAGCAAAGCAATGCTCTAACTGTCCGCCTGTCGGAGCTTCGACCCTAGACCAGCTGCCAACCAAGGCTTAGGGCCTGGTCTGCCCT